>CAJQZJ010003646.1:11195024-11219195 GCA_907164525.1 Lophiomys imhausi
CTTATATGGCTTAGCATACATTCCCAATGTCCAGTCCATATGTATTTGGCACCTGACTTTAACATTCTACTATCTAACCATCTCCATGAGTTTAAAGTTCTATATCTAACTCAGCTTTCATACTAACTTGCCTCATAATTTAAAAAATATCTTCTTAGATCCAGAACACCCTCTTGATTCCTAAACAACTCAAAATTTAACTATGAGACTCTAGGTATCTATTCTTCAACCACCTCAGAGACCTGAGAGGGATAAATATATCTGATTATATAAGAAGTGCAGGGCCTGCAGCTTCCAAAACTAAAAAATGACATACCAGTGTCCAGGCAGCCACTGGTATGTCATTTTAGTGTTTTTTTAAAATAACAGTATAAAGAGAAGAAAATGTAATCATCCACCTCAAAATATTAGCCTACTTTTTGGTAGGCAGGACACAAATTAGGTTGGCCATATAAAATTGCTAATATCCAATAACTTTAACTTTTAAAAATAAATATATCTTTCATGGAAGTTTATATAGTATCTGTAAGAACCAAGGCAGGAAAGTAGCCAGATCTATGTAACTCAAGTATTGGGGTTTTTTAATGTACCAAATCATGTATTACTTAGGCAGAAACCAGGGCCATTCCCATTTTGAGTGAGGGAAGTAAGTTCAGAAAAAGCCAGTTCTGTCTTACAACAAATGTCAGAAGACCTGCTCCATGACAGTCTGTCCTACATCACATTATCTGACCCCTCCCACCTCACCTTTAACTATCTATAAGGAAGGAAGAAAGAGGTAGGAGACAGCAGTGAAATGCTTGCTATGTGCACTCGAGGACCAGAGTTGCATGCCCAGGACCTATGTTAAAAATCTGGGTGTGATAGCACAAACCCGTGAGCCCAATCAATGCTGGGGGGGTAGAGATAGACAGATCCCTGGGGCTCCCTGGTCAGACAGCCATGTCTAACTAAGATGAGCTCCAGGCCAGTGAGGGACCCTGCCTCAAAAAGCAAGGTTGGCAGTGTCTGAGCTTGTCCTCTCATGTACATGTGCACATGTACCCCCCACAAGTGTACCCACAAAACACAAACAAGTACAAATACATGGACAGATAAGAAGGAGGATTCAATTGCTTTCCCTGTCATTTAAGTTAGATTCAACTTCATTATGAAATGAAACTAGTTTAAATAGCTCACATACATTCTCAAAACTCTAAAGCTAGTTAAAACAAGAAAAATATGTTTGGAGGAATATTAAATACTCTACTTTTAGGAAGTGTATGTAAATTACATGTATATAATATATACATGTAAACCGGATTTTAACTCTTTGGATAGAAGAGGACTCATTCACAGGGCTAATGGAGGTGAAAAAAGTCACAGGCTTCTCTGCAGAGAACAGGGTTTCTAACAATAGCAAATGGGCCGATCGATAGCAAATCCATTTTAAAGTGCTCACTCATGGAGAATATCAATATCTTACTCGGTCAGTGCTCCTGTGAGATAAACAGGCACCTGGTCCTTCTGTGAGAAAAACCACAAGCAAGAGCGAGGCTCCTATTTCTAAACAATTAATTGTATTATTATTGAGGCTTAATGGATCTGTTCAATGTATTCACATGAAACTGTCAGGAGGATTAAGCTAGCCATTTCCTCGGAGCGACCATCAAAATAAATGGCAGGATGCAGGAGTTTTACAGGATTACGTGCAAAAATAGCATGCTGTTGACATGTTTATGCTACACATAGGACCTATCTGAGAGCCTCTGACTGGGTCTTTGGCTTTAAGCAGTAAAGGTAGACCTGGTACCCCACTGTCCCTGGGAATACGAGACAGTACTTAAGTTGCAAATGACAGCACCCAGGCTGCTTGTCTCATACTGATATGTAAAACATTTATAGCTCAAGGATTTATATCAGTGAGATGAGGAAGATCCTGCATTACATGGATGCCACCCTTGTCACGGTAAAGAGTATAGATAGTCCCTCCACAGAAAAGAAAAATATCATGTTTATCTTACCTTCACAGAATAATCTGCCCTAGATACAGACCTCAAAAGTTGGCAAGCGAATTCTTTCTTATATTTGAGAAACACCAAATTAATGCAGAAAGGAAAAAAGACAAAGCCCAGGAAAGTTATTGTCTACCTAGTATGTAATTAGTTACTTCACTGTCCCTTAAGGTAACCCTGTTAAGTGATATTCTACATGGAGGTTGAGGCAGCATGATGTCTTTTTCTTTTTAAAGATTGATTTAAAATTTTTTTATAATGTGTATGTGTGTATGAAGTGTATGTGTGTGAGTGAGAGTACTGCTCCCCGCCCCCCCCAAAGCCAGAAGGCTGGATCTCCCTAAAACTGGAATTAGAATCTGTTGTCAGCAGCCCAACATAGGTGTTGGGGACAAAACATTGGCCCTCTAAAAGAGCAGTACACACCCTTAACTGCTGAGTCATCTCTCCAGTCCTAGAAATGCTGTCTTAAAGAGTCCTGGGACAATTAGATGGGATAATATGATCAAAGCCGTTTGAGTTCAACCCCTTTTATTTCATAGTTACTATATAGATCATGGGTAATTCATCGTTTGAAGGGGAAGGTAAACCTGCATTAGAAAAACCATTAGCTTGTCTGCATAAATTTCCAACCCCATTCTCAAGCAGAGTTGCAAGATTCCAGATTCTAGTATGGATTTTTCATCTATGGACAGTGGATATTTGTTTGATAGAAGGTTTCAGCTTTCTTAATGTGTGTGTGTATGTACAGACACACACATATATGTGGTATATTAAGTATTAGGCTGGGTACCTAAGGCTATTTTCAAGCAATCATATAATGTAGTTTGGGCATATTTCTGTCATACCTTCTGCTTTCTTACCCTTTCCCCTCTCATAAACCTCATTTGTTCCTTAGATCAGTGGTTCTTGATCTGTGGGTTGTGACCCCTTTGGGAGTGTCACATATCAGATATCTTGCATATCAGATATTTACATTACTATTCGTAACAGTAGCAAAATTACAAATACGCAGCAGCACTGAAAATAATTTTATGTTTGGCCTAGAAGTTAGGCTTCTTTAGTGAATTAGTATGCAGTTCAGTTTAGCATCTGGCAGCACATAAGGTGGAACTTGGTGTCCCTTGAATACGAGAAATATAATATGCCCTGTTGAAGGGGCATGGCTAAGAAACTGCGCAAACTGTAGATGACGTCGGTTGCTTCAAGAAACCACAGGACCACTGGACATCGCTAGTGGTGTTGTGGACCCTCAAGTCCGCCAAGTATCTCGAGATGATGCAATATATAAACCAGAGAGCTCCATGTGGCCTCTCTCTTCCTTTTGCCCTCATGAGCTGAGAAGACACAGTGGAAAATTGCACAGCAAGGTATGGCATACTCAAGCCATTAGGCCACAATGGTCATAAACTGAAAGGCGGAGTCCAAGAGAGAAAGACTTTTCACTGCAAGTTAGCCCAAGGAAGATCCTTTGCCATAATTCAGCCTATTAAGGCTGGCAGCAAAGGAGGCAGAGTTCGGAAGCTGCTTGGAGAAGCTTTAGGGCGGGAAGCCTATGGAAAAAGCCAACTTCAAGCTAGCAGTTGGAACAGACTGAACTTTATAATCTGGTCACAATCTAGCGGTTGAAATATACTGGCCATATGAACTGGCAAAGTTAGGCCCAATGGACACTAAGCTTGAAAGGGACTGCCTACTGGGACTGCCATAAATCAGATTATCCTGCATGGACCTACACTAAGAATATTAATATCCTTTTAAGAAAATTAAAATAGTGTTAGTTGGGTTTTCTTAGATAGGTTATAGGCTTTAGGATATAGGTGTTTTATAGGTGTTTCTTAAGTACTAATAAATATAAGTGTTTTAAAATAACAATTTTCTGTTATAGCTGGGGGTCACCACACTACAAGGATGTGCGTGAAAGGGTCACAGCATTGGGAAGGTTGAGAACCTCTGCTCTACACACTTTGGCTTCTACTTTCCTGTCACCTGCACATATATAATTTTATGTATTTGTAAAGCCTAGGATTCCTGAGTGAGAGAAAATGTGATTTTTGGCTTTCTGAGGCTGACTTAATTTATTTAATATGATCACGTAACACCCTCCCATGACATTTAGGCCAGGAGAGGTTTCTGAATAAGTTGGTAAAGAGTCAAAGCTAAGGATGTCCCTGATGTCATAGTAACAAGTGCTTACAATGATATCGCAAAGAACTGAGATATTTTTGTCATAAGAATAAAAGAGATATATCCAGGCAGAAGTAAAACAAGAACTTTGTGACCTAAAATTTGAATCTAACTGCTTCAGGATAAACTGCTTGTTTTGACTCATAAATTGCTTAATCTGTCCTCTTAGCATTGAAGCACAGAGGGCTGGAACCAATGGTCAAGGAGAACTGAGCACCCCAGGGTCAGATAGGAATGTCTAAACACTATTCTTTGCTCAATGGAACTGACACTCGGCATGATTGATTCCAGGTTGGGGAAACTGAATGTACATGATAAGTCTTAGTGTTCTATCAAAATGGAAAGCTTTATGTTATCAAAGACTAATGAGATCATTTAAAAGAAATCAGTACCAAATATTTATCCTTTGGAATTTGTTACATTTGGGAAATAAACACTTATTCAGGTTTTTCCATACAAACTCGACTTTAAATGAATGGCAGTTTCTAAAGCCTATGTCTTCAGAGAAAGAGTCCTAGCACCTGCAGGAGGAATGAGAGAATCAGATAAATCACCGTTTTGCTATTCTCCCTTTAGCTTATGGAAAAACTATGTGTCTTTAGCTTTACTGGAAATTGTGAATAGTTAAGTTATACAATGAGATGGTGTAGTGGCTTAAATGAAAATAGCCTCCATAGGCTCAAATATTTGCATACTTGGTTTTCAATTTGAGAAGTGTGTGGCCTTGTTGGAGGAGGTGTATCATTAGGGCAGGCATTGACCATTCCTGGTGTGCCCTCTCTCTGTTTCATATCTATGAATCAAAAGATATGCTCTCAGTTCTTGCCTCAGCACCATGTCTGCCTGCTGGTGGCATTCTGTCCACCATGTTGGTCATGGACTCACCCTCTAAAATAATAAACTTTCTTTTATAAGTTGCCTTCTTAACACAGCAATAGAAAACCAACTAAGACTATTAGTTTAATATCTATAAACTTAGTACAATGAATGCCAACAATCTCTTGATGCTTTCATTCTCTGGCATAATTAATTTTGTGGTCAGAACTGTTAAGATCTATTCTTAGACAATTTCAAGTATACAATATTTTTAATTTCAGTCATTTTACATTTGATCTGCTAAACTCATTCGTCTTATAAATGAAAGTTTGTATTTTACAAACATTTTCTCTCACAAACACCATTCAGGTCTCACTTTCTATGTTTTTTTCTTCTGTTTTTACATGTGTATGTATATATGGTATATATGTTTATGTGTCTTCATGTTTGCATGTGGGGATATGCGCATGTATGTGTAGGTGTGTGTGTGTGTGTGTGTGTGTGTGTGCATATGGAGGCCCAAGGAGTCTTCCTCAATCAATCTCCACCTTGTGCCCTGAGGCAGAGTCTCTCAATTGAATCCAGAACTCACCTACACTGCTAGTTCAGCTAGCCAGCTTATTCCAGAGATTTCCTGTCTTTGCTGTCTAAGAGCTGGAATAGGGGGCAGGCTGCCATGCCCACCTAGAATTTATGTGGGTTCTGGGATTTGAATGCACCTGCTTCATCCACTGAGCCATCTTCCCAGCCCCTACGTGAGGTTGGTTTTTGAAGTTCATGTATGTGTAAGATCTTACAGCATTGGTCTGTACATAGTTGTCCTTCTACGTCATATCCTTCTGTGTGTTTTGTTTGTGTCCTTGCTGGAACATTAGAGGCAAGGTGGTGTATAAAGAAGAAGGGAAGAAGACTTTATTTATTATGGTTCTGGAGGCTGAGAAGTCCAGGATTAAGCTTCCTGAGAAACCACACCATGGTATATGGCAGGGCATCACAAAAATGCTAAGAGCAAGAGGTACTGGTTAACTTTTCCAACAAATCTACTGTTGTGGTAGGAAATCCATCTCCATAATTATAGCATTAATTCACCCAAGAAGGCAGACCTCCGTGACCTAACTATCTTTTAAAGATACCTCCTCTTAATACTGTCAAGTTGGGGTCTTAGTTCTCTACTTGTAACTTTGGGGGACTCTATTCACACCACAGCAGATGGGATATCCATTTCCTTCTGTATTGTGGTAATTGATGTTCACATATAATTTCATATCAGAGTATCCTTACCTAGTAATTTGTTGATGCACACAGAATGATCTCATGCTTCAGTTGTGAATGGTGTTTTTGTGAAGGTGGGGATATAGAGAAACAACTCAAGGCAGCAGTCTCATCCCTTCGGATGCATTTTGAGGTGTTCTTTGCGTTCCTGTGACCAAAGATCTGACAAGAAGCAACTTAATGCAAGAAGGATGCATTTGGCCACATGTTTCCAGGGAATTAGTCCATCGTGATGGAAAGGCATGATGGTGGGTGGGGTTCACAGCTGTGGTGGCAGGTGCTTCTTGTTCACATCTCTTGTTACCTAGGAAACAGGTAGAAATCTGCCTGAAAGCTGAGCCAGGATATAACCCCTAAGATATGATTCACAGTGGCCCACTTCCTCTGGCTAGACCCCACCTCCTAAAAGTTCCACAGCTTGTCAAGACAGCACTACCAGCTGGGGACCAAATATTCAAACACCTGAGCTTGTGGGGACATTTCACATTCCTGGTGCAAATGTATATATATAATGCATAATATATGTGCTATGTTAATTATTTAGGTAACACCATGTGTTTCCCTTATGGCTGTGCCATTTCAATTCTTACTAATAAAACTGCACAGGCTTCTTTTTTCTCCATCTCCTGCCAACATTTGGCGTCTCTTCTTTATTTTATGGTAATCTTCTATCAGCCATGAAATGATAGCTCATTGTGGTTTGAGTTTTTATTTGTATTTATCTGATAATTTGTGATTCTATCTGCCTACTTATATACCTATTAGCTATTTACCTTGGCTTTTTTTTTAATGTCTAGTCTTTTGCCCAGTGTTAATCAGTCTGTATTTTTTGGTATCTGTTGAGTCAATTGAGTTTGTTAAGTGTTTTGGATACTAATTCCTTATCAGATATGTGACTTACAAATCTTTTCTCCCACTCTGAAGGGATTTTTTTTTTCTGCTTTGTTATTTCCCTTTCAAATGAAGAGTTTATTTTTAGTTTTTTATTGTTGCCTGTGATTTTGATGTCCCCCTACCCCATAATTGCTAAGTCTGGTGGCAAGGACTTTATTATTATTATTATTATTATCATTATCATTATTATTATTACTATTATTTCAGTCTTACAAGTTTTTAGTCCATTTTGAGTTGATTTTTGCATGAGTTATAAGGTGAGAATCCAATCTCATTCTTTTGTATATAACTTCTTGTTTCCCACCTCCATTTATTGACAATACTACTCTCTGCCCCAAGATATGTTCTTACCGTTTGTGTCAAACCTCAGTTGATCATGTTCATGTGCATTTATTTCTAGTTTACCTAGTCCATTCCTCTCACCAGTATGTTTGTTTTCAGTGTCAGCATGGCACTGCTTTGATTAAGTAGTTTGCAAAAAAAAATTGAAATTGTGAAGTATAACATCTTCAAGCTTGTTATTATTCAAGTATAAATTTGTGGCTCAGTACAGATTTAAGCATATTTGTCTCCTTTGATGTGAAAAATGTCATGCTAATTTTGATAGAAGTCTCTGTGAATCTGTAGACTTATGTTTGTAGTATATTTCAACCATTTTAATTAATTTACCCTATAAAGCATCCATTTGTACATTTTCACTTCTTTTATTCATGATTTATACCCCCCACCTGGCTAAGCTTATTCCTTAGTATTCTTTTTTCGCTTGCTGTTTGTTTTTTGAGACAGAATCTCACTTTATAGCCCTAGCTGGCATAGAACATACTATGTAGAGCAGGCGGACCCCAAACTCATAGAGATCTAACTGTCTCTGCCTCTCAAATACTGGGATTAAAGGCATCTACCACCATGCCTGGCCATAAGTGTTCTTGATGCTATTACTAATGGGATTGTTTTCTTAAAAATTTTTGACTGTGTTAATGCAGCAGAGAAATACAATTGTGTTTTAGTTCATTGATTTTGTGTTGTGTAGCTTTACTAAATTTATTAATGATAACAATTTTGGTGGGGTAATTAGAGTTTTGTACATACAATATCATATGCAGGCAGATTTCATTCCAATTTGGATGGCTTTTGTCTCTCTTTCTTGCCAAATTGCTTTGGCTAGGACTTCCAGGATTATGTCGAATAAAAGAGAAAATTGGCGTCCTTTCCTTGTTTCTAATCTTAGAGGAATAGCTGTTGCATTTTCACCATTGAGCTTGATGACGCCCATGGGTTTTTCTTGTATTTAGATACATTTTCTCTATACCTACTATGTTGAGAGATTTGATTGATTGATGGATGGATGACTGCTTGAGACAGAGTCTCACTATGCAGCCATAACTGGCTGGTCTGGAACTCATTATGTAGACCAAGCTATCCTCAAACTCACAAGGATGCACCTGCCTCGTTGAATGATCTTTTTGAACCTATTGAGAAGATCCCATTCACTTTTCATTCATCATCCTCTTGATGCTCAGTATCATGTCTATGGATCTGTGTGTCACTGGCCATTTTGCATCCTAGAGACAAACTCCACTTGGTCATGCTGAATGATCCCTTGAGCGTGCTGTTGATTTTGGCTTGATGGTGTTTTGTTGGCAATTTTTCCCTGCATTTACTTCAAGTATGTTGGCTTGTAAGTTTTTCTTGTCCTGTCCTTATCTGGTCAGCTTTGGTATGAAGGTGGTTTTGGCCTTGGAATGAGTTTAAAAAGTTCTTAGTTCTTCAAATGGTTGAAGAGTTTGAGAAGAATTAGCACTACTTCTCCTTTAATGGTTTTTCTTTGGCAGGGGGTGGGAACCCATGGAAGCATCTAGTCCTATTCTTTGTTAGGGGCTTTTTGATTAGAGCTCTAATATCCTCGCTCACTCTTTGTTCAGAGTTCTCTATTTCTTTATGATATACTCTTGACGGGTCTGTCTCTAGGAATTTATCTTTTAATTACAGTCACTCTATGTGTGTCTTGTGGTCTTTGCTTTAATTAATTAATAATGATTAATTTAAAGTTTAAGCATAGGTTGAATGTTGGGTAAGTCTGAGGAATCATTGCAAGTTTCGTTGCTTGTTTCATAATGTAAATGAGTAAAATTGATGAACAAGTGCTATGTACATGAGTTTTCCTTTAATGTGGCCAATCAGAGCCCAAAATGGGGAACATATATAAAATAAGATGCATAGCATATTGATAGCTTTATTAGCCTAGTTTCTACTGCTATAATAGAACACCCAAAACTAATGCTTTACAAACAAAAGTCTATTTGACTTACAGTGATGGAAGATGAAATTTCAGCATCAGGTAGTCCTTGGTGATGGCTGCTTAGAAGAAGGAAGGCGCAACGGCAGGAGTGTGTGTGTGAAAGGGACAGATTCCAGACGCCAGTCCTAAACAAACACTCATTTTCAATATGTGTATTCCTTTTCTGCCTTTTCCTAACTGAGGATGACTGGCTGATCTGGAGAGAATATAGGTAGAGCTGTTTGCAGGCTGTTAATCTTCATGTGACCAGGGGCTGAAAACCTTTAAGGCTGTCACACTGTAGCAGCTGTCAGTTCCTGATTAACTACAGCAGGTTCAGGGACCCTTGGAGGGGAGCCACCCCTGAACCCAGCAGCTCCATTCTTTATGTGATCCTCATTAAACAAAAAAGACAGTGGTGCTGGGGAGATAGATGGCTCAGTTGGTAAAATGCTTGCTAGAAAGGCACAAATACCTGGGTTCATATCCCCAGAATCCATATTAAAAGCCAGGAGCAGTGACACATATCTGGAATCCTGGTATTTTAGGTGTGAGGAGGGATAGGAGAACCCTTGTCAGGCAGTTAGTTCAGCTGAACTGGTAAGGGTTAGGTTCAGTGAGAGACCCTGTCTCAAAAAATAAGACTGAGAACACCAAGGAACAAACACACTCAGTGTCAACATCTGATATCCACACACTGCACATATATGTGGACATACATACATATACATACTCATGTACACATACACACATACATATGATGTAATTTGACATTTCATGAAAAAATGAATGGTTCCTATTTCTAGTCTAATTCTTAAGGCAATTCTAATGAGGCATCTATTTTAGTCTAACTGCTAACATGGAAGCAGCTATAGCAAATTCCTTTTTAGGGTCATCATATTTGTGAGTCAGGATCATGTCATCTAAGCAAAGTCAGTTTTAAAAATTCATGTGAGGGGAAGTTTGTATATGTAGAAGGTGACCACTCTGTTATAGACTGAGTTTTGGCCTAGCAACAGTATATTTGGACATTGTACTGTCTAAGGAAGTGGGTTGATGGGGAATTGTGGCACGCTAGGACTAAGCCACCTAGGAATTGGGTTTCTTCTGGGTCAAACAAATAGAATCATAAACTTCTTCAACTCTTCACTATTGGAACTTCACTGCAGAAACTCTAAGCAGATGGTGGTGGGTTACTTTGGGTGCTGTTGGCCCTGTTCTACGTTGAGCACACCACATGTCTTCTCTTACTTGGTTCTTATTAAGTTCACAGGTAACATTACTTTGTTGAGGTTGAAGGTGAACAATCTGTGAGCAGAGAGGCTGAACCAGTCCCAATTCTTCCATAGCTCACCACCACCATTGTAGAAATACAGAATGGCTTCTGAACAGAGTCAATTTGTTGAAACAATCATATAGATCTGGCTAAAACCTGTAAAATCAACAAGGGTTGGATTTAGTGTTTGGAATTCTCCAAATCAGGGAAGTTATCACTGGACATGACTGAAGATGGGCAATTTATTTGCTGTGTAAACACTTTCTCCTTTTCATTGGAAAATTATATTGTATCCTAATTCATCTTTAAAACATGGCCTTTATATCACTTCCAGCTGTATTCCACCAAGTCCTGTGCCCAAAGCATGTGATGCTTTTCAGCAGTAGGGGTTTTACCTTCAAGTTATGGGAAGCAACCAGGGAAATGGCAATAGCTCATATTGTCTTGAGAGTCTGTTGGACTCGACCAACAACTGGAAGGAGGTTTCTCTTACCTGGCACTGGGATTTTTTGTTTGTTTGTTTTTTTAGGTAGTCTACAGCTCTTATAGAAGCATCATCCCCCTTCATGGCATAACTCCATTTAAACTGTGTGTGTACATGTGTTTGTGTGTATGTACATGATGTGTATATATGTGTGTATGCACACATATGCATTTTAAGTAAGATTATAAAATGATCATGTTGCCCCATAGTTTTTTCAAGCCTCCTTTTTGTTATTTATTTCCTATTCTTTCCTCTTCCCATACACATGTATATATGAACAGCACTAAAGGGGTTCAGTAGTGTGTGTGTGTGTGTGTGTGTGTGTGTGTGTGTAAAATAATAATTATAGACAAAAGGTATTGAATTTAAGAAGGGGGAAACATGGGAAGAGTTGAGGGGGAGAGAGGTGGAAATGATGGAAACACAGTGTTCATGTATAAGCTTCTCAAAATGATTCTGTCTTTTCACATGTATGATTCAGCAATGTGTGTATATAAAATATGTAAGCTGTGTGTAAAACACAATGTGGAAACAAGAAATATTATGAAGCTGTCTGCATTTTTCACTAGGCCAGTTGTGATCATCTTATAGTAAGGCTTCCATACAGTTTCAAACAAAGAATATTCCTCCTCTTGAACAAAAAATTTGTTTTTGTTTGTATTGAACTTTATCTCTTTCCTATGATCTACAGGCTTCCTATTCTATAACATTGAATGGAATGGCTGTCAGTAATAACAAGTTTTTTTTTGTTTTTGCCAGTGATGCTAAGATCCAGGGATGTTACTGAAGTGATATCTTATGTAAAGTGTCAGGGTCAGTTGCTGGAATTGTGCAGGTAGCAGGAGCTTGTTTTCCTTTCTAGTTGAGTCTGCTCCATCAGAGTGCGTGACTTCTACTTGCTGCCAGACAGCTACAATAGACAGAGGATCTGGTGAGTAAATGTGGACAAACTTCTCCACTTCCTGCACTGAGTTGAGCAGAGGCAGGTGGAGAGACAGAGGCATATATTTATGATTTAATATGTGTCACTTTCAAAGGAACTATTTTCACACTTTCTCCCAACAGGGAGCCAAAGAGAGGCCATACGGCCTTGCTTTCTATTTTTCTAAAAATGATTTATTGTATTTTTAATTATATGTGTGTCTGTGTTTGGCTATGCACATGTGGATATGGGTAAGGTTGGAGGCTAGAGGTATTGGATCACCTACCTCCTGGTGCTGGAGTTACAGGTGGTATTGAACTGCCCAACATGAATGCTGGGTCCAGTTTGGGTCTTCTGGAAGAGCAGATTTGCTCCTATTTGCTTAGTCATCTCTCTGGTTCCCCCTTTCTGTTACTTTCTTTTTTTTTTCTTTCCCCTCTTTTACTCTTTTCTTTTTCGGTTTTTCTTACTATGATGCTGCTACATTTAGTCTAAAACCTTAGTTCTAGTGTGTTAGGCCTCTGCCATGATTTTGGCTTCCTCCTGTTCTCTAGTATAAACCACTACATGTTTTCCACATTCCAGAGTATTTTCTGCCTTTATTGTGTTTTCTTCTACAAGGTATGACTCTATCTTCATGCCTAGCCAGCTCTCAATTCCTCTTTGACTTGAAATTTTCATGTATCCTAGAAAACAAATTCTCTAAATTCTGTTCAGCATTTCCCATTGCTTGCCAGAGTACTAGGAAAACCCAAATTCTATTCCTACTTCCCTTAATCTCTTCAAACTCCTCAAAATGGTCTTGTTAATCTTTGGCAAAGTGAGGTGTGCCGTCTGCTGTGCCAAGTTTCTATACTTGGCTCCTGGGCCTTACTGCCCATAGCAACCCGGAGCCCTACTTAGCAGCAGCTGGGTTGGGGCTTTGGATTTACACTCTGATTTATCATTACAATGTCCTAATATCACAATCCCAATCTTACTTTTTGGCTTCTAGAATAAACACAGATCTTAGAAATGTTTTACTTTGTGTTTGCAATGCTTAAAGGCAAATGGCTAAGTGGTTATGAATTTAATTTGGGGATATAAGGTTGGTTGTTTTTTTGGTATGTTTGGATTGATAACTGTTGTGTGGACAACTCAGCCTAAGTTTCAAAGCTCTTCAACCATGAAACAGTCATTCAATAAGCAGCCTTTGAGGAAATACTACATCCCAGGTCAGCGGTGAGACTGCAATAAAAATATGCTTGGTGTCCATTCCACTTTTGATCCTCTCACTAACTGTGGAAACTATGGAACTAGCAGCTCAACAAGTCAAGAGGTAAGCAAGCAGGGTCTTAGGATTGTTTGTGACTTGCCTTTAGATACTGAAGTATGGCACTAGGACATGAGTCTATGATTTCTGTCCATCAGTATTCTGTATGGTGACTACCATTCCCTTCTACAGACCACATAAATTATTATAGTATATATAGGACTCAAAGTCCGTCATGTTTTTTTCTCTAGATGAGTCTATCACTGGAAGCCTGTCAATCACCTGTCATGCTAGGCTAGACCCGAATTATGAGCTATTCTCTTCCTCTAGCCCAAGAGGCAGATGAAGGTGATGACATCCATAATTCCATTGTGAATTGTGAGTCTTCCTATTTGTTCCTCTTCCTGGGAGGTAACAGGAGAGGTGAGGACCAGAAGGCAAACAGAGATAAGCTGGGGATCTCAAATTTTAAGCTCTTGACTCATGTGGACAATTGGCTGTAGACAGCGCTCATACCACCTATCATCTTTCTTCCTTGGTTAGATGAGTTGTTCTAGAACACTTTTTGTTTTGGGATTTTTTCTTTTTTTTGAAACAGAGTCACACGTATCCTATCCTTTCCTCTAACTCACTATGTAGTTGAGGGTGGCCTTGAATTCTTGATCTTCCTATTCTCACCTCCTGAGTGCTGGATTATATGCACCACCATGCCCAGTTTATGTGGTGACAGAGACTGAACTCAGTGTTTTGGATATGTTAACAAGCACTCTACCGAATGAGCTACACTCCCAGCTCCACACTAGAACATTTTAAAGGTCTTTATAAACCTTCATCCTGTGATTGTAAGGAAAGGAAATAAAAGATGGAAGGATAGAACAGAATATCAGAAGTGGGTGGCAACTCACTGAGAACTATTGGTTTGTTGCCTTTTCCTTCTATCCAGAGACTTTCTCATACTTTACTGGAAGATACATGACAGAAAACAATATTACTTTTTGGAACAAAGTTTAGTATTATCTTCAAAGTTGAAAATCTATACAGTCTAAAGTCCAGAAATGTTCCCGTGTAGATAAATATCTTGATGAAATATCCCCATGTATAATAGGAAACTTGTTTAGGATGTTCCTAGAAATATTGGAGTGGAAGGGAAGAATAGCAAGTCACTCAAATGCCCACATAGAAAAATAGATGGACAAATTATCTTAAACAATTATAGTGACTTCTTCTGTTCTTTTGCTGCCTCAGTTAGGGTGCTGGCTACTATATATGTCACCTTGATGCAAGCTAGAGTCACTTGGGAAGAAGAAAACTCAATTGAGAAAATGCCCCCACCAGACTGGTTGGTGGGCAAGCCTGTGGAGTGATTCTATTAATTGATGAATGCTGTGGCAGGACTCAGTCCCCTGTGGGTGGTGCTGCCCATAGGCAGGTGCGCCTAGATGATACAAGAAAGCAGGCTCAGCAAACAAGTAAGCAGCATTCCTCCTTGTCCTCTTCTTTAGTTCCTGCCTCCATGTTCCTGTCTTGACTTCCTGTCCTGACTTTCCCCAGTGATGGAGAGTGACCTGAGGATTGTAAGCTAAAACAAACTTTTCTTCTCCAGTTTCTTTTGGTCACGGTGTTTAATTGCAGCAATAGAAACCCTAGTGAAGACACTGGTTGAGTTTCTCTCTTGAGTGTACTGAGTGTGCTTCTGCTACTAGCACATTCCCATGGCCCAATGCGCATTGTAGATCTCCTGTCCTCATAGGATGGTCTCACCCTTTTGCTTTCTCTGATTGTGAAATCAGTCTTTTTACTTCTGTAAAGTTGCTTGAAGCACACAAAAAAAAAATTAATGCTAGTTGTATTTTTACCTAAATACAATTAACCTATTTTTTTCTTGTGTTTTTAACTGTCTTATCACTTTTAAGAAGCTGTTGTCTAATGTAATATCATGACAACCTATTTGTAGATTTTTTTTTTCTAAGAGCCTATAAATTTTAGTGTTCACATCTAGTCTTGTGAACCATCTTGACTTAATTTCTGCCTGTGGTGTGAGGGACAGGAACGATTTCAACCATCTTGGTGTTCAATTGTTGTGGCATCAATAGATAATTTAATGCTTCTTCCTGCACTGTCTTGTTTCAGCATTGCTGTTGGGAATTGTGGTCTTTACCTATTGTTCCTGCTCCCTTTAACTGCAGATTTGAATCTCAGTTCAGAGATTTCCCATATCAGATTTGCCCGTGGGCATGTGAGTGGAGGACTGTCTTGATTGCTAATTGATGTAGAGGGCACAATCTTCCATTAGTGGCGCCATTCCGTTGGTGGGTAATCATGAGCTATGAAAGAAAGTCAGTTAAGCACCGGTCTGTACGCAAACCAGCCAGCCGCCTTCCTCCATGGTTTCTGCTTCATGTTGCTACCTGAATTCCTGTCCTGACTTCCTGTCCTGACTTCCCTCAGTGATACCTGTCAGCTAAAATAAACCCTTTCCTCTCCTAAGTTAGTTTTGATTGTGGTATTCATCACAGTAACAGAATGAAACTAGAACAGCCATAGTGGTTTATTTCTGGACCTTCAATTGTATTCAGTTTATCTTCAACTTTGTTCTTTATTAGTTTCTTTTTTTCTGTCTTGCTTGTTTGTTTCTTTTTTTGTTATTCCAAATCTCCTGTGTTTACCTATGAAGCTTAACTCAGCTGGGCAATTTTAAAGAAGGCTGGAATTTTAATAGGGATTCAACAGCTGAATCTGCAGCTCAGCTTTGGGGAGTTTTGCAGTTACAACAAAATCAAGTCTTTAAGCTCAGAACATTTACATACACTCCTGTTTTTTCTAGGCACCCCTTACTGTCTTTTATGTTTGGTATTTACTTTTTATTGTTCAGATCGAGTCTTTTATTTGTTCAATTTATTTCTAAATATTTTATTTTTATTATCCTCTGATAAATGGAATTATTTTTTAAATTTTTGTTACATTGTCCTCACTAGTAAGTAATCAACTTACTCATCTATCATTTTGCTCACTCATTCAATAGGTCTTCAAAGGCTTGTTCACATAGCCAAATCCTTGGTTTCTCATCTTGGTGGTTCTTAAAATTTTTTGTTAAAAGATCATGCCATCTGTAGGGCATGTGACATTGTTCTATGTTTTTACACTAGGAAATTGCATTAATAATTTAGAGGATAATTTGAGAAGTCTCTCTGTCTTCTATTTCTTAGGAGTATTCTTTAAGGACTTCTCCTCCCTCCTCCCTCGTCCTTTCTCTCTCTCTCTCTCTCTCTCTCTCTCTCACTCTTTCTGTCACACGTACTCTATTTCACTTACTCTCTTGTCTTTGTTATTTTAGTCTATCTGTCTGTCTGTCTATCATCTATCTATCTATCTATCTATCTATCTATCTATCTATCTATCTATCTGTCTATCTATCGATAGATCATACTTACATAATACTGACTGACCTGGAACTCACTAGGTGGACCAGAACATCCTCAGACTCATGAAAATCCTCCTATCTCTGTTTCCTCAGTTCTGGAATTACAGGCCTGTGCTACCATACCTAACTCTATAAAGAGTTGCTCTTCTTTATGGTTTTGTCTTACCTTTGTGGGAAAATTTCAGGTTGCTAATAAAATCTCTTAATTATTTGATACATGTCTAACCACAATTTTTATAATTCTTCAAGTAAATTTCAGTAGTGTGTGCTTTGACAGTCTTTAGTTACACCTGTGACATTATTTGTTTTTCCTGATATCACTTTAAGGGGTTGCATGCCTCTGCTTGAACATAGTTAGTAGAGAGACACTGAGTTACTGCCGTCGCCGTCCACCTCATTTTGGCTGGGCTCTATGTCCTGTAGAAAATCCTGCCTCCATGCTACCTCCAGCCACTGTACACTTCTAAATAGACCTGCCTCCTTCCCATACTCATGACAGTCATCATCTGCCTCCGGTGCCTGGTTTCTATCTGACTAATACCGTATTAAATTTTTATTATATTTTAACTTCTACAACAAAAACATGTAACTAAAGTCCAATTACATTTATTCCCATTTGTTATGTGGAGGCAGCATAGCCACCTAACAATGGTGCTGATACAATCAGAAAGATGACACAGCATGAACATTTGTCTCCCCAGTGCTAGGATCACAGATGCTCACTGCTGTGGGTACTGGGGATGTGAACACAGGTCTCTGTGTTTTCCATGTAAACACATTAACCGACTAAGCCATCACCCCTGCCCTATCCCATTGAGTTTTGAGGGGATTGAGCTTGTCCATTTCATCTATCCTGGCACAGCGGGATAAGCAGAGAGAACCTCTCAGACTTATAGATTCAGCAAGAGAATCTTGGCTCTGGGATCTCAGCCACAGAAAGGAGAGTTTTTACTTTCCCTGTGGTCCTGTTCCAGATATACCCTGTTTGTTCCAAGCCCACTGTAGCTCTTCTCAGTAAGTGCTAGATCTTAGCAATATGAAGCACCTAGGCCCATATAGTCTCTTCTTAAGTCACTTGCCTTAAAAAAAAAAAAAAAACACACCGTGTTTCAGCCCATTTCATTTTGAAGCACGTATGCACATTGCAGACACAATTAAGAGGTCTAAATCTACACAGCAATTATGGTGCTCTATCATGGCAAAACAACTCAAGAGCTTAGCAACTTTATTAAAATTTTAAAGGAGTTGATCCTCTGGGAAGTGTTCCTATTAATTAAACAAAGGTGGAAGAAAATGAGCTTCACACTTATTTTTCAGCCAGGAAGAAGGAGGCCTGCAGCACAAATGCAAAGGAGATGTGCGAACACAGGCAACCACCTCGTTACTCAGACTGCTGGGCCGTCGTGACTTCAGGTCCTTTATCTGCAAGGCACTCTGGGTCAGTGCTTGTTCAGTCTTTTCTGGAGGACTGTGGTCTTATATCAGAGGCATTTCCCAGAAGTTCATGGAGTTTTGACCCTTGAAGAACCAGGTTGTAGCATGGAAAACAGATGCCCGGATTTCATTCCTATCAAGTTCAGTCATGGGACCACATAGGGTAGACAAGAGGGTAGAAAACCACCTGGTGGAAAAGACAGATGGTCACTGACAAACAGAGAATTTAATTCTGTTGTTTCTCCAATACATCTGCACTATATGTCAGTAGAAATGTTTTTCATGTGATTTAGCACTTATGGAGAGAATTATGGGCTATCTAATAAGTGCAGCCAGGATACTTGCTTTCTCAGACATGCCCACGAACAATATGTTTCTGCTCACATAGACCTTATTAGTTACATCTTCTCATTGCTGTGATCAAATGTCCAATAAAAGCGGCCTATGGAAGGAAGAAGGACTTTATCTTACCGTTCCTCATGGCAAAGAAGCCATGACAGCAGGATGGTTAGGAGGCAGCTGTTCCCATGGAAACCACAGTCAGGAAGCAGAAAGAGATGAAGGATGATGCTCGACTCCCAGCCTCCCTCTGATAGAGTCCAGGACTGCAGCCCAAGGAATGAGGGCACATGCATTGAGGATGGGTTGTCCCATTTCAGTGAACAAAATTAGAAAATCCATCCACAGGCAGGCTCAGAGATTTGTCTCCAAGGTGATTCTAGAGCCTGTCAAGATGACAATCAATATTAACTATCACATGGACCATACATTGGCCTGATATTATATTATGTGGATCCTGGAGAGACATAAAAGTTTCTGACTGAGTCCATCAGTCCTCAGGCCTAGAGTTTGTACCTATCTGTACCAAGTGGAGCATGAAAGTCATGCTGGGACTTGGGCTGTTGGCCGTGGGCTCTTTGCATCTTTTCCCATCAACCGATCAAAGAAGAACATAAGGACAGGAACATGTGTATCTGTGTCAATCAATGTTGGGGAAAAGTGAAGGCTGGGAGCAACCTGTATGTACTTTCCACTGGAAGAAATGAGTTGTAATCTAAGTTGGTAGAAATCTACAGAAAGCTGAAGGAAGGGGTATAAGGAAGAATTGTACATGTCACTGAGGTCCTCGTGAGAATCTGATATGCCTATGCTCTGCTTTAAAATTCATCTAATTGATTCACTACTAATTTTTTAATTTATGTGTGTTTGTGTGTGTCTGTATGTGGTTATATACACATGAGTGCAGTGCCCACAGGGTCCAGAAGAGAGAAGATCCTTGTAGAAAATAGCTAATTAAATTATTTACATGTATTTATGTTATATTTAATTGAACAGCAGTTATTAATCCTTAACCCACCATTATAAATGAGCACACAGAGACCTGATGGATTTTAACAAGCCTTGGCCTAGATAGTGCAATCTTAACCCATCTAAGCTAGCTCTTAATTCTATTCCCCAAATATGACTCCATATATACATACATCCATTTGGACTGCTATTCTCTACAATATGCTGATATTCCAAGCCACGTGGAGTGATCTTCTTTAATCTACCCCATCATGTGTCTCCTTCCTGCTCTTTGCTTCTTTTCTTGGAGGCTTCTTCTACTTCAGAAGTCCAAGCACTTTAGCCCCGCCTACCTCTGTCTTTGCCCAATCTCAGGCCTCAGGATTTATTTAACCAATCAGAGACAATGATTAACAAGAAAGTTAACACAGCTTCGCTTGGTGTACAGCAAGCAGGTTTCCGGAGGATTAATGAACATGTAGAATGCATAACATCATCCCATCAGATCCCAGGAGCTATAGTTACAGGGTTATGGGCCACCTAAAATGGGTGGTGGGAACTAAAGTTAAGTCTTATGCAAGAACAGCAAGCACTCTTAAACACTGAGCCATCTCTCCAGCCTCAAGGTGAAGGTTTTTGTTTTGAGACAGACTTTGCTATATAGTTTTGGCTGACCTCTATCTTGGCACATGGACTATTCTGGCCTCAAATTCACAGAGATTTACCTACCTTGCCTATCTAGTGCTGGGAGTACAAGCATGTATCACAATGTTCACCCTGCCCTCTGCTTGAAAATCCAACCAAATCAAAGACATTTGAGAAGATTGCTAGACAAGATCTCTACTTTAGCCACTGTTGGATGACATCATTTAGGAGGTGAGGCAAGAGCTCGGCAGAAGAATTAATCAGGGGAGTTCATGGTATTACAGTAAAGAAACTCAAACACTGCAGTGGAATTTTCTCTTGGTCTGAGGTCAGGTGGTAAGATCACAAGATAGGATAGGGAGATCCCTGGGACACCTTACAGCAGAAGAGGGTCTAAAAGGGAGATGCAAACACTGAAAGGTTAACTATTAATCATTAACTGTCAAACAGAAAATCAACAAGGTCCTGTTGAAAACCCCTTGCTATGCAGAGTCCATAACAAAGAATTTAAGTCTTTTAAACATAAACTCAATAAACAGACTGAGGTCTTCTTACTCAGACTTTGGTGTCAGGGGAAGTGTGAGTCCTCTCCTGTTCATTTGGTTCCAACATTGTGCAATGTTAAGTAAAATATTTTTTTATTTAAAACAATTTTTATTATGTTTATTTATTACTTCAAGTTACATCTCCATCACAGCCTCTTCTATCCACCCCTCTTGTTCCCACCCTCCCACTCTCTACCTCCTCTCCCACCTATCCTACTCCTCTGGTGTTGGGTACCTCCACATCTCAGCCCCCTTCAGTTCATCAATCATATGAAGGTTAAGACATTCAACTTGCACTGGTGGCCTACATCTCAGCTCCACTTGAGCAAAGTGTCCCATTAATAGGTAACAAAGTCCATGTTTCTGTTCCTTTAAGTCTGTTGGTTGTAGGACAGTTATCGTGTACTGTATGGCTAAAATCCAGTTATAAGTGAATATATGCCATGTGCATCTTTCTGAGTCTGGGTTATCTCACTCAGGATGAGCTTTTCTAGTTCCACCCATTTGGCAGCAAATTGCATAATGTCCTTGTTTTTGATAGCTGAGTAGTATTCCACTGTGTAAATGTACCACATTTTTTTAAAATCCATTCTTCGGTTGAAAGACATCTGAGTTGTTTCCAGTTTCTAGCTATTACAAATAAGGTTGCTATGCATAGAGTTGATGAGATGTCCTTGTGGTTTGGTGAGGAATCTTTTGGATGTATGCCCAGAAGTGATATGGCTGGGTCTTGAGGTAGAACTATTTCCAGTTTTCTAAGATATCACCAGACTGATTTCCATAGTGGTTGTACAAGTTTGCACTCCCACCAGCAATGGAGGAGTGTTCCTCTTTCTCCACAACCTCACCAGCATGTGCTGTCCTTTGAGTTTTTGATGGTAGCCATTCTGACAGGTGTGAGATGGAATCTCAAAGTCCTCTTGAGTTGGATTTCTCAGATGATCAAGGATGCTGAGCATTTCTTTGTGTATGTCTCAACCATTAGAGATTCCTCTTTTGTGAATTCTCATTTTAGCTCTGTAGTAAACAGTACTCCATATTTTGATTGGATTATTTGGTTTCTTGGTGTTTAATTTCTTGAGTTCTTATAAATTTTGAATATTAGCCCTCTTTCGGATGTGGAGTTGGTGAAGATCTTTTCTCAATCTGTAGGCTGCTGTTTTGTTCTGACAACAGTGTCCTTTGCCTTACAGAAACTTTTTCATTTCATAAGGTCCCATTTATTGATTGTTGGTCTTAGAGCCTGAGCTGTTGGTATTCTGTTCAGGAAGTTGGCACCTGTGCTGATGAGTTCAGGGATTTTCCCCATTTTCTCTTCTATTAGATTTAGTGTGTCCAGCTTTATGTTAAGGTATTTGATCCACTTGGACCTAAGTTTTGTGCAAGGTGTTAAATATGGCTTTATTTGCATTCTTTTGCATGCCGACATCCAGTTAGACCAGTACCATTTGTTGAAGATGAGTTTCTTCTTAATTTCTGTGTAATGTTCATCAAGTTAACATTCACACACACAAAAAAAAATGATCACAAGATTTCTGTGAAGACCTACAGATCACAGAGGGCCTTAAGAACACAAACCATATACAATAACAGACTGGTTAGTGGTGTGGATTTTGCTCTTATGTCTTCAGTAACATTTTATTATTAATCTACTCATTATGTATGTGTTGCTTTTCTGTTGCTTTGATTAAAATATCATGATCAAAAGCAGCTTAATGAAAAAGGCCTTATCTTAGCTCATGGCCCTAGGAGGGACAGACTCCATCTTAGTGGGGAAGGCAAGTGACAGGTCACAAGAACAGGAAGCTGAGATATCATATCTCAGTTCTACACAGGAAGGAGAGAGGGAGAGACAGACAGAGAGAGACAGATAAAGATAGAGACAGACAGAGATAGACGTAGACAGAGTGAAAGAAAGAGATAGACAGACAGACAGAGAGAGGGAGAGAAAGAGAAAGACAGAAGGAGAAATCAGGAAGTAAGCTGAAATTCTAAACCCTCAAAGTCTGCCCCTGGTGACATACTTCCTCCAGCGAGGCTCCACCTCCCAAAGGTTCCAAAACCTCCCCAAACAGTTTCACCAACCAGGAACCAAGCGTTCAATTACATGACCCTCTGGCGGACCTTTCTCATTCAAACTACAACACATAAAGTGACAGAAAGGAATTGCAATTTTATATATTAGTACTTTTGGACATAGCATGGACATTCAGATACCATCTTGCAATAGAGAGAATCATGTCTCAGTAGCCATGGCCACCAAATAAACAGAATAATACAATGATAGCGATGGCCCTGTTGATAGAGCTGTTAACACTGCCCCATTAGAAGTCAGAGGGGCCATAGCTGGGATTCTAGTATTCCTTCCTCCTGGCTCCCACTCCAGCTGCAAGTAATCTTGAGAAATGCTAAGTACACTTACAAATTCATTGAATCACCAAGTTAAACTTGGGTTGAATCCTTCCTTTGGTCTGTCTTCAGTGCTCCACCTGGGATGAGTAGACATTTGTTCACATCTCCCAAGGAAAGGATTGGTTCAACCATAGCATGCAGGAATGATTAACATAGAAACAAACAATCAAAGCTTGGAAACTAAGTAGTATTTATGCAGATGAGTGTTAGCATCTAGCTTTATGACTTTACAGATGCTAACCAAGGATGAGTAAAATAACTTCTGTGTGTCTCAGTTTTGTCATCTGCTTGCTATATGGGGGCTCAGAGCCTGACAGGGAAAAAGTGTTTAAAGCACTCGATTTGGCTCCTGGCATAATTGATGGGCCAAAGAACATTGGTTGTCTATGGTTTTCCTCTCTAGCCTGTCCTCTGTGTTTTGAATTTCATTTTTGTTTCTCTAATCTAGTAAGAGTTAAGAAATATAAAAACATTCTAAAGAAGATATTTGTAATTTTGTGTTTGCTCCCCTGTTCATTTCATTTGAAACCAGAAAGGAAGCAAGTAGACATCATGACATACATCTTTTGCACGAGGGCCAGGCATAGAAAAATGGATCATTAGCTTGTGTCCTTGAAGCTGTTTGTATTTGCTAGTAATGATTGCCACATTTTAAAATTTAATACTCAAAGAAACATAACCCTTGATCTGTTCAAGGAAACTTCAAGAGTTAGAGTCCATAAAGTCTCAGATATGGTAGAGCCTGGTGCAGGAGTCAAGGGCCTGTGGTTTACTGAGGGCTTTGTTGCCAAACAACAGAAACCTACCAGAAAAACAAGGAAAAAAATCCTCTCTGATCCTTAGGAAACAGCTAAGCATAGCAGATAGCAGGAGACCATGGAAGGAAATTATGATGTTTGCCCTGTCCTGGGCAGAGACCTGGGCTCTGTGTAGCTCTGTAGCCTTCCTGGTGGGGCTCTAAAGATGGAAGGATTGAAATGACTCCTGTGGGTTTCCCTCTGACCTACACACACACACACACACACACACACACACACACACACACACACACA
>CAJQZJ010003646.1:11219205-11258638 GCA_907164525.1 Lophiomys imhausi
CACACACACACACACACACACACACACACACACACACACACACACACTACACTAGGTAAATATAAAAATAATGTTTTAATTGAAATGAAGAGACTCTCTGTCTTCCTTTTGCCTGTCAGACTGTTGAAACAATGGACCCCAAGAAAGTGGAATTTCCCTAGGAACCTCAACCTCAAGAAGGAAAAGACAGAAGCCTAGTACTCCCAGAGGGGTGACTTGTCTCCCAGGAAGATATTTCACACAAATGCTCAGAGCACTTTTCAGGAGAGAATTAAGCTAAGAAGATCTGGGAGACTTCTTGCCTTGATCAGGACTGTTTATTTTTGTGTACTTCATGTCTTCTATTTAAATGGAAACCCCTAACTGGGGAAATGGCTGAGTGGATAAAGCCCTTGTACCTCAAGCCTGAGGACTTGAATTTGAATCTCCAGAACCCACAAAATTTGGATGCTACAGTGTGTCCATATTCCCAGTGCTCTTATGAGAGGATGGGAGGCAGAGGCTGGAGAATCCCTGGGTTCTCACAGACCAGCTAGCCTGGTGTATACAGCAGGGAATAGAAAATAGATACAGCCTTAAACATGGTAGAAGAAAAGACCCCCCAAGATTTTCCTCTGACTTCAATATGGGAGTTGTGGCAAATGGGCACCATGCCATATGTGCTTGCACACACACACACACACACACACACACACTCATATACACATACATATGCATCCTCATTCATACACATATATCACACACATACATAAACATAGGCCACACATACATACACACTCATACACATACATGCACACATATACATACATACATATACACAGTCATAAACACACATACACACTCATGCACATGCACCACGCATGCATATATTAAAACATACACTTGTACTAATACACACAGCACACACCTAGTCATGTACTCACACCACACACACTTATAGACTTATGAACACACTCATACATATGCACACTCTCACATACACTCTCACACACACTCACACACACATACTCATACACATACACTTATATACAACATACACACACATACACACACACGTGCGTGCACACACACACACACAATAGAAAAGGAAGTCTTATATCAGGATTCCAAATATAGACTCAAATGGGTAATTGTGGGGCTCCTTTGTTCCTCTTCTCAATGTGTGCACATTAAATAAAGCTCCTCTGTCTGCTTCTCTCTATTACTTCGCCTGTTTTATTGGCCTGTTGAGGGTGGTTAACCGTACCTGACTTGTTAGGGCTGCCAGGACCCAGGCACTGAGCTGAGCCACTCTGGCAACAGCACTACCAACCTGCATCAAGCAGACTGGCACCAGAAACACTGTGCAAGGCATGTAGATGTGCTTCCCAGAGCTGTGCTAGAGGAATAGCCTGAGTCATTTACATTCTTCTAGCTGGCCCATTGGAAAAGTGAAACGGAAGAGTGTATTTCGTTAAACTCATCTTATCAATCATGTCATGAGAGCGTGTAATTAACATCAAGGTTATTAATGACACTACACAGTCTTTTTTCTATACTGGTAAATTTCCTATGTGGTGGGTGAGTATCATATTGAAAAGTGCTAGACCCCACAGCTGAGGGGTGGTTGAGTTCAAAGGGCTTGCCTTCACAGCTACTAGTAAATCCTGATTTCTCATTTCAGTCACAGTGTGGAGTATGGCAAAGAAGATGTGCACGTGTCTTCTAACATAGGTGGGGAAGGATGCACGTCACAGTTTTGTGGCCTTAGGTTTCAAGGTTCATGCTGCTGCTCATGGACCTGGGAGTGTACTTGCCTCCGGTTTACCTGTGTAGTTGTTTTGCAAATGGGCATTTAAGATACTGTTTATACGAGAGAGCCCAGGAGTGAGGTAAAGGCTCAGCACACTTCTGGCTTAGAGGCCAGCAGTGTCTGTCTCTGTACCTTGCCAGGGGAGCACTTGACCCACGACTAGAAGATAGGTTCGTAGATTGCACCCCACTTTCTCACTTCTGTTCCCTACAGATTCTTCTGTTTTTATTGCATTTTTCCTTGTTCTGCTTGCTTTGCAATCATGAATCTTTCTATTTATAACTCTGAATGAGATCCTTTGAAATTCTGTCCTAAAGCTGAATGCCTTCCTTATAAATAAAGGACTCCAAGGATTGAAATTCTATTAGGGCTCAAGTCCAAATTATACTGTCCTCAGAGATGAAGACGCTAGTTTGAAAGTTTACTTCTTTCTCCTTTCTTCCTTCCTCCTCTCCCCCTTCCTTTGTTTTTTTTTTTTTAACCTGAGAGTTTCTCCCAGAACACTCATATCCATCCCTTCCAGGTCTTCCTAGGTTTGGGTGTGGGCTTCACAGTAGAGAACCACTGAATCTGCAGACCACGTTGGCAGGGCCACCAGCATGTCTACAGCATACAGAAGCACCTATTTGCTGTTTGTTAAAGTACATGGTGTACACAAGCTCTCCAGGTAGGGCAGATGGCTCTCACTGCTGTCCCTCTGCCACATGCCCTGCACTGGTATCATTTGGCAGATGGCACTGTGGTGATGTGACCACTGCCATGAATATTACCATTGGTGGTGCTCTGGTCTCAGCCTTCTTTGCTTTATCAGCATCGAGAGTCCTAAAGTGTTCCCAATCTAGCTCCCTGGTTTATTTTCAAGGTAATTTGTTCAGAACATGACTGACAACTCCAGGGAGAAATTTATGAGTGCTTATCTGGCCTGTAAATAGAAATCTTTATATATATATTATGAATGTACTCATAATTCATAGAGAATCGAAAATAAGAAGCATTGTCTCCCCAGACAAGAGTGTGTGCTATGAACCATGGGCACATTTGTAACTCTGATCAGTGGTGCCCAATGGAAATAAGGCTAGGGCTATGGTGTCATGGCTGGCAGACAGTTCAGTTGTTAAAGTGCTCCCTGTGCAAGCTTAAGGAACTGAGTCTGAATTCCCAGAACCAATGGCAAAGAGGGATACAGGTAGGAGGAGTGCCCGAAATCGCAGCACAGATGGACTGAGATGGCAGGCAGAGTCAGGAAAATTTCCAAAGGACCCATCTTAAACAAGGTAGAAGGTGAAGGCCTCCACAGGTGTGCAACACACACACACACACACACACACACACACACACACACACACACGGAATGTAATGTAACGGGGCCACATATGTAACATTACATTTTCTCACAGACATATCAAAAAGAAAAATGAAACAAACAAATGGAATTATTAGAAAAATAACATTGAACACAATGAAGAAAATGTTTTCACAATACATTTTCCACCAGCACACCTAGGTTTTCTCTTTAATAAAAGGAAAATTGCACGCCATGTGGAGGGAAGAAGCCAAGCTCCTTTACAGGCAGGGAATGCTGATGGACAACTTTTCTATTTCTAAACAGGAGATGGTCATAGAAAGATTAGGGCTCTGCTAATTAGGACGGTCAGGTTCAGGAAGTCAGACATCTGGAGTTTGTGTAAAAGGGCAGGGAGTCATGCTTGGACAAGGAAAGAGCTAGTTAATGATCATATTTAAAGGTCATTCATTTACTTTTGCAGCAGCCTAGTGACATTTATCCTAAGTCACTTAAAAAATGTTATAAAATGTCACAGATCCATGTAGTATGGTCACATGGGGGGCCTGGATTCCAAGACTGGTGTTTCTAGGGCCAGGGCCTGATACTGACATTGATCATGTAATTGGATGAAAATGCTTGGGCTGGACAAGGTGTTTCAAGCCAGAATTAGCATTTTATGTGCATGAGTGTGTGCATGTGTGTGCTTGTATATGAGGAAGCCAAAGGTCAACCTTAGGGTCACTCCTTAAGAGCTGTGTACATCGTTTTCTCAGACGGGTTTCTTACTGCTCCTGGAGGTCACTGCTTTGATAGGCTGGCTGGACATAGAGGCCCAGGGATTCTTGTGTCTCTGCATTTCCAGGACTGGGATTTGATGCTGTCGTGGTATGTATTCTAAATGTTAAATTAATTGGTCTTGCTTGCTGTCTGTTACTTACATTGTCTCTGATTGGTAGAATAAATGCCGAGGCCTGAGATTGGGCAAAGTCAGAGGTAGGCGGGACTAAGGTGAGGGCTTCAGAAGCATCGAGGTTCTTGGCCTCCAACAGATGAAGTAGAAGAAGCCTTCAGGACAAGTAGCAAGAGGAGGACGAGGACACATGGCATGAGTTAGAGAAAAGAACCTCATTCCATGTGACTTCGAACATCATCATAGCATGGAGAAAAACAGCCCAGGGGATGTATGTATATTATATGGGGTCATATTTGGGGGACAGAATTAAGAGCTAGCTTAGATGGTCTAAGATTGCTCAGTCCAAGCCAAGTCTTGTTAAAATGAATGTGGTGTTTATGTGCTTATTTATAATGGTGGGTTACTACCGATTCAATTAAATATAATATAAATACTACATAAATAATTTAATTAATTAGTCATTTTCTACAAATGGAGCCCAACATAATTTAATTATTTCTATAGGGATTACATGGAGAAGCTCTCATATCCAGCTTTTGTTATGGATATTTGGGTTCAAACTTGAGGCCTGCTTCTACAGCAGGCACTTCACATACTGAGCCATCCTCCAGCCCAAGTGTCAGTATTTTGACAGCTCTGTTTTGCTTGTCACAAACAAAGGTCCTCTGAAGAGCTCAACTTCGTAGGTTAATGCAAGTGGGAAATATTGTCCACTAAAACATATGATAATGAAGTCAACTGGCCTTTAAAGACCTCATACCAGAGGACATGGGTATATGACAATGGATCAGTTTGAGGCAACAGATTTTTTTTTTTTATTGTTAAGTCACCTGATTAACTAGAAGCACCCTCAATCTACCTGATAAAAGATGACGGGCATTAAAGGAACAAATGTGGCAAGATAGTCACTGGACAAAGAAATTGCTGATTTCAGGCTGGCTGTCCAATCTGTGAACAAGCAGGACACTGAAAAGTTGACTGCCCAATATACAGAGATAAGGTAGGCCAGGCTTTCAATATTCCTGCTTCACAGAAAAGTTTGTCAGATATTCTAGGCCAGCAGGCTGAAGACTGGATGCCACAACAACACAGAAAACATAGGTGACTATTAAGGTAGCCAGCAACCTCTGTCATTACTATAGTTTTGGAAGTTGGTTGCTCTAAACTTCCTACATACTTAGGTAATAATTTAATTTCCTTCTAAAGTCTCTGATGGGGTTGAAGCCTAAATAGTTATAATCTTACAATTAAGTTTAGTTGTACAGGATTTAAGAAATATTTTAGGTCTAAAAGATGTTATAGGATGATAAATAAATAAGAATAGAAAATAATATAGGTACAGAACTCTAAGCTAGATATAGATAATATATGCTTTACCCAAAGTTGCTAAATACAAATTGACTGAATATTGTAAATTGTAAATATAATTCTTGATATACCTGATAAATATTTTATTGTATATAGTATATATATATATATATGTCATTTTTTAACTAAAAGGAGGAGATGTGGTAAGAGTTTTGTTTACTTAAAAAAAACAGTTATGAGAATGTTCTTGTTTAATTCCAGGTGTGGAGCTGCTTCAGTTAGTCCCCAGATGTAATCTATATGTGCCTCCGTGAGCTAGCAGGTGTGTGGCTTTGCCACCTGCAGCATTTGAATTCTAAAGACTGATGGATAAAAAGTCAGAACCCTGGGGGGGGGGGAGAGCTACAGAGAAAAAAGAGGTTGCTGCTCTCCCTGCTGCTGGTGCTCCCCCAAACTGCTGCTGGTTCTTCCCACTGCTGTTTCCTAGTTTGCTGAACTTCTGGATATTGTGACTACTGTGACTAGTTTTGCCCCCAAAGAACTTTATTACCCTAATCAGCAAGAAGTAACCTAAAGAGAACTCTGTCCTTTTTCCCTTTAACATTCTTTCTCTCCTACTTAGTGTTGGGAGGTTAGAAAGGGTTGGAAGGGAGGTAGAGGTATTAGGTATAGTAAAATAATTAGAGTGAATAATAAAAATAATAAAAGCCACCTTGTTATAGTTTGTCTATTAAATACTCTCAATAATTTACTATATAGAAAAACTATTTTTATTTTTTTAGCATGACAACTAATAATAAGGTGAATTAACAATAAAAAAAACCTGTTGCCTCAAATTGATCCATTGTCATATACCCATGTCCTCTGGTGTGAGGTTTTTAAAGGCCAGTTGACTTCATTATCATATGTTTTAGTGGTCAATATTTCCCACTTGCATTAACCAATGAAGTTGAGCTCTTCAGAGGACCTTTATTTGTGACAAGCAAAACAGAGCTGTCAAAATGCTGACACTTGGGCTGGAAGAGATCATTTTCTATTCTTATTTGTATTTATCAACCTACAATATCTTTTAGACCTAAAATATTTCTTAAATCCTGTACAACTAAACTTAATTGTAAGATTATAACTATTTAGGCTTCAACCCCATCAGAGACTTTAGAAGGAAATTAAATTATTACCTAAGTATGAAGGAAGTTTAGAGCAACCAACTTCCAAAACTATAGTAATGACAGAGGTTGCTGGCTACCTTAATAGTCACCTATGTTTTCTGTGTTGTTGTGGCATCCAGTCTTCAGCCTGCTGGCCTAGAATATCTGACAAACTTTTCTGTGAAGCAGGAATATTGAAAGCCTGGCCTACCTTATCTCTGTATATTGGGCAGTCGACTTTTCAGTGTCCTGCTTGTTCACAGATTGGACAGCCAGCCTGAAATCAGCAATTTCTTTGTCCAGTGACTATCTTGCCACATTTGTTCCTTTAATGCCCGTCATCTTTTATCAGGTAGATTGGGGGTGCTCCCAGGAGCAGATGTCTCTCTGTTAGAAAAACCTCTTCTTTTTATTTTTTTATGTTTATTTATTACTTCAGGTTACCACAGTGCCCTCTTTCCTCCCCTCCCAGTCCCACCCTCCCACCCTCTACCCCCAACCCTTCCTTCGATCACACTCCTCCAGAGTGGAGTGTCCCTACATATCACTCCCCACCCCAGTTCAGCAGTCATATGAGGGCCAAGATCCTCCTCATACATTGGGGGCCTACAAGGCAGCACCACTAGGGCAAAGTGTCTCATTGACAGGCAGCAAAGTCTATGTTCCTGTTCCCTTTGGTGCATTGGTTGTAGTATAGTTATACTGTACTATATAGCTAAAATCTGATTATAAGTGAATAAATGCCATGTACATCCTTCTGAGTCTGAGTTAGCTCACTCAGGATGAGCTTCTCTAATTCCATCTATTTGGCTGCAAATTGCATGATTTTGTTGTTTCTGATGGCTAAGTAGCATTCCACTGTGTAGATGTACCACTGCTTTTTTATCCATTCCTCAGTTGAGGGACATCTGGGTTGTTTCCAGTTTCTAGGTATCACAAATAAGGCTGACTTTTCTTATTAAAACATTTTAAATGCCTTTTTTGCAGGTCTCTGACATTTTTGAAAACCATCTATCATCTATCTTTCTGTCTGTCTGTCTATCTAAATAGACAAACATTGCTTGTTTCTATCTGTGTACTATCTACTTACCTTCAAAAACATATACAAGAGACTAAATACAGCATATTTCTGCAATTAACTAAAGTAATATCTAACAAAACTATAATTTCGATTAACTATTAATTTGCATTTCTTAATTATCCTATACAGTTTTTTTTAGTAGCTTTCAAATGGACTAAAACTAACAATTGCATTTTTAAATGAATAACAAAGACATTTTCAATGAATTAAATGCTTTTTGTATCAGTATTTTTTTTTTTAATGACTTGGTAACTCTGGCTGCTTTATCTTGGTAACTCTCAGCTGCTCTGGTCTGATATGACTTGTTCATTTTGCTGTGAGGCCTCAAAGTAGGACCCCAGAGTTTTTTCCTGACTGCAAAAGATTACCCTGTAAGTCCCTCTTGGACATACATTCATTTTTCCAATGCTGTTCTCTCCCAAAGAGTTTACAAATTCCAGGAAATCTGGGCTCTCTGCCACAAGAAACTGCTTGTGTGCTGTTACTGTATTTCTCAGTATTAATGTGCAGACCATTTTGAGATCTGGTTTGAAAAGTACCGTATTTCTCACCACACTGGACATTTTGGTCTCTGAGGCTGTTAGTCTTACAATTTCTTTGTAAATGGCCAAACTTACCACAATTAAAACACCAGGGGTTTTGGTATTTGAAATTTTTGGTGGCTACTGGGAAAGCTAATGGCGGTAATCTCATAATCCCAGGGTTCTCCTCTGAGGGCAAAGTTATTTTGAGATTAACCCTTTCTCACTGAATGGGCTATTCTCTTTCAACAGATCTAAACTTGTGTGTTCTCCTCTCTCCAATGCTTTTTGCTTTCGAAACAGTTCAAATTCTATTCACAAACTCTCTAGTTGCATAGCCATTTCTGTAATCCTTTTATTATACCCCTCCATATCCACTTGCAACTTATCAAATTGGTCAAGCATTCTCCCTATCTTTTTGAAACACCATGCAGGAATAAAAACAACAACATATAAAAAAATCCCCTCTGTGCACAAAGCAGGAGAGAACCCAGGGGCAGCAGCCATCATCAATATTTTGCTGATGTTCTGAAGTACATTGTTCACTCCTTCAAATCCAACAAATGTCATGAAAGTCCTTGTGACCATCCATCTTTCATGTTATTTTTATCAATATCACCCTGATTTTCAGGGGCATACCTTCTCTATTTCTCACATGGTCTGGTATGATTGTCAGTCCCAGGGAAGGAGAGCACTCATTAGTCAAGCCATATTTATTGGTGTCTATATTTCAACTCTTGAGTTCTGAGAAGAAAAAAAAAATCAGTAGTAGAAAAACCAATTACAACTGGTTAATTCTGAAGGCATGCTCTTAGGAAACGATACCATTAAAAAAAAAAATCAAGACATAATGGGGCATACCAATGCTGATTGATTTGAGTATTGTCTATGATTGGTTTTTAAAACCTTGTTTTAAAAGTATAACATTTTGTGGGCTGGAGAGATGGCTCAGCTGTTAAAGGCTAGGCTCACAACCAAAAATATAACATTTTGTTAACTTTCTGAGAATTTCATATATGCATACAATACATCTCAATTATATTCACTCCTTCTTTCTCCAAACTCCTACCAGATCCCCTCCCACCACTACCAAATCACATCTTCTTTTTATTATGAACCATGAGTCCAATTTATGCTATGCATATACTCCTGGGTGTGGAACCACCCACTGGAGCTTGGTCAACCTACCAGAGACCACATCCTTATGGTAGACTGTATTTCCCTCCTCCAGGGGCCATCATTTCTCAGTAGTGCCTCAATAAGTGTTGGGGACTCTAGAGCCCCTTTGTACTCCATGCTAGAGAGTTCACTTGCTTGGTCATCTGCAGGTCTTCTGCAGGCAGTCTCATGTCTCATCCATTAATGAATGTAGCTGTTCTGTCTTTTCCAGAGGTTATTGGTTTGTTCTGGTTCTCCTCGGGTTCTTCAGATTGTCCAGCCCCTGTTCTGCAATGTCCCTCAGCTTGGTGTGTGTCTGTGCGTGTGTGATATGTGTTATGTTTTTGCCTTAGTACTGAATGGGTTATTATTCTCTACACTCTAACAAGTTGTTAGTTTCTGCATTAGTCTCCATCCACTGCATAAAGAAACTTCTGTGATGAGGTCTGGGAGCTGCACTAATCTGTGATTGGATTAAAATGGGAATTTGGAGGACAGTTCCATGGTTGTTTCTATGTTAGTACCACAGAATTGAGCAACTAGGACCAAATGAGTCACAAGGCTACAGTATGTACTGTTTTTTTTTTGAAGAAAACTCCTTGCTGACCTCAGTGATTTTTGTGTTCTTTCAAACCTCTATCTGCATACCAAATCTGCTTGACTTCTCATCTGTGGACTAGTTAACTTTCTGTTTAGTTACTGACATCATCAGAGACTTGCTCATTGTCCTCTATTGCCTTGGCACCCATGTTCAAATGTCTCTTCATTATTATACCCTTCCTTTCCCCCTTCCTTTATCATTCTTTTATCATTTTTTCTTTTCCTTCCTTCCATATATACCTCTATCTACCTATCTATCTATCTACACACACATATATATCTGAGATTAGAACTCACTGAACCCTCATGATTGTCCTGCCTCAGACTCCCAAGTGCTGGGATTACAGACATGGAACACTATGCTTGGCTCCCTTTACCATTTTTTTTTTAAACAATGAGGAGCTACAGTTCAGTTAGTTGTGGTATAAAAGAGAAGATGGAAGTATCAAGGGAGAACATATCTTTTAGAAGTATGACTCTGAGGAAGAAGCAAACAGACTGAGATAGACAAGGACAGAAGTCTAAGACAGCTTTACTTACCAGCTTCATGACATATTGACACATATGAGTTTCGGTGATGTCAATGATGGGAGCATAAAGATAACTTTGAAGATGTGTAGAGGAATTTAATCTATCAACATGGCTAGGGATCATATCCAAAACATAGGTCTGTGTGATCTGGCTGGAATAAAGATGTGCCCTTAGTACCTTTAATCCCTCTGGCTGGAATACAGACATGCCTTTAGTACACACCTTTAATACCAAACAATGTCATCTAATTGAGGGACAAAAAAAGTGATGAATCAGAGAAAGATTTGACAGAATGAGTCGAAGATAGAATATGTCCAACTCCTATGAGAACAGACAGGAAAGAGAAGCTACTTAAGAGCAGTGGGGAGAGAGAGTGAGAAATTTCATGGAGATGATGGTATAGTAGAGTTTGTGGAGATGATGGTCTAGTAGAGTTTGTGGAGATGGTACAGTAGAGTTTGTGGAGATGATACAGTAGAGTTTGTGGAGATGGTACAGTAGAGTTTGTGGAGATGGTACAGTAGAGTTTGTGGAGATGGTACAGTAGAGTTTGTGGAGATGGTACAGTAGAGTTTGGCAGTACAGTGCAGTTTGGTGCAGTCCAGTTGAATGAAGTTGAGTTCATGCAGTTCAGTGTGTGGAGTTCAGAGGCAGTTTTTTCAAGCAGAACAATTCAGTGAGAAGTGGAGTGATACCAGTTTGAATTAGTCATCTTTGAGAGGAGTTTGAGCCAGAACAGCTGAGTTGAACCAGCTAGCCAGGGTCCAGAAAGAACTGGAAAGGATGAGTCTATTATGCAGTAAGTCTCAGGGGCTGAAAACATTCTAGGCCTAGGTTAGCAGATGGAGGCTGGAAGCTGAAACCTTCAAGGTCCGGGCTTTCAGAAGATTAGATTGTTTGGAGAATAGAAGTTTCCAGGCTTAGGCCTAGGGATAGTTATTTAGAAATGCCCTGGGCTCAGCCAAAGCCATGTCTTAGTAAAGCTTGGGTATGACTCTCATCTCATTCCTTCTTCTAAGGAAATAAAAAAAAAATTTACAAAGACAAATTTGATTTCAAAATACTTCAACAGTAGAGTAGTAGAATGGACCCCTATTCGGGGCTGACTTGTAGAAATGCAGCTAAACATGAGATTAAAGGTACAAAGTAATAGCTACAGGAAGGAAAAAATGTTTATATGGTTTCTTTTTGAAGAATTAATGCGAGCCATTGATCTAAATGAGAACCTGAAGTCAAGAATGGTCAAAGATTTGAACAAAGTAATCTTTTGGAATCCATGAAAATTGGGTTTCAGATACTGAAGTCAACAGATGCTCAATTCTTTTATATAAAGTGAGATCACATTTGCATACACCTGTGTGGGTCCTTCCCAGATACTTTAACCTATCTGAAGATTGCTTGTGATACCAAGGACAATACAGTCTATATAAATAGTTGCTAAATAGAATTGTTTGGGGGGATAATGACAAGAAAATTAAGTCTCTACATATTTTGTATGTTTGTTTTTTTTTTTATGAATTCTTAATTCTACAGATTGTCAAATCTAGAGGTAGGGAACCCCCAAATCTGGCAGGTCAACTGTAGTTATTTATGGGAATGTGAGGGAGGGAACTAAGATCAAGGGACTCACACACACTCATGTGTGTGTGTTAGTAAACTCCCTTGTTACTGTTGCTGATATTACTGTTTGCAAGATTTTCTCCAGCATTTTCTGGCTGGCTAGATAGAGAGGCAAAAGAGGGGGATTTATCTAGAGTTGGAGCCCTCCCTCTGAATGTGAAAGGCTGGTGGGTGCTGATAAAGAATATACATGATCAACTATATTTCATCCAAGTAGGATGAAACAAAGGGTTGGGGAGAGTCGATGGTGTGACAGGACTCAAGGAGGTCAAGGGATGGAGTGAGGACACTTGGGCTCAGGACATCCACAGTAAGCTGTTGGTGTAGACTGCGGAGCCGGGCAAGCATTATGGGATGCAAAGTGCAGGCTTAGCATTGGCAGCTGTTTACTGGGCCTGAAGTTATATCTAAGTGGCAGCAGCATTTCAAAGATGAAGCACTAGTGTGATTTTGAGCCAGGTAACCCATTCCTGGGGCTGGGGGAGGGACATCACCTGTGTGACAAGGGGAACACAGCAGTAGCAGTGCCCCCTCCCCATGTGTCTGGAATGCACCCCTTTAGCATGACAATGAGAATGTCCAAAATGCTACCAGAGGTGCCCCTATGTGCTGACCTATAGGATAGACATAAAAAACTTTTTCATTTCTTTTGTGGCATGCAATATGATTCTAGGGCTCCAGAAGCAAACAGACATCAACAATAACATGAAAGAAAAAAAGTGTCAACATGTTTGACAAAGACAAGATTGATGGAATCATTATAATTTATTTTATAATTTAATTTTACTATTACGTCTTTCAATACTACCTCATGACAACTATTTCTTATTGTTTGGAGATAACACTCATTAGGATATATGTGTTTAGAAATGATCTTTTCAAGGCTGGAGGGATGGTTCAGTCTGTAATGTGCTTGTGCTGCAAACATGAGGACCTGAGTTCAATTCCACCACCCTCATAAAAAGCTGGGCATGGAAGCATGTGCCTGTTATCCCAGTGTTAGGGAGGCAGAGAGGACAATCTCAGGGACTTGCTGGCCAGCTGGCTTCATTCAATTAGAGGACTCTAGGTTTATTAAAAACCTTGTCTCAAAAAACACAGTGTTGAGCAACTGAAGAAGACAGTAGGCATTGTCTCCTTCTGGCCTCTACAATTATGTACCCTCACACACGTGTGCACACATGCACACATCCACAAGCATGCATAAGTTACAATTATGTACTCTCACACACATGCACACATCCATAAGCACGTGTAAGTATTTCATTTCTCTTACATGGAAACGCCATGTATCCCTATATATTTTCTGGCAAGGTAAGCTATGGGGAGACAGAAGAGAGGACTGGATCCTGTGCTGGAACAGTCACCAGATTCAGCCCAGAACAGTGAGTTCTGAGTCCTGAGCTAGTAGCTGTGATCTCATCAGCTTCACCTGAGTGCCTGGGGCCATTTGCCTGCATCCAAAATACGATTTTCTTGCATTCCTGTCTGACTTTGGGGAAGGAGAGTACATTTGTACAAGGTAAATATAATATACAAAGGAAGTAAAACTCTACAGAGTTAATTAACCCACAATCACAAGCTCTCTGTGTGGAGAAGTAATCCACCCACCTTAGTTCACCTGAGTTGCTTTCTAATTGTCTTCCCATGTCTTTAATTTCCTTATTTAATTGAATCTGGACCAATGTTTTTAGGTGTTCCAGTAAAAACACATTGTCAGGTAGAGCTGAGAGGGGTAATCCTGGTGAGCCATATGAAGTAACGTGTGGAATGACGTTTGGCCATTACCTTATGTTTTAAAAATAAGAGATAGACAGGACTATGGGCCATCCAATTTCTGAGCGGAGCATGTAGAAAACACTTTCAATGCCTTCCCAGCCCTGGAGCAAGCAGCCTCAGCCTTGCCCCTCAGCCACAACTGGCCTTCCCACCTTCTGGTATATTCCCCACAGTGTGTTACTCATCGTGAGTTCCTTAGAAGATGCTGGAACTCTTTTCTTGTGCTTTTGATTTTAATGTTACAACTGTCTGTTCCCACAACCCTTATCTGCCTGACGAATTTAATTCAGTATTCAAAATGTGTACCATGGTGTGGTGACCACAAGGAATCTTGTATTATATAATACTTCCTTCCATGTTTCCACCATACACAATGAGGTAACACTTCACATGTTGTCTTGGAATTGTCATGTAACCATTTGTGTGTACGTGTGTGTGTGTGCGCACGCATGCAGATGCTACAGTCAATGGTAAGTATCTTCTATAATTACTCCTCTCCCTAGTAAAATATTTATTATTTTTATTTTATGTGTTTATGTGTTTTACCTGCATGTATGTATGTATGTATGTATGTGTACCACATATATGCAGTGCCCATGTCAGATGATGTCCAATTACCTGCAACTGGAGTTATAGAGATTTGTGAACCACCATGTAGGTGCTGGGAACTGAACCTGAATGAGCCATCTCTCCAGTCCCTCTTCATCTTACTTGTTGAGTCTAGGTTCTCAGTGAACCTAAAGTTTGCTGATCTACCTAGACTTGCTGGGTGGGGAGTGAGCTCCAGATATTCTAGGTTTCCTTCTCTTCCACCTTGAGATTAAAGACACCATACTTAACTTTTCACGTGGGAGCTGCAGCTTCAACTGAGGTCTTCATACTCGCATGACAAGCACCTTATTAACTGAGCCATCTTCCTAGATCCAACATGTATCCATCTTTAAAAGTAGAGTGAGACTTCTGAAGATGGGCGCATAATTTTTTCCCTTCATTTTTCTGTCTAGACCCATTCCCTCCTATGTTAGTGTCCACTGATAACTTTTATTTTTGTAGGCAGACAGCACTGAGTGACCCACTGACAGAGCAGGGAGGAGGTCCCTCGTCATCTTGAATTTGTTTTACTGAAGAATGCTTTTGACATGTTTCGTAACCCACCACCTATGTGATGTGATTGCTGGCTCTGTGAGCTGGCAATTTCCACACATTCATCATCAAAAACAAACCAGTTCTTCTGATGACTCCATTCAGCAGGCTTGGGTTGCCCTTGAGGCTCTGTCATTAACTTCAGCCATGCAGAGAACCAGCCAAAAAAAAAAAAAGGTGAGGCATGGAGATGTATTGACAGCAGGAATGTTTAAGGAGATACTTTATTTCTTCAATATATTTAAAGATGCTATTATGAGTCCTTTAAAAAAAAAAAAAAAACTAGAGATGAGCTACTTGAAATTGACACACCTTCCTAGCTTGCATGTCACTTGGGCACACACAGTTTCCTATGCACCCAGGGCAATGACCTCTTGATTCATTCTGGCACCTGCTTCCCCCCCCCCCCCCCCCCCCGATTCAGGAATAATTCAGGCAGCTATGACAGAAAACTGCTGCTGATCAACACAGCCCTGGGCAAGTGACCTTCACTAGGTATCATCTGTCACCATGGCAGGAGCCAGCATGTATGCCAATGCAAATTTAAGCGGATTTCAGAGAAAGCATCAGAGTAGGGAGAAAACAGAGAGACCTGTCAGGGTCTCTCTATTAGTTAAGTAGGGACTGTGCTGTATGCTTCTGGAATGTTCTTAGACACTTTTTTTTTGTTTTTTGGTATTATATGTGTGGTGGTTTGAACAAGAATGGCCTCTACAGGCTCATATATTTGAATGTTTAGTTACCAGGGAGTGGAACTGTTTGAGAAAAATTAAAAGGAGGTGTGGCCTTGTTGGAGGAAGTGTGTTGTTGGGAATGGGCTTTGAGGTTTCCAAAGCTCAGGTCAAGCCCAGAGTCTCTCATTTGCTCTGCCCACTGCCTGTGTGAAGCTCTCAGCCGCTCTCCAGTGCCATGTCTGTGTGCTCCACACTCCGATGATCATGGACTAGCCTTCTAAAACTGTTAGCAAGCCCTCAGGTAAGAAGCTCTCTTTTGTAACGGTTGCCTTGATCACGGCATCTCTTCACAGCGATAGGACGCTAACTGAAAACATTATGTTTGGAGAGAAAAATCAAGGATCTAAAGGACAACATACCACCCTCCCCACTGCCGTCTTCAACATCGGCCAATCCCAACGTTTCCAGTATCATTTACACTGATTTGCTATAACTACACTGTGATTTGTCTCTTATTAGGGAGAGAGGAGCCCACAAACAAGACAAAGTCAAAGATTGACAGTTGATAAAAAGTGGACCTGAGGTCATGGGTAAATTTAGTTAGACTGCCTAGGATTTGATGATTACACACTTGGTTATGTGTGTGTGTGAACATTTTAAATACGAAATTAAGTATAAACATGTACATCTGAGAAAAGAAATCATGAAAATTATAACTTTGAAATTGGTGACAAAGACCACAAATACATACACCCTAGATAGTATAAATTCTGACTACTTGTTAACATTGGTTAACTAACAGTTCTATCACATACACATATAATTTATATATAATGGCAATTGTATATGTATCGTAGATGTATCTATAAATTTAAACATTTATAGCAATAATCTTGCAAAATTATGCATTGTTTTGTTTTAAAGTTATATACATTTATTTTATGGCGGATAAAATAAATGAACTATTAGATAGTTACAGATAGAGGTATTGAATTATCACTCCGTGCATTGTGGTCCAAACTCATGTGATCAAATAGCCCTCATAATTTATCCATTGGCATCCTAATGTGGGTGTGTGTGGGCTTTTTCCCTAGAACTGTTGCTCTTCCTGTGGCTTTGCTACACCAGAAGTCATCATGTGTGTATATTGTTAGGCATGTATTATATGTGTAAATATCCAAAGATAGACTTGTATTCACAAAGTACAAAAGTGAATTTTATTTACTTATTATATTAGTGTGTGTGTGTGTTCACATGCCACAAGGTACATATGGAGGTCAGAGGACAACCTTGGGTGTCTATCTTTCTCTTCCATCTTGTTGGAGACAGGATCTCTCATTGTTTGCTGCTGTGTTTATCAGGCAAGCTTCTGGGGATTCTTCTGCCTCTGCATTCTACTTGCCATGGGAGTGCTTGGATTATAAATGTGTGTAACTGGCTGTTTGCGATATGAGCATAAGTCCTCATGCTTGTGTGACAAATGCTCTACCCACTGAGCCATCTTCCCAGCACCACATTTGTGATTTCTTCCAATGCACTGTCAAATATTTTTCTGAGAGGAGAATTTTTTTTTTTTACTTGGTGTTGATTAGAATGATTAGAAGTCTTTTGTCTACAAATGCACATGTGTTTTGATTGGAAGACATTCCCTGTGGTGCCTTTCTTTTTCCTGCATAGCTCTGGTGGCAAGAGCTTTAAGACACATTTGTATTATGTTTTCTCTCAAGACCCATGTCACGATGTCAACTGAGTCAGCACAATGGGTGGTAAGGGGATTCTTAGAAGTTACTTCTACCATCTAACAATAATAATGTAAGCACTGTGAGCCACATCAATAAGCCCTTCTGAACCCACACTGAATATACACTTAACCCAATCTCTTAGCTGTTCTAAAAATACACATGGCTTCTCTGGTGTCACCACATAAAAGGAAGAGGTAGCAGCTTAACCCATTGTACTTCAAAGATCTTTTGATAATCTCATAAAAGCTTAGGGTTTTGTGAACATACTCACAGAGGTTCACAGGACCAGGGCTGCAGTGTACAAGTGTGAATCTTTCTAAATTCATGCTCATTATTATCATTGTACACACTTTCTAGCTTGAGCTACACTTCTGCAGATCGCCTCATTGACTGCTTGTAGTTTTGAGCTTTCTACTTATTAATGTATTCAAGTTTAAGTTCTTTACTTTCATCTATCCATGCACTTGACTGTCTCGCATTTAAGGATGTTACAGGGCCAGCAGACAGGTAGACAGAGGCTTCAGGCAAAGTTCAGAGATTACTTGGGTAACTTTGGTTAACAAAGGACATTTTAATTCTCTCTTCTCTGGTTTGACAGTCATTTTTGAAGGGGTCACAAAGTACAGAGTTTGTCACAGTTCACCTCGCTGACTTCACCCTGAGAGTCATACACTCTGCAGGTTTCTTCCTGCCTGACAGTGCCCCTACTGAAGCAGCGATTCAACCAAGCAAATAGCAAGAGAATCAGATACTATCATGCAGTGGGAAAACAGATTTGTAGATGAATTTTAATCTAGCAACATGACTACTCTGGCAAGGGGTCAAATCCAAAGACCTTCTAGGTCTGTGTGATCTGACTGGAATACAGACACAGCTTTTAATCCTTCTGGCTAGAATACAGACACATCCTTAGTACACATCTTTAGTCCTAAACAATGTAGATAAGGTTAGTTTGTAGAAGGAAGCAGTCATGTTTGAAGGCAAAGTCTAGTTGCAGGGAAGGAGACAAAGGGATGAATCATGGAAAGATTTGGCAGAATGATTTAGAGATAGGATACATCCAACTCTCATGGGAACAGACAGGAAAGAAAATGTATCTAAGAGAAGTACAGAATGAGTCAGGTGGAGGGCACTTTAGTAAGTGCAGTTCAGTTGAGTTCAGGCAATGTAGTAGAGTTCATTTGAGTTGAATGAAATATGGTGCAGTTCAATTGAATGCAGTTGAGTTCATATAGTTCCATTTAGTTCCATTCAGTTCAGTTCAGCTTATGCAGTCAGTGTAGTCAGTGTAGTTCAATTCATGGAATTTAGAGGCAGTTTTTCCAAGAAGAGCAATGCAGTGAGATGCTGAGAAAAGCCAGTTTGAATCAGCCATCTTGGAAGATTAGATTGTATGAAGGCTAGAAGCTTCCAGGACTAGGCCTAGGGATAGTTATATAGAAATGCTCTGTGCTCAGCCCAAGCCATATATTTGTTTTTTTCCATTTATTTAATAATTTAAGTTACATCATGATTGAAGTCCCCTCCTTTCTTCCCTCCAAGTCCCACCCTCCTAACCTCTACTCCCTCTCTAATCTATCCTCCTCTTCCAGTGTAGGGGGCCCCCACACATCAACATGTCTCAGTTCATCAGTTACATGAGGGCTAAGAGTTTCCTTTTGTTCTGGGGCCTGACATGATAGCTCAGTTAAGGTAAAGTGTCCTACTCAAAGGTAACAATGTCCATCACTGAGACCACCCCGTCTCCCACATGCTAAAGGATCTGCATGATGATAAAGTTGCTTATCATATACATTTGTATAGGAGGGGACTAGGTCCAGTCTCAGCCTCCTCCTCCTCCTCGTCCTCCTCCTCCTTCTCCATCTTTTTGGTTAGCCTGTCAATCTCTATAAGCCTCTAGGGATTGGTTCTATTGATCTTTATACATGTGTTGATCTTGATCCCTCCCTCCTGGTCTTTCTGTTCCTTCTCCCTCTCTTACATAGGGCTCCCAGAGCTATATGTAATGTTTGACTGTGTGTATCAGCCTTTGCTTTGTTCTGTTGCTGGGTGGAATTTCTCATAGGATAGTTAGGTTCCTGTTCCTTGGGGTCTGTGGGTTGTAAGGTTGTTGTCTTGTACTATATGTCTAAATCCAGTTATAGTGAATAGATGGCATGTGTATCTTTCTGGGTCTGGGTTAGCTCACTCAAGATGAGCTTTTCTAGTTCCATCCATTTGGTTGAAAATTGCATGATTTCCTTATTTCTGAAAGCTGAGTAGTATTTCATTGTGTAAATGTACCACAGTGTTTTTGTTTTTGCTTTTTTGTGTGTCTATTTTTCAGTTGAAGGGCATCTGGGTTGTTTCCAGTTTCTAGATATTACAAATAAAGCTGAATCTCTAAAGGCTGAGAGACATTTGAAGAAATGTTCAATGTCCTTAGTCATCAAGGAAATGCAACTCAAAATGACTCTGAAATTCCATCTCACAGTTGTCAGAATGGCTAAGATCAAAAACTCAAGTAATAGCACATGCTGATGAGGATGTGGTGAAAGGGGAACACTTCTCCACTGCTGGTGGGAGTGAAAACTTGTTCAACCACTTTGGAAAGCAGTCTGGTGATACCTCAGAAAACTGGGAATAGTTCTATCTCAAGACCCAGCCATACCACTCCTGGGCATATACCCAAAAGATTCTTCACAAAACTGCAAGGACATCAATTCAAGCCATATATTTGTAAAGCTAGGGTATGACTGTCATCTCATAACTCCATCTGAGGAACTAAAACCAACATTTACATAGATTCTTTGACACGGAAACTTTCACTTACTTGCAAATCTCCACATAAGAACTCGTAATTACCAATGGCGACTCCATCCTATCCTTCATGCCTGGCTGCCCAAGATGTCCCAGAGGGCCATCTCCTCATCTCATGAGGCCTATAACCTTGTCACCACTGGAAATTTTCTTGTGCTCTTGGACCCTAGGACTACTTTCTTATCCTAGTAGATCTCAGTCTCTGCATGTCTATCAGACCTGGGGAGATGAGGACAATGATTGGTGGCACAGTTAGACAGGGGTGTGTGTGGGTGGGGGAGGAGGTTCCAATAAAGTTAATCTCTTTTTCCTTAAGCCCTCCAGTTTCTTTTTAAAAAATAATTCTTTTATTGCTTGAAAATTTCACACATGCATATAGTATGCTTTGAGCAAACCCACTTCATTGGCTCTCCTCTGATTCCTCCTCTATATCCCTCTACTCCATGTTTTCCTCCCAACTTCATGTGCTTTGTTTTTGAACCCACTGAGTCCACTTAGAGCTCCCACTGGGGCACAGGTAGCTTCTGGGGGAAACACATGCACTGAAGAAAACTGAAGTGGGCTTCATGACCCCTTCCCCATCTATGCTGGGATTTTGGCTGAGTTGATGATGCACAGGTCTTGTGCATGCAATTAGAGCTGCTGTGAGGTCATGTGTGCACTGTCATGCCGGGCAAATTCTGTTTTTTCATAGATGTCCACTACCTCTGACTCTTAAAGTCTTTCTACCCCCCTTCCATGTGATCCTTGAGCCTCGTGGGAAGAAGGAGAAGTATGAAAGAAGATTAAAATAATTCTCCTTTCAGGACAGCATCCTTGGGTGAGACCATGCAGTTCCATGTTTAGGTGGCACACAGCTCAGTAGTAGACTTCTTGCCTAACTTGCACAGAGATCTGTGTCCAATCCCCCAATACTACAACAATTAAAAACACCAAGCCAAACAAATGAAACTCTGTAAACTGAACCTCTCCCCACAGATAGCTGGTTATTTAACAGACAATAAATCTTTTACTGAATTTGCTCTTTTAAAATATCTTTCTGGGAACTAAAAATTCTCTGAAGAAAACAAAAATGTAGAGAAAAACAAGGTGAAACTTTTATTGTGTGTATATGCATTTGCCTATGTGTGTATATTTATGTACCTCTATGTGTTCATGTGTCTATATACATGTGCCTCTTTTATGTTTCTCTGTGCATATACATGTGCCTGTGTATGCATGTACCTGTTTGTGTATGCATATACCTGTTGTATGCATATGCCTGTGTGTGTATATGCACGTGTGTATATGCATGTATATGCAAATGCCTGTGTGTGTGTTCTCAGAAAACAGAAGAGGATTACTGGGTATCCTGCTTTATCATTCTCTATCTATTCCCTTAAGACAGGGTGTCCCACTCAGTCTGGAGCTAGGCTGGCAGCCAGAACTCAGGTGGTCCTCCTGTCTCTACCCCCAAGTACTAGGGTTATGGACACACATGCATCCACCTTGGGTCCCCCTCCTCTTTTTTTTTTTAAACATGTACATTTTGATCTGAACTCAGGTGCTCATATTTGTGCAACAGAAGATGTTCCTACCCCTGACCCATCTCTGTAGCCTGGAAAAATCTTTTAGTCCTCACTCTTAGGACCTGCCCCAGGTCCAAGGAATCATGTATGTGTTAGAGATACAGGAAAAATGAACAATGTTTTCTCATTCTCCATTCTTTATTGTATACTGTGTCACTAATAATACTGCTATTAGACAGAGAGTGTGATATTTCACTGCTATTGCACCAAAGGGAGGGATATTAATTTTCATTTGGGCTAGAGCTGAGAGCTGCTATACACACACTGACTGATGTCTCATTTTTCCTGATAATGATGTTGATATGTCCCTGGAACACCCATATGCTCAGCATTTGCTGTTTCGAACTTGTTCTTCATTAATCATAGCTATAGGAAAGCTGCCAAAAATTAAGTTCTATGGAGGGTTTTAAATTGAACTCAGAGTGGAGTTTTATGTTGATGGCAAGACATGTGGAGTTTCCATGACGAGAAGCATATGAAAAAGGGTATGAATACTTTTGGTCTGATCTTAGCTCTGCTAGGACTCCCTGTGATACTATTGTCACTCATGCCATCCCGTGTGTCTCGAAGTGTCCCCCTCACTCCCAGTCCAGGTATGTGGATAGAATGGATCCTCTGGGAAGAGCACCTCTAGACAAGTCTGTGGGCACTTTCTTGATTGACAGTTGGTGTGGGAGGGCCCAGCCCTCTCTGATCTCTGGGCATACGTTCCTAGGCTGTATAAGAAGACAGGCTGATCAAGACTTGGAGAGCAGACTGTAAGCAGTGTGTCTCAGTTTCATTTCTTGACTCCAGGTTCCTGCCTTAAATTCCTGACCTAACTTCACTTCTGAATGGATTGTGGCCTGAGAGCTGTAAGCTAAAATACCCACATCCCAGGTGCTTTTTGTCATGGTGTTTATCACAGCAATAGACAGCACACTAGAACACCAAGGGAACCAAGGGGAAAGCGGCTTCCAGGTCTTTGCACAGAGAACAACACAGAGGAATGGAGCACAAGTGTAACCTCAGCTGTTGTGGAATTTAGTCTATGTGTAGGGAAGGAATCTGCTTTTGTAAAAATTGCAGATACCCCTCCAACCCTTCATTGCACAGATCTTAACTTCCAGCTTCTTTTTACCTTACATTAGTTAATATTTTGGGAAGTATAAATAAGGAGTTTAAAGTTGGCAAGTATGTTCTACAGGTCCAAATATTTTTACCTCTGTAGGGCCACACACCTTCTCTGTTTTTATCTCTGCCCCCCTTCTTCCTCCTCTTTCACATCCTTCCCTTCTTCCCCTCATCCTCTATTTTCTTATTTATTTATTTTTCTTTCTTTCTTCTCATCCTCTTCATGTTGTCCTTCTCCTCTTTCCATTCTTCCTCATTCTTTCTTTATAACCCTTTAAAATACATAAAAAAACCTTCTTAGCTCATGTACTGCCCACAAGGATTTGCTCCTTAGAGCATGGCTATTTGTGCCCTCTCCACCTTACCTTCATTCCTTCCCATAACGCCTTGCTTTTACCAGGGTGAGGTTTCCAGTCACTGTTGAGGAGACAGGGGAATGTGTAGAATCTATTAAAGAGCAAATGTGGTCTGCACTTCGTGGAGCTAACTCTCTGTGACTTCCTTTCATTCTGTAGAACCACCTTGGAAAATAGGTACTTGGGTTCCTTTAGAGGTGAAGAAATGGACACTCTATTAACTCCAGCCACTTCAAGGATGTTGGTTCCATCCTAGGAGGTCTTTGAGTCTCACTCTATTGAAATCCAAAGACAGCATGGGAGATACATCAGGGGGATGGTTACTCTGTGGTACAACAGTGTGTAGAATATTGAAAGAATGAGGGGAGACTAAAGGAACCGGAGCAAAGATCCAACAGCAAGGTGTTTCAGCAGGATGGGGTATCAAGGAGCTGAGAGTCTTAGGAAGGTTGCAGAGTGTTTGGATATTTCTATCCTGAAAGCTTTTAAATACTGTGAACAAGTATCCACCATGAAAACAAAATTTGTCTTTTGAAAATTTATCTCTGCATATAGAGTATATATTACTAAAAAAAAAAAAAATCAAGTGTGGGTGTGGCAAGGTCAGGAGGCATTTTGATTGATCAGGGTAGACAGAAGGTATCAGCGTGGACCATGGGAGTGAAGGTGGGGTATGGAAAGGTGGATGAATTTGAGATATTTCCTTGGAGATAAGTCTTCTAGGACTTGGTCATTGATGGATGGATGGGAATTATGAAATCAGAGAATTGACAGGATGAGTCTTGGTTTTCCACTATGGACAGGAGAAAGATCGATGTTCATATTTATCACAGAGGAGCAGTGTAAATACAGTACCTGGGAGGGTGTGCAGGAAATGAGGGATATTAATGTTTGTCCCCAAGAGAGAAGAGAATTGAATAATGAGGTAACAAGGTAGGAAAGGAGATTTGAGATCATCTTTTTCCCCTCCTAGAGTTTTGTACTAGTGTGCTCTTTTCTGTGCTCTGATAACATAAATCTAACATTTAAAATGTGGGACTTTGTCCTTCCTTTTTCCTTTTCTTTTTTTTTTTTTTTCTTCTCAGGTAGGTTCAGAGTGCTGGTATTATAGTGAAAAGCCCAGGTTCACCTGAGTGGCAATGGGTCACTATTTAGTGTCCAGGAGTCTCAGTGTTTCATTTGAGAAATGCAAATTGTGCCAGGTGCCAACTCATAGGACTGTCTCCTGGGTGACAAGTTGTGAGTGTGTGAGAGCTGTTTATACAGGTACCCAAGCCAGTAGCTTTGCGGGATTCTTCCCGCTCCCCTCTTTCTTTCTGTTCTCTCTTTTCCTTATTATATAAGCAGTTCTTCAGGTACAATAATCTAGTTTTATTTTTCCTCAAATATAGAAGGCTTATCACTCTCAGGAGGATTAGTTTTATACCTCAGTAATATTTCCCCCTGGGGTGAGTCTTCCCAATATGGTGGCATGGGTTCTTATGGCCTCACTACACAATACAGTATAGATAAGTGCTTCCCCGAGAGTAAGGATGCTGAAGCATGGACACACATCATGCTGGACAGAGGTTGCCTCAGATGTCCTCATCTCTGCAGCATTCTTTCATTCAAGAACCAGATATTCTACTCCTCAGTAGGATCTGAGACTATAGCATCCCCTTGGCTTCCTGATTGCATGTATCTACACAAACAAACCACACATATTGCTCTAGCCTTACATGTTTGGGAACAGAATTCCTCAAGGTTGATATGTGGGTAATTTTGATGACAAGATGCTGATGGTACAAAGAACCCTGTCAAGATAACAGTTTCAAAATAACTCAACTGACATCCTGAGTCCTGCTAGCTAGGACTTTTTGTGAACAGTTACCCTCGTCTTTCTGGGGAAGCCCTGTAGCCACTGGCCTGCCACACTCACCCCAAGGCAGTTATATATTTTCTCCATGGGAGACACTTGAGGACAGAAAGGCAGGCAGGCTGGGATGCTCATGCACAAACAAGAGCTCTGGGAAACTTGGCAAGTGCATCCTACCCTCCCACAGCTCCTACTTCCACCCCTTACCACATTGCCTGTTTGAAGCGGGAGTCCTCCAGTCTCCTGACACCTGCTTACTGTTGTTTATCTGGTGTCTGTTTCCTCTGCCTCTAAGGCAAATCTCATACCACAAGGATCAATAGGCTATGAGGATCTTAATTAAAGCTTCAGGATTAAATTGATACCAGAAACTAAATTCCTCTAGTGGCTAGAAGAGGGAGGAGTGCTCTTTCTCATGGAGATATTTTTATTACTAATTTTTGTTAATTTTTACTTTATAAAATATAACTGATATTGTAAATATGTATATACTGATGGCATGCTATCTAATGTTTAGTACATGAATGGATAATGCAGTATTTAGACCAGGTTAAAAACACCTCCCCAAATATGTTTTTATCATGAATGCATTTATAATCATTTCTTATAGCTTTCTAAAACTACCTGCAGTCAATTATAATTATCAACAGGCACCCAATGTGTAATGGAACAGTACTTTTAACCATAATTTAGAGCCTTTAAGGAAACAAGAATGAATAACAGGAGCCACAACTGGGACCTGCTGTCATTCATGGGACCTGCTCTCGTCATTCATGGGACCTGCTGTTGTAGTGGACTCAATGTTTATAAATGTAACAAAATGGGGAGGGTGAAGAGAAGGGACAGGGTGGGGTGGGACCTGAAGTTGGAAGAGAATGTTGCAGAGATTCTGGTAAGAGTTGGTGGATATGATTTATAAACATTGTATTCATGTTTTAACTTATTAAAGAATAAATAAAATGTAAAAGATTCTATCTCTAACATTCATTAACTCTAAGTACAGAATGATTTAGTTTCTATGCATTATTTTCCCATCTATAAATTTTGATTTTTGTAGGCAGCAAATGATATTTGCATGTGAATACATATAGCACAGATTCTGGAATATTTTATATTGTTACCATTTGATCTTTCTCCAGACCGTTCACTTTCTGAGCCTGCTATTCCCAGAAGCTGCTGCTGTTGCTTATGAAATTTGGGAGAGGGGCAGAGGTCAGCTTGCCAGGGCTGCCTAGGTCACTACAAACGAATGTCTATTTCCTTCTAGTATTTTTCCATATCTGTGATATTCATCACTTCAGGAAAACTATGGATGATGACTGACTTTTTGATATGATCCATAGAGGGGAAGGAGGGATGGCAAAAAGGAGGGAGGGAAGAAGAGAGAGGGGAAAGAAGGGAGGGAGAGAGAGAATATTATTTCCATTAACCTGATGGAATTAGCATCACAGAACCAGAGTCAGAGCCAAAGGAGCATCAGAAGAGAAGTGATGAAACCAAGAGACACATAGCATGAAAATCGAAATCCAGGGAATCAGAAATTGATGCTTAGGTATCTTGGAGTCTTCTATATAGATATAGTTCAACATTTAAGTTGAACTATAGAGCACCAGAGAAGAGAGAATTCAGAAACAGATTGCGAGACACATCCTAAATCTAGATGTTCACTTGAATCCATTTGGCAAATAAAGTCATACTGAGAGATTTATGTGATGCACAGTGATAGATGTACCATGTTGAAAATGCACACTGAGAGTCTTCAGGGAGAGGAAATAGGGAGATGGGTCAGTGAGTAAAGTGTTCACTGTGTAAGCATGGGGTCCTGAGTGCAGATCTCTATCAACAACATTAACATCTGTAGTCCTAGGACTGGCGAGGCAGAGTCAGGAGGACCTCTGGAGCTCTCTGGCCAGCCAGGCTAGCAGAGTCATTGAGCTCTGGTATCAATGAGAGACCCTGAATTAAAAAATAAGGTTATGAGTGGTTGGGGAAGAAACCCCATGTTGACCTCTGAACTCCTTATCCATATACGCATGTGCACAAACACCTTCATACAAAAGAACACATACACTAACATGTACACACGCAATATTTGGGAACAAATATAGAGTTTCTTGTAAGGTTTGTATCTAGAGAGATATCAAGTCCTGTGTGAGATGAGTTAAGAGTGTAGACTATTTATTACGGACATTAAAGTGCTCGAGAACACGTATAATCTCATTTTCTGGCACTCTCCACCATGCTATTGTGTTACCTTCCCTTCTGGATGCACGGGGGAAATCCTTCATAAATTAAGCCTTGTCTTTCATTGGAGTAAGGTTGTAGCTGGGGCTGACACATAGCTCTTCATGGGCTGACACATAGCTCTTCATGGCTAGCATGCAGAGGCTGCACTCTCTTTGGGAGGGCAGTATTACCACTGTGGATGTATTCTGGGTGCTTCTGAGGCATGCACAAATACAACACCATGAAGCAAACACCAGGCAGAGTTGCCAACAGCTGTGCTGGTGTCTTAGTGTTTGCCCATTACCCATGTGACTTTCTGTATGTCACTCCATTTTTTTTTTGACTTTCATATTCCTTAACCATAAATATATATAATGATAAGTTTCTTTTATATTGCACCAGCATAAATTTCTTCATAGGTTATAAAGTACTCTGTAGAATTAAAACATTTAAGTAATAGACACATTTGTCCACATCAAAAAAAAAATTAAAACTGTTTTAATCACTGAATGCAGAAGTTTATATGTCTCTTGATGTCTGTAATTCAGGGACAACATTGCACTGACATTTATTCAATCCCATAGCCTGGTTGTGCTTGGAAGAATCTTGAGCATAAATTTGGGAGGAACAAAGGATGGTCTCTTGGTACAGAAATTTGCATGTAGACTGCCTTCAGCCTTTTGCATATGCACAACCCATCCAGGGCTTCAAGTCTGCCATGATTCCTTGGTGGGCTTGGGGCATCCAGGTTCAGGTAGAGAGCCCTAGGCACCCTCAGAGCCAAGGCATCCCACCACCTTGACAAAAAACAAGCCAATGGCCTCACAGACAGCGTACCTTATTTGCTCTATTTCCACTTCTACATTGGTTTGGTCCATCTGGTCTTGGCTCACCAGGGCTCCAGTTTAATGAAGCTTTAAATAAACATAAGCCTTGGGGAAATAAAGGAACCACACTCCAGAAGAATGCACTGAGGTATGACTTTATTTGTTGTCTTCCAAAATAAAGGAGGAGACGGAGGTTCTTTCTGTTAAGGAAAAAATGTGAAAACCAGTTAGGACAGAATAGAAGGACTTAGTCTGTGATCATGACACTTGGTGGACAATGGACATTTTTCAATGTGTGTGTGTGTGTGTGTGTGTGTGTGTGTGTGTGTGTGTGTGTGTGCTCTGTGCATGTGTCTATATATGTTCAAATAGCTGAATATGCATGGGTGTGTGTGTATGGTATGTGTGTGTGTGTGTGTGTGTGTGTGTGTGTGTATGTGTGTGTGTGTATGTAAATGGAGGACCAAGGTAGACATCATGAGTCTTCTTCAATTGCTCTCTATCTTATTCATCTAGGCAGGACTCTCAACTGAACCCAGAAATAGTCAGTAAGGTTAGCTGGCTCATCAGCTTGTTCTGAGGACTCTTTGTCCCTGCATTTACAGCATTGGAATTACAGGTGGATCACTACACTCACCTAGCATTTGTGTGGATTTGGAGAACTGGTTTTCAGGTTTGCATGGTAAATGCTTTAACCACTAAGCCATTTGCCCAGCTTGACAATGAAGGCTCATTATGTATCCTTGAACTTTGGCTTCCTCCTCTATGAACAGAGATATCATATAAAATAATAGGAGCTCAAGAGTTCTCTTATGCATACATGGCAGACTTTATCTTTCAGAATGACTCATCAGAAATATTTCTCTATTCTTTATAATACAGAATAGGAGGATGTGAGACATGGTAATTTGGAGGTCTTCTATGAGATGCAGAGCCAGGCCAGGGTTAGAGGGCTTCAAGTTCAACATCCTTGCTTGAAAGAGGACTGTCTGACTACTCTAATATGGTTTCTGTAGTAGGGAAGGGAGTGTAGTTCAGGAAGAGTTCAAGACTTTACTAGGACACAGGTAATATGGCCAAGACCTCTGGACAGCCTCAGGACCTTGTGAAGTGTTGGACCCTCAGTGTTCTCATTCTGTGCAGAGTTTCAGGAGACCTACAGGCCTCAGCCCACTGCCTGTGAGGAGACACAGCCAGACTGGGAATTGATTTGAATGTAATGAACCTTCTGCTTCATCTGGCACTTTCAAAAGAATTTGCAGAGTCAATAGGTGATGGAGGTTTTAATTAAAAATAAAGGGGGTGGGGGAGAATTAAAGCTTGACTACATCATCCTAAAGGAAAGATGACCTCAGGGATCAGGGAAAATATTGCCAGTATCACACAGGATAGGAAGGGCTGCTTTTATTGAATTCAAGTAATTTAAGCAGTGCGCAATTGGGAGTACACTCACTTAATACACTCTAGTTCTGCCTAGACATTTCTTTTCATATATCTGGAAAATAATTGTTAAGACTTGTCCTGGTACATAAGGTACACAATTCTATGGGATCTCATCACTTGCAGCTTGATGGAAATGTGGGTGTCACAGCATAGGATACGCTAAAGTGTATGCTACTTTAGATGATCTAACATGGAGTACTCACTTTGTCAACAATAGCAAACCTGTTATACCATGCTTGGATCTATTTCAGAAATAAAAGATGAAGCAATATCTATTCTTGGTGTTTACCCTTTCATTCATCGACCTTGGACCTTGAATTTTCACTAATGATAGAAAGGATCACTCTACTGTGGAAATATGAATGTGATTATAGGGAAATGAAACAGGGTCTATTTCTTCTAAGAGTTTCTTCACTACTCTAGGGAGAATGGCTTTGGGTTATGATACATTGTGGAATGAAACACACACACACACACAAGAATTAGAAGGCAATCAAATTTTATTAGGATATAATCACTAAACAAACAGAAAAATGGAGCCTATAGGGAACTATAGTCTAGAGAAAATTTAGGAGAAAGGAGTATTTTTAGACAGGGTCTCCATTTGGAGCTTTTCTGGCCTTGAACTTGCTGCATATACCAGGCTGCTCTCAAACTCACAGAGATCTTCCTGTATCTGCCTCCTGAGTGTTGGGATCAAAAGCCTGTACCACCACGCTCATCAGGAAATAAGGACTTTTAAATCATAATCATTAGTAGTAAGTGACAGTTCCCAATGAAAGAAGAAAATACTAGATAAGAGATTGGGAACTAAGAAACATAGTACAGCACAAATATTTATAAAAGATAAAATTCAGAATTGAAGAATACAACTTATGACCAGAAAGCTTTAAGTACAATGGGCTTAAAGCTGGGACAGCAGAAGAGGTAACAAGAGAAACCATGCCTACATCAGAAAAAAATTACCTTAAAACACATACATAGAAAAAGAATAGGAACAAATCCTAGCACTTTTGTGATCTGATGGAACTAAATAGTTTAATAAATGTATATTTTGGGGAAAAGGAGAAGTCGGCAGGGCAGAGAATAGTATTTAGTTTCCTGCTTGCCAGAATGTGATAGAGTAACCATTGTATGGAACTTTCAACAATCCCCCACTTAGATAATACAAAAACAGTTTTTGCCTTGGTATATGTCATTCAAATTTCTGGGAACCAGAAATTGACAAAGGTCTTTAAATGAATCAGAAAAACTATAAAACAAACAAACAAACAAACAAACAAACAAACAAAAAACAAACCTAAAAACACTTTTGATATATGAGGGAGAATGAGAAAAATGATAGATGATATGATTAGGTTTTTCTTTTGTTGTGAAGTGTGTTCTCATAAACGTTGAAGCTGAAAGTGATTCTCTTTTAGAAGCTGTAATGGTTTGAATGGAAATGGCTCCCATAGGCTCATAGAAAGTGGGACTACTAGGAGGTGTGGCCTTGTTGGAGGAAGTGTGTCACCGAAGGCGGGCTTTGAGGTTTCAGATGCTCAAGCCAGGTCCAGTGTCACTCTCTTTTCTTGTTGCCTTTGGATCCAGACGTAGAACTCTTAGCTACCTCTCCAGCACTTTGTCTTCCTGCTTGCCTCAATGCTTCCCAGCATGATGACAATGTACTAAACCTCTGAAACTGTAAGCCAGCCCCCAATGAAATGTTTTACTTTGTAAGAGTTGCTACTGTCATAGTGTCTTTTCACAGAATCAGAACACTAACTAAGACAGTAGCTCTCAGCTCTGTGGGCTAGACCTCATAACATGTCACGGCTGGCTTCTTCTCTCCGGCTGCCATGAGGCCGAAGACTGCCAGCTCTTCATCTGGACCCAGATGTTTCTCTTCTAAGGTTCATTTCTATTCTTGGCGCAGCTTAGTTCCTGAGGTTAAGGGACTAACATGCATCTTGTTGGCAGTTGTTGGCTGAGGGCTGCCCCTGACTTCTAGGGGCTGCCTGCATTTCTCAGAATGAGCTTTCTTCCATCTGATGTCAGCCCAGGCTTGCTGGAATCTTTCTAATGTTTCAGTTCTCTCTGCCCACCTCCTCTGGTTCCCACTTGAGAAAACACTGCATGGATAAGGCTCATCTAACTAATTACATCCATCTGATGGCCTTTGCATTTTAAGATCAACTGACTTAGGACTTTAATCACAACTGTGAAATTGCATCATAATAATGCTGGCTAGATGGGTATATGTAGCCTAAGCAGGATATGGGTGTCTTATATTAGATGCTCTTTATCTTCCTATCATATTGGCTTTTGTTGTTGTTGTTGCTGTTAATCAGAAATGATGCTGAGGCAGAGGGCATATTAACAACACAGAGAGCCTTTTATGCTGGTCAAAAGTTAGAAACATGCCAGAAGAAAAGTTACTTGGGATAGGGAGACAACTGAGGCAGAAGAGTCTGGACAGTGCTCACACAAAGCGTCTGCAATCCTAGCACTGAGTATGAGGACACAGAGGGATCCCCTGAGATCACTGGGAGCCAGTTTTGCTGAGTGGTTCAGTGAGAGATTGTGTTCCAGAAAATAAAGTCAAGAGTGATGGAGGAATATACTTCACCTCAACCTCTGGCCTCTACTTCACATGCATGTCCACATGTGCACACGCATTCACATATATGCACAACATACAAAGGTTTAAGAAGGAGAAAGAATAGCTTTTTCACTATATTTTTGATTTCTCAATAAAATAACCAAAGTGCTAGAATGCCCTAGTGACTAGGTGATAGAACCGTGATGAAAAATAGATCCTTGCTTCTATGACAGAAGGTCAAATAACCGGATTAATCTCAAGGGGGGGGGCTCAGAAAGAGTCATGACATGAGAATGATCAAAGGGCAAGCTGGGCACCAATCTTGGGATTTGTTCCTGTGATGTCTACCACAAAACAACATCATTGGTATTTGTGATGCTTTAATTGTAAGCTTTCTTGGATTGAGAGCCAGCTATTGCTTGGATAAGACACAGCCTCGGGTGTAACTGTGAGAGCCCCTCAGGGGAGGATCAACAAAGGAGAAATCTACCCTGAATGTGGTTGGCACCGTCCCATGCATGGACTGTGGTCTCAAAACGAATGAGAAGAGACAAAGGGGAAAGCCAGGAGGAAGAAGCTGGAATTCCTTTTTCTTTTCTTCCTGATCACTTGAGATGTGAGGAAGGTCACTCTCTCGCCCACCCCTGCAAAGTCATCTGTTGCCATGCCTTTCCCACCATGGCGACGGACTGTATCCCCTCAAACTGTGAGCCTCCCCCACTCAAGTTCCTTTTGTTAGGTATTTGTTCACATCAATGAGAAAAGTCACCAGCCCAGCACTGGAGGGTGAATACATGAGAAAGTCCTTTTGTTGCTCGATTGAGATTTAAGTTCTGGGTCTTTGGACTTGGTTATTTCACAGATGGTTCTGCAATGCTCAATGATTTCTGGCAGTCTGTAAGTCATACTTGCATTGCTGGGTTAACTCCTCCATCTCTCTGAAGGGAAAGGTGGTAGGGATCACAGTGGGAAGGGAGGATGGTGAAGATGGTCAGTAGGAAATGGCAAACAGCTAATACATCAGGATGACTGGGCTGTCAGAGACCCATGGCTGTGTGTGGAAACACCATGAGTATTGATTCCCTGGCTCTCAGAGGGAAGATCTCCCTGTTCTTCATGTCTTCCTCAGCCACTTCTGGGAGAGGAGTTAGGGAGGAGGTCTTTTCTAAGGGTGTGAGTTTGGGAAACTTCTTGCATCTGGAGATTACTTCTTATTTTGTGCAACCCAAGCCATCAAGTCATTGGTAATGAATATTTAAAAGGTTGATTTATTTTCTCCTAATTTCCATAACTCAGCCTCAGTGTCTGACAACCAACATCAGAGATCCTGTCTAGACTGTTTGCTTCCTTATCCTTCAGCCCATGATCTACATTATGTTCTCTGTGTTGGTGAAGTTCCAAACAAAAGCATGGTGTGCAGGCAATGTTAACATTTCCACAGCTCCTCATTTATCAGTTCTGTATGGTTAACATCTAGGACTGCATCCACATGGAATGGTGACATGGCTAAGCTCTGGATGTGGATAACTTCCAAGAATGCTTTTATGGTTACCTCCAGTTTTTCCATTCAGTAACAAGCTCTGGCAGTGAATTTTCCTCTTCTAATATTCCAGGATTTAAACATAAACCATAAATAAAGAAGGCACAAATCATAAATGGATAGAAACCAAGTCAAGGGACAATCGAGTCACCATTTATTTTATCAGTGCCCTAGTCGCTCTAGCTCCATCATTTTTTGTGTATTAGGGGTACAACCGGATCCCACAGTCCTGTCTATTACAGGACAGTGTTCTCCTCCCTTGTGTAACAAGAACATGCCTGTGTGTCTGGTTTTCTTATGCTGCCCAGTTCGTACTTCCATTCTTAGAGTGACAGAATCTTGTTTCCTCAAATATATGATTTGTTTATTCTCCCTCTCCTTCTTCCCCTTTCCCCCTGTCCTTACCACTCCCCCCACTAACCACCACCAGCCCTGGAAGACCTGGAACTCACTCTGCAGACGAGGCTGGACTTGAATTCATAGAGTGTTCCTATCCCCTTCCCACTGGGATTTAAGGTGTGGCTACCTTCTAAGGATTTTCCCATGGACATAAATGCCTTCTTCTTTTAATTAAGGATTACTGCATCCTTTTTTGTCTGATCACATCAAAGCAGGTTACTATTTCAAAAACTGGACTAAAATTCTATATAATTTGGAATGGGCATGAAGCTGAGTTGGTAGAGATATAGACTGGCATACACAAAGCCCTGACTTTGATTCTGGCACCGCATAGCCAGATTTGGCAGTATGTTCGCTATTACTCAGGACGTGGAGGTAGGATGATCAAGAATCCATCTTCAGCAACATAGCAAGTTCAAGACCAGCCTGAGCTACAAGCAACCCTGTCCCAATAAATACATAAGGAAATAAAGCAGCCCTATGATACTCTATATTTATAAAGAGTAAACAGACATTGAATTTGAAAACTGAAATTTCAGAAATAAAGTCGGACTGGAAGTTTGGGTGTTGTCAAGTACATAAATTATCTCGTGAGACGCAGATGAGTCACAAGTAGAGACAAATCCTTTACTGTCTTCAGGCACTGAGCCGTGGATGTGCCCTGGCCGGCCACGGTTCTCTCTTTCTTATATTTTATAAGTCTCAGCAGAATTACTAGAGTCACATGTGAAAAGAAACCTCCAGAGTGGAGTTTTATTTTAGCAAACCCTTATGAAGACCTTCCTGGCTTCGAATCAATCCTGCGGTAAAAGGCCAGCAGGAAGTGCTTCGGGGTATATTTAGAAGCCTAGGAGAAGCTGGCTAATGAGATCTTGAACTTACACTTGCCCCTTTGGTTTCATTAGGAAAGCAACACCTCAGTCCTGCCTGTAATTAGGTGTAATTGTTTCCTTACAGAAATAATCAGAGTAATTTAAGCAGCGATCTGTTTTTGTTTTTGATAATTCAAACCGCAGCTCTTGTGTGGAGGAGTCTGGCGAGGGAAGATAGTGAGTGGTTTGGGTTATCGAATATCTGGCATTTCTGCGACTCTCAACCTTTTCTGCTGTGAAGAGAGAACTGGGATTGTAAGATGGGTTTTCTTAAGAAGAAAACGTTTCTACGTCCTCACGGGTGAGTGTGGACCACTCAGGAGAGTTCGGGTGAGCTTACCCCAAGCCAGACTGCTCATTCTCTCAGGGAGTGAGATCGACCCAACACCCGGGAGAAATGCGCTGGTAATGAAATAATTACAGAACTTTCTGGAAACAAGCTTTGTGCAAAATGAAGACTGGCATACACACACTCAGTATGTAATTGTGGTGGTTAATCTTCACTATCATCTTCAACGGATTTAGAATTAGCTAGCAGATTCTCAAGGAAGAAGTCCAAAAGGATGGGAGTGTGAGCATTTCCAGAGGGTAATAACTAAGCAGAGAAAACCTATTCTGAGTGTTAGCAGCTCCAGCCCCATGAACTGGGGGACTGGGCAGAATGAAAGAGAGGAAAAGGACAAAGCTAGCTGCATGGCAGCATCCCCCTTTCTCTGCTTCCACCGGCCACGATGTGAGCAGCTGTCCTCTGCCTTCACTTTCTTCTTTTCATGTGTATGTGGCCAAGCAGCCCTGGAAGAACCCTCCCAAACAAGAGTGCAAATAAATCTTTCCTCTCTGGGTATTTTGTTACAGTAACAAGAATAGTACTCAATACACTAATGTGTGGGTTCAGCAGTTTATAAGAGCAGGCAACCGCAGGGAGTAGGAGAGTCTGGTTTGCACCCGAGCCCTGGGGCTCTTCCTTGTGCCATTATTAAGGTGAATCACAGATTTCTAAGTTACAAAAGGAGGTGTATAATGCTTCCTGGAACTGAGTAGTTTTCTGAGTAAGCAGTGACGTATGCAAGTGTAAGTTATTATTGATCTCCAGACTTCCCAGCACAGGACATGTTTACCTGCACTTATGTCTGGAGAAGAAGAAAAGAGAGCTTTGCCTGCAGTATCCCAGTTCTTGGGACATAGATTTAGGGATACCTATCAGACCTTCCTCTCTGAAAACTTGAAGGGCCATTCCAAAGCCAGGAGAATGTAAATCTGAAGGAGGAGAGGGCGCCCACCCTCACTAGTAACTCCAGGAGCTAGGGCAGGTGTTTTACATAAATCATATAATCCTCATAAGAACCTGGCTAGCTGTGTATAAAAACCCTTCCAATCTCTCTATGGATCAGAGAGAGAAGTCTCCTGCCAAATCTACACAGCTAAAGTGTGAAATAGAAATAAATTTATTCAAGTTTTCCTGCCTTTAAACTTTTCCTTTCTCTTTACTAAACCATGACTCCTCCACCATCAGCAAGTTCAGTATTTCTCTAATGGTCAAATAAAACTAACCATAAGATATAGTTAATAATATTGAGGAAGGAGGACGGAAAGATGGCCCAGCTTTTAAGAGCATATATTGCTCTTACAGAGGACCTGAGTTCAAGTCCCAGCATCCAAGATGGGCAGCTCACAACCACCTGTGACTCTTGCTCCAGGAGATCTGACGCCCTCTTCAGGCCTCTGAGAGTACCTGCATTCATGTGCACAACTCCCTGCTGAACACATACATACACGACATGGAGGAAGTGATCTCCTCTTAAATGGAGAACAGTCTATAATATATGCTATCAGTGTCAGAGATAAGATTGACTAAGGTACAATCAAAGCTTCCATCAGCAACCAAGAGGTGAGTGTAAAGTGAATATCTGTGCAATTGCAGGTCAGAGTGAATATCCTGGTGGCAGAGGAAGCATTTGTTTTAGTGTGTGAAATGGCAGGGCGATACTGACAGATCATTTGAGAGCACAGCTGTTCAGTCCACATTTTGGAGTCTTTCTGGGATGAAAAATTGAATTAACATGATAAATGACTCAGCAGTTACAAGAGCAAAATCCTGAGCCTTGAAACAAAGGTCTCAAGCTAAGAGTAGGTGGTGTGTTGGTTATTGCCAAATGGAGAAGGTAGGTTGCCTTCTATCTCTGTAGACCAGAGGTGTCTCCATTGTCTAGCTCATCCTGGTGGTTTCCTCTCCAATTATAAGATACAGCTGTAAAAAAGGATGGTGTGGTGAGCAAATATGAAAGGCAACAGTGGCCTGTTGTTCAGAGTCACAAACCACAAAAATGACAAGTAATCTACATCCCCAGTTCCCAATACCACAAGCTGTTGGGCAACACATCATTTTGACACTGGCCATATACACACTCTTATCCTCCACCCCTTATTGCAAAAAAGAATTCAAGCTAGTCAAGCACAGTTAAGTCCAAAAATAATGGATCTGAACAGAGTTTAAAATCTGTATACCAATGTCACATATTATACTTGAAAAGATAACACACAATGTAAATGTGTTTTTGTAATAATAATAATTATATATATTTATATTAAATATATATATTTCAAAATCTAATAATGAGACTCCAGGAGCTAGTAGAAGCAGGAAATTATTTTGCCAATCCATCTTATTATATGGGTAGACTCAGTAGAAGGTAGTTAATTCTGTAAGTGGATATTCAGCGACGTATTATGAACTGCAATGTAGTGAGAACCAAATGTAGCTTGCATGGGCTTTTCCAGGCTGTTTGCATACATCCATTTCAAGCTCTATATTCAGTGATATCTTGTTGGCTTCAAGTTGGTAGACGATAATATCTGTTCTATCAAATTGATAAATACTTTAAGATTAGACCTTAAAAAGTAAATTTGGAGTTTCTGTTAAACACATTGCTGTCTATGACAAAAGGCACTGATCAAAGGGGAAAGTGGGGTTGCATGGGAACAGAGTGAGACTGGAGGACAGTGGCCAACCAAGGGATACAATGTGTGTACAAAACCAGAGGGCCCACCAGGGAAGTCTCATCTAAAAGTTGTGGTGGAAGAGACAGAAGTACACGGGACATATTGAAAACTATCTTGTATTGAATGGGACAGGAATCATGAAGACTGACTTGGTAAACAGCCAGGTTACCATGGTCTGTTATGGCACACTTAGGAATTAGTTTTCTTCACATGAGAGTTGATGTAGGGGAGGTCTCTTCAAATGTGCTTGGAAGGGGTATTGTCATATTGAACTTTTCTTGACTTGCAAATGGGAAGCATATAGGGGAAGAACATGGTGAGAAGACAGAGTTAAGGCCTCCAGGGGGGAGGCTGGGGCTCTCTCCTGGAGAGTTAAAGGGCAACTGAGTAGAAGACCTACTTGGCACCAGATTTAATGACTGCATGTGGAGTAGTGTGGCTTAAGCATAGATGAGGAGAGTACCAAAGATTATGCAGGGCTTATGATGAGAAGGAAAAGAGCAGGCTGTAGGAGACTGAACGTTCCTGCCAGGGAAAACCCGGGACTAAGTCAAGGAAAGAGTAGAATAGACTGGCTTCAAACTCAGCTGAGAGAACTGGCTCAGGAGATAGAGACTGGAGAGCCACCAGAACACACTGTAAATGCTCTGATGAGAGAGAAAATTTTGACAGTGTTCAATATGGATAGAGTGTGGACAGTTGTGGAATTGGAGGAGATTCTTTCAGACTTCACAGTGAGAACAGAAGCCAAAGTAGGATGGAGCCCTAAGGAACATGGAGGCTCAACGTTGAACCTAGGATGGGCTCCTGCAGAAAGGTCTGGGTCTGCTCAACACTGGGGCCCATGCTCTGTCAGAGTCATCACCGATCACTTCCCTGGTGAATGACTAGATGAGAAGGAAGGATGAGGGAGGTGAAGGTCATGATAGAGGGAGATGGATCAGGATGAGAACCTGTGCCATAGGCGGATGGGCTGTGAAGTCATTATCAGTGCCCCTCATTCCTCAGCCCTCTTTATGAAACTATATTCATAATCGAATGCTTTTTGTTTTAATGAGAGTCTAACATGTGTAAGAGCATAGGGTCTTCTAAGCCTGATTCCAACAGTGTGTAGGACTGAGGGAACTCGGGAGGCTGATACAGCCACAAAAGTCTGTGCACTGAATCAATAACCTTCAAAACCACAGTTCAACCTACAGGAAATTGAGAAGGACACTCACAAAAGGATCAGGGTGGTGGGAAATTCACTCCCTGTAGGTACTAATAAAATGCAAGTAGAAAACATTGTGAGATCTGTGGACAAGTTCTGTGGATCTCCCATAACAGGACAAGTCTATTTGATGTACTAGAAATGTAGTTAGTCTGGGGCTGGTGAGATGGCTCAGTAGGAAGAGACACTTGCAGCTCATGCCTGGTAATTCTACTTCAACCCCAGAACCCATGTAAAGGTGAAAGGAGAGGGTCAATTCCACATTCACACATGCATGGGGGCAGGATTGTACATTTATACTTCACACACACACACACACACACACACACACACACACACACACACACAC
>CAJQZJ010003646.1:11258648-11364816 GCA_907164525.1 Lophiomys imhausi
CACACACACACACACACACACACACACACACACACACACACACACACACACACACATGAATTAGCCTATCCCAAATAAATTTCTTGACTGAGAATGGAACAAGTTTTTCTCTTTAACTAGAAGGCAGTAAAAATTAAAATGAGCTTGGCTGCCAACCCACGTTTAGCATGAAACTATTTGTAATAGCCTATTTGCTATTGCTATTACAATAACTATTAGCAAATATATGTTTGCAAGTTATAGGATCAACGTTGCTGCCATTTAATAGATAAGACAAAGAAAACATGGGACCTACATAAATGGAATATTTCCAGTCATGAAGAAGAACTAAGCCATGCTGTTTTCAGGATGGAAGTGAGGACCATCATCATGTTAATCTAGATAAGTCAGACTCAGAAAGACAAAAGTTGCCTATTTTCCCTCCTCTTTGGAATCTATGTCTAAAAGAGACACGAGGTCAGACGAGGAAAGGCAGGGAAGAAATAAATGCTGTACCTATGGGAGAGAGGAGACAGGAATGGGAGGACCGGGTAAGTAAAGCCCACAAACAGAAATGTTGCAATGGAATCTACCTTTTGATACAATCAATGTATGCACAAGCCTCCAAAACAAAAGGAAATGCTATCCAAAAACTACAGATGTCTCTCAGAATTTCCAATTTAAAGATGACGAAATGGATATTTTAGTATCTTAAGCATAATAATATGCAGTAAGACTGAGAATGAAAAGTCATGTGAAACAGATAAATGTTTCCATTAGTAACAAAAACGATTAAAATGAATGTTTAGTCATTTTTATCAAGAAGGTATTAAGAAACAGAGCACATAACTGAGAAAAAACACAAAGAAACCCTTAAATACAAAATGGGATTATCAGAATATAGGAAAGTAGCTGTATAAGGAAGTAAACCCCATAAACTTGTTTGGCCGATCAAGTGAAACAAAGCAGGGAGCCCGAGTTGGCTAGGTTAAGACAAAATAATTAAAAAGCGGGTGGATAAATTCGAGTAGAGAACTGGAGGAAGAATCAGCCACCGACACACAGGAGATGCTGAGAACTTCAAGGGGTTATTTACAAAAGTATCTTCAAATAACTTTGAAGTGGATTCTTTTTTTTGGTGGAAAACACAAATTACTAAAATTAAACTTGGACTCGCCAACGTAAGACTCCGCATGCGCAAACAGCAAGATTTCGGCCGGTCTGCAAGACTTCTCCCTCGAAGCAGCGCCAGGCACAGATGGCTTCCCAGTGAATTCTTACAGCCTCCATAGAGCAGAAATTGCAATGCTATTTAAATGGTTCTCAAGTGGAGACTAAAGGAAGTCTTCCAAATGATTTTTCAAAAGCCAATGTTGCATTCATTCCAGAACCCTAGAATGAGAGCACAGGAAACAAAACTTGAGATGAAGCCCAGTTCTGAATTCTGGTGTGTAAGTCCCACAGTCCTGAGTCACTTCAGTGATGTTTCTTAGAGAAGCCAGAGGGACAGGGAGACACACAGTCAGTCATTTCTCCTGTGAAGGAATGTGTGTCCAATTGCCATATGTCAAGGATGATGTCAATGTCTACTTCAACTGTTGCTTGAAATGGTTAGGTATAATCTTTCTGTCCTTCCTTCTTTCCTTCCTTCCATCTTTCCTTCCTTCCTCCCTTCCTTCTCTTCCTCCCTCCCTGCCTCCCTCTCTCCCTTACTCTTTTCCTCCCTCCCTCTTTTCTTTCTCTCCCTGCTTCTGTCATTTTTGGACTCATGGTTTTACTCTGTAGCTCTGGCTTAGCCAGAAACTCACCATGTAGCCCATGCTTGTCTCAGATTCATAGTAGTCTGCTATCTTCGGTCTCCTGAGTGGAGGGATAGAAGTGGGAGCCACCACATCTGGCATAATTCAACTATTCTAATTTAGATTTCCCATACAAGTGTAACGTAATTAGTTACGTTTTTAGTACTAGTTTTGCTGGTTTTACTTTATGCTCTTTTATAAAATCATCTCATTTAATTGGCATTAAAACTTACAGTAAGAATTGCCATGATGTTCCTTTAAATAGGAGGAACTGGCCTGGCAGGGGTCTTCTATGGTTCTGGGGTAGACAGTGATTTGAAACCAAAGGATGTGAACACTGGAGACTCTTCTTGTTTTTCAGATGATTTTCAGTTTATAACTCCCCCCCCCCCATCATCAGGTGTTGTGAGGAAAGTTATGTCCTGAATAGACTGTAGGTGGCTAGAGGAACATTGTAGCTGAGAGAAAGCATTTACCCCAGTTGCTAGAACACTTGTCTAATAGGTACAGAATACTGGGTACCATTCCTAGCTCAGTGTAAACCCATGCCGTACCAGATTCCTCTACTCCAAGTGTACAGGAGGTAGAACCAGATAGGCCAGGAGTTCTAGGACATCCTTTGCTACAGAAAAAATTTGAGGTGAGCCTGGGCTGGATTTTGTTTCCACGTAGTAAGTGTAACCATGGTGCTGGGCAGTGGAGAGTCCAAGAAGCTGTGGGATAGGGCTCTCAAGCAATGATGGAGTGTATAGAACTGGAGAGGAGAAGTAGAGTCAGTAGTTGGGCATGGAAAGAGGCCATGGCATCTCTGCCATTGGGTAACAAAACATCTGTGTGCAGACTTTAGGTGAGAATCTGAGCCACAGGATGCACTTTTAGTTTACCATGAAGACTATGATTTCCACAGGTGCTTGCAGAGAGGTCTGTGTACACACAAGCTACACTTCAGTGTCATAGACCGCAGAGGGCCAATGGAAAGAGAAGACAAGAATCAAAGGAAGAGGTCTGATAGCTCCAGTGTCCAGCCTGGGCCAGCCCAGGGAAAGGTTTGTGATTCATTCTGTCATACCTCAGTCCAGCAGGCCTCTGCTTCAGTGTTCTGCCTTCCTGCTTTTTAATGCCTGCTGGGTACATATAGCAGTGGGCTAAAGTTGCTTCTTCATCTGCCTCAGCCTTTCACTCTGTGCTACTGTGTATTTATGTGTGTGCAAATATAAGGAAGGTTTTCTAAGAGCCTGGGTTACACAGATGTTCTGTGAGCATTCTAGCCTGGCTCTGAGCAGATGAAACAACCTAAGGGGAGACTGGCAGGATCTCTCTGCTATTCAGCAAGGGTAGTTCTTCAAGGGTAGGTGGAGATAGGGGCAGAGGCAGGGTAGACTTGGTACTGAGGATTGCTTTACATTCACAGATTTTTTTTAATGTTTTCAGCTTCTTTTTCTTTTAAATTTATTTATTTATTGCTTCAGGTTACATCTCCATCATAGTGTCCTCTTTCCACCCCTCCCAGTCCCGCCCTCCCACCCTCTACCCCCTAACCCTTCCATCCCAGTCCTCTGGAGTGTAGTGTCCCTACATAACAGTCCCCCACCCCAGTTTAACAGTCATATGAGGGCCAAGAGCCTCCTCATACACTGGGGGCCTACAAGGCAGCACCACTAGGGCCAAGTGTCTCATTGATAGGTAGAAAAAGAAAAAGTCTAGGTCCATGTTCCCTTTCGTGTGTTGGTTGTAGTATAGTTATCCTGTACTATATGGCTAAAATCCTACTATAAGTGAATAGATGCCATGTGCATCCTTCTGAGTCTGGGTTAGCTCACTCAGGATGAGCTTCTCTAGTTCCATCCATTTGGCTGCAAATTGCATGATTTTGTTGTTTCTGATAGCAGAGTAGTATTCCATTGTGTAGATGTAGCACAGTTTTTTAATCCATTCCTTGGTTGAGGGACATCTAGGTTGTTTCCAGTTTCTAGCTATTACAAATAAGGCTGCTGTGAACATAGATGAGGAAACTTCCTTGTGATTCAGTGAGGAATCATTTGGGTGTATACCCAGAAGTGGTATGGCTGGGTCCCGAGGCAGAGCCATTCCAAGTTTTCTAAGATATTGCCATACTGACCTCTATAGTGTTTGCACAAGCCTGCACTCCCACCAGCAATGGAGGAGGGTTCTCCTTTCTCCACACCCTCGCCAGCATGTGTTGTCATTTGAGCTTTTGATCTTAGCCATTCTGACAGGTGTGAGATGGAATCTTAGAGTCGTCTTGAGTAAAGGTACAGTGTTTCTCATTGCCCAGTGTCTTACCACTAACCATCCACCTGATGTTTCTGTCTTGATGATTTGGTGTTACTATCATATGGTGCTATAAGCAAAACCAAAGAAACAAACCAAACAAAGTTCAGGCTGGCTTGCTCAGTGTGTGCAAGGCCTTAGTTCAATGTCCAGCACTACACAGAGAAGGGAATGTTGTTTTTCCTCCTGGTATGAATTTCATATGAAAGAGAAAAGCCCAAAGAGTACAGCTGGATGCTCACAAATTACCATGTAGGGTGGGTCATTGGGTAGAAAATTATCTCTTACTGAGAAAAATTTTCTTTCTAAACACCCTCAGTTGGAAGCTTGATGGGCACAGCCAGCAAATGAGGGCTTTGCTGCTAATGCAACTGAAGTCAACCATTGGAGGTGGGGTGTGCTGTGTTTGTATTTTAACTAGTTCCTTCTCAGAAACAACGGAAAATTGGGAACAGGAGAGGGAGAGTGCTGCTGTAGAATGCAACAGGAGGAAAGAGTCCAAGAAAAAAAACTAAATTGTCTACAGTAGGAGAATAAATAAAAGCCCCAGGAATTACTTATAGCTGTAGCCTCAAAGGCCCCATAAAATGTAACTCTCTGATTTACCTTCCCTGTCTCCTGTAGTGGCTGCCAGACGAAATTAAAAATGGGCCCATGAAACTAGCGAGATTGAGAATGACATAAAGAATGCTTCAGAGGCTCCAGATTTTAAGTGCCTTTCCACTTAATTGTCTTTGGTTGCCAGATATGGAGGCAATGGAAAGGGAGAGGGAGAAGGGCTGGCTCAGTACACTTGCATAGGAAGAGAGGACAAAGCATCATGCTTTGTGCATGCTAATGGCTACCTGTACCTCCTGCATTTTATCTCTATCCCAGCAAAGGATGCTTTGTCCAACTGGGTGCATGCCAGAAACCAAGTACTCTAGACTGTGAAAACAGACAGCAGTTTGCACACAGCTATCAGCAACAGTGCCCAGTGATTTTCAACCTTTGGGGGAAGCACTTGGATTGAAATGGGTATGGATATGCTCCTGGGAGTGGGAGCAGAGGGTAAGTAAGCTTGATCCCTTCTCCTTGTGTCAAGTCAGCTCTTCCAAGGTGGTGCAGCATTGTTTCTATTTGGGGACACTGAATGCAATAAACATCTACTACTAACTTACTGTAATAAATGCAGATGTTACGAGACCACTGCAAATCACAGAAGAGAGCAGGAACTAGTGGTTGTTGTGTTGAATGGCTGGAGGGCAGTTAAGGGATGGTTGATGTAGGCTGGGCCAGCTTGCCAGACTGCAGGTTGGTTGGCCAACTGTTGGCTGATCTAGAATGGCTTTGATCAGGGCGTCTGACTCCCTCCTTGCATGTTGCATTCTCTACTGGTTTAGTCTGGCTTGGTTTCTTCATGGTGCTATCTGAAGTTTAAGAGATCAAACAGGACACACATCTTAACACACTGGCACTTCTGCCATATTTTCCTGGCCAAAGCAAGATACATATGGGTTCAAGTTCAAAGGGAAGCAGAGAAGAGACAGGTTAGTGAGAAAAATTGCAAAGTCAAGGGAGATATAATTAGGTCACAGGGGAGTGAAAGTGAGGCTCCTCTCCACACCCTACCAGGGTCACCATGTGTTGTGCCTGCAGGATGCTTGTAGAAAGCTGTTTCCTTTGACCCCAATACCTCTTCTTCTTCCTACCACCTGGGACACAGCTTACCACTGGCCTGTCCTTGTTGCTAGGGAGAAGGACAATCCTGACTTCTCACCATGTGCAACTGTTCTCTTTTGTTTCTTCACTTTTGCTGGAAAGCAGGAGTGTTGGAAATGAATACAGGATGGATTTTTTTTCCATTAAACTTTAGACCCTGGGCTTCAGCAAAACGTCATTGAAACCCACAGAGAGGGTAGGCTCGTGTCTCACTCTGGTTCACTTTATGCACCTGGTAAACCCAGTTCCCAGCTATATGAGTGTTGTCTGCTAATGCAGCTGCTTTCTCCTGCAGCATATTATATTCATCCAAGTGATGGCCACTTTGCCTTTGTGGTTATGTACCTACAGTCCATCCAACCAAAGCAAGCTTTAGTTAATGATGGAGTGAAATGGGGCTATTGGAGAATGTCCCTGGCTTTAAGGGAGGGACAGTTCTGGGTTTAAATTGTGGGGTACACTGTAGCAGTCCAACCTGAAGCTGACCTTTAGTTGAAGATACATCTTCACTCAGTTTCTTCTCTTGGCTCATACTATCTGACTCATTTCCATTCTCCTAGGAATATGCTGTCAGTACAGCAGGTCCCCTGTCTCAGGCCTTGCTTCCAGTAACACACACTAGCATGCCTATCTTATACCACATGTGTTCAAGGGAAAGAAGAAGAGAAGGTATGGTCCTCTTTGGAAAAGACCATCTTGCCATTCTGGTACCATGGCACGTTTTACATAATAGAAGTGGATTCTGCTGTGGTAAAAGCAATACCTACAAGGCTTTGGAGGCAATAGATGTTTGAGCAGTGATAGTGCCTAGACTGCTGGGAATTTTCAATATTTTATGTGAGGCATCCTTGTGACTCTCAGACATAACTGGCCAAGGCTGAAGAAAGGAGCAAGGCAAGGGTTCTTGTGTAAAAAACAAAATAAATCAGCAACATAGAGATTTTTCATGTTAATGCAAGTCACATCCTAACACATCACAATCCAGTGAGTCTATAAAGCTTACATAGTCTTTTCCCAGTGATTTTGCCATGAATATTTCTGTTGTGTGCTTGTTGGTATGAAGTCAAATGGTAGAGACACATCATTGTTTTAAATAGGTCAATGTTCACAGAGATCTCCAGGATGCTAAGAGGTGTGGGGTGAGTATGGGTTCACTGCCCCCCCACAATGAATAGTACTTGGTCTACTCCTTAGAAGTGATCATTGTGACCATTATTCATCAGCATTTGAACCATCATCATATCTCAGCCTGTGCCCTCTAATCCACTCTCTAATCCTTTGCCAGATTGGTCTTATAAAAATTAATTCTTACCTCGCTACTGTTTTGAGTGAATTTTCCCTTCCTCCAGTCCTGTTGTTTCAAATGACAAAATTTCTACCTTTTAAAGGTGTTTCAGTATTCCCTTGGGAGCACATACATTTTATACATTCCTGTTGATGGATGTTTAGGTTACTTCCATATTTTGAGTTTTGGATATCCTAGGTGATACTGACATAAACCAAGGAGTCCAGATGTCTCTTCATCACATTGATTTCCATTACTTGCATGTATGCCCCGATTGCACCTATTTGTGTAGTCTAAAAAAGCCAATCTCATAGAAGCATGGAGGAGAAAGGTGGTCACCAGGGTTTAGGGGCTCACAGAGAGGGATAAAGATTGGGAAGATTCTGACCAAGCATATAAAGTTTTAGTTATGGAATATGATTTAATGACCTGTTGCATATTGGGTTGACCACAGTTGGTCATAGTTAATGTAGATTGTAAAATTGCCAAGATATTTTTAATGCTCTCATCACAAAGCTATGGCAACTTGGTGAGGTGATGGATGTTAATGAGTATCATTGCATTTTATATAATGTACACTCAGTCAAAGCATCCATTAAACTCTATATGTCTGTCTTCTATATCTATGTATATCTGTATATCTCCATCTATCTATTTATTCATCTATCATCTATCTATCTCTATCATCCATCTATCTATCTATCTATCCATCCATTTATCATCTATCTATCCATCTATCATCTATCTATCTATCTATCCATCTTTCTTTCTATCATCTATCTACCTATCTATCCATTTATCATCTCTGTATCTATCTATCATTTATCTATCTATTTATGTCCATTAAAAATTAACAAATTAGTTTAAATTTTCCTTTGATTACTTTTGGCTACAGCTTAAAAACCTGAAACTACCTAGAATCACAGCAAGTAACATTTCACTTATTTTTAAAAGCTGTTTTTTTACATTTATTGTATGTTGTATCTTGTATGTGTATATATGTAAAGTATGCATGTGTGTGTATGTGTGTGTGTATGTGTATGTGTGTGTGTGTGTGTGTGTGTGTGTGTGTGTCTGTGTGTGTGTGTGCGCGCGCGTGCGCGCACGCGTACATGCTACAGTGTTCATGTAAAGGTTGGGGACCACTTGTAGGAATTAGTTCTCTTCTTTTACCACTTAGATTCTGGGGACAGAACTCAGTCCCCCAGTCCCTCAGGCTCAGCAGCATGCACCTTTACAGTTGATTAATCTTGTTGGCCCTGTAGGTGGATTTTATGACAGCTTGTCTGGCAGCCCCACCCCTTTTAGGCTATTTTCTGAGCAGGCACCGCATCTTGCCTTGGTGGGCTTGCGAGCATGCTTTTTTCTTTGACTTAGACAGCCCTTCATGTTTGTTCCCTGACTTAGAGAGCCCTTCGTGTTCTAAAGCTGAGGAACCTCAAGTTATCTTCTCTTCACCCTCATCTTTTCCATCACCCCACCTCTGGGAGGAGTGTCTCCTGGTTATATCAATTTAATTCCTACCTCAGGATACACTACATGCTTTTTATATTCACTCTGGGTAAGCAGGGCACACTAAAAATACATCTATTGTAGGAAGTGTGTGATGGATGACTGCATCAGAATGCATAATGCATAATTCTTTGGGAAGAACCGCCTAATGTCTGAAAAACAAGTATCATAAGCAAGAACACTGAGTAAAATAAGGCTTCTGTGGACTTCAGTTCAAACTCAATTTTTTATTCATGGAAAAGTCACATTTCTTGTTACTTTAAAGAACTGTTATTTATGTACTGTGCCTCATTGATGTTGTTATAAAGTTCGACTTGGAGAATTTAGGAAAGTTTCTTCTTTTTTGTTTTTGAGCAACGTGTGTCATATGAAAAAATCTCAGCTCAAGACAAAGACGTAAGAGGCCCCAGCCATTTCTTTTGGGGATTCTAAAATAGTTTGTATTTGCATGAGAGGAGTCACGGGATGGGACAGACACTATGTGTGTGCATGAGGTGGTGGGGGAGTCCCTGTGGGACAGAATCTATGCCTGTCAACATGGGTTATATTCTTTAAATGGCTCTGGAGATGTTAGTTTCTTAAAACAAAGGAGAATGGACACATATTCGCAGCATTAAATGAGCCAAGCTGGTTGATCACCAAAGAAACACAAAATCTCATGAATAAGCCGGTGAAGGAGAGAGATCACATTTCTAATTATCTCCATGGTGCCCTCACTTTCATATGCATGACAAGAGCTTGGGGAACTTGATATAAATGCCTGTGCCTAGGTTTAAATGGTCAGGAAAATTCTGATTAAGGAAGACCTAGTGGCAGAGGGTTGCACATTTCAAGCACACATAGGTTTCCTTGACATTCAGGAGGAACTCTGGCCTCACATTCAATATGCATCACCCAGTCAGGTATTCTCATGTCACCAAACCTATATTTAAAAATGTGAGGAAAAAAAGAATATGGTGTGGCCTCCTTCTAAAAGGTTGTGTGCAGTGAGCTCAGGTCAGTCTGCACCGACCAACTCCTTCTCTTTCCTGGGTGGATCTTTGTCTCGTTTCAGATTAAAAGTCACTTCTTAGTTAAATTGTTTCTTATGTGTGTGTATTTTATCATTAAGGGGAAAGGACTTGTACAAATGGGACCGCTGCCTTAGTATCTCTTCTGAGTAGGTCATTATTTGTGCAACTCATTTTTTTTTGCATGTTGATTTTATGTCCTACAATTCTATTGAACTCATACTTCAGTTACAAACATGTCTTTTGGAAGGGGTCATTAGGGAACTGGGAAGTCAGGAAAATGCTTGCCTTGCCTGAGTTCCAGCCCCAGAATCTGAGGTGTTATGAGTTCATAATCCCAGGGTTCAGAAAGCAGATCTCTGCAGTTCACTGGCCAGCCAGCTTAGTTTAGTTGCTGAGCTCCAGATCAGGGAGACTTTATCTAAAAAACAAGCAAACAAACAAACATCTAGGTGAATGGTTCCTAAGAAATGTCACCCAACACATATGTATGCATGAACGCACGCATGCGTGGGAGCACACATACACACAGTCACGAATCTAAATGCAGAAGAGTCACTAGGGATTTAAAATATTGTGATTATTTAATATAAAAACAGGGATAGTTTTACTTCTTTCTGATTAGGATGACATATTTTCTTTTCTTGTGTGATTGTTTCTACCAGTTATATTCACATTGAATAGATGTATAACGGCAGGAGGCATCCTCACCTTCTATCATTATTTGGTTTTATATTGTACACTAACTTTGAGTCTCAGAGATAAACCCTATTTGATCATTATGTGTGACCTTTAGATGGGTTACTGAATTAATAATTCCTAGTATTTATCAAAGCAGCAGGGCAGTTGCTCATATGAGCTACATACAGTTGAGACAACATGCTCAGGTCCAAGTGAATCCCGGCACAGAGGGCGCCCAGGTAGTCCTGAAGTCTTACCCTTAGCTGAGGAGGTATTGGCAGCTGATAGCTTCCAGGAGAGGGAGAATCGGGGTTTGATTGTTTTGTTTTGTTTCTTTAAAAGATGTGGTCCCTGATAGGTACAGGAAGTTCTGGAGGATGGTCATACAGTCAAAAGTATGTAGGCAACACAAATTGGACTAAATATGTTTTAAAGAAAAAAAAATGAAGACACAAAATTGGGTGGGTATGGAATAGAGTGTTGATCTGGGAAGAGATGAGGAGAAATAATGTGTTATTTTCTCTGAGGCTGATGTTATTGTGTACTCCATTTACTTGTTGCCTTATTCATTTATTTCATCCAGCCTAATATACAAGTTCATTGAAATCCAATTTTGTATATGTAGGCATCTTAGCTCTGCAGAAATAGGGGACAGCTACCAAATTGGTGAGCTACTTCTCCCTAACAAAGACAACTATCTTGTTTTTTTTTTTCAGTTAAAAAAATGTATTTAGTGAGTACATGTGTGTATGTTTGTGCATATGTACCCTGGTACACTTGTTAAGGTCAGAGGACAACTTGGAGTGCATGAGGATCAAATTCAGGTTGTCAGGATTGGAGGCTCTTACCCCCTGAGCCATCTCTCCAACCCTGGCTTCACCTCTTGAGAAGTCAGCTGCCTTCTCAGGCATAGCTTAAGAGACCATTCTCCCCTGCACCTCAGAACAGTGGATGGAGTCATTGACCTTGATTGCAGTAACTGGGCAGAGGCTTGGATTGGCCCCTTTCGTGAGAGACAAGGAAGACGAGAGTGACTTTGTTTTTTAATGGCACAGTCAGGGAAAACAAATCCAAAAGAAATTTAGAAGATAGGTTGGAGTATGTTTTTATTTTATTCATGACGATTTGCCTGCATGTGTGTATGCTGGTGCACCAGGTACTTGCAGTTCCAGCAGAGGCCAGAAAGGGTATCATATCCCCCAGATCTGGAGTTACGTTAGTTTTGAGTTTCCAGGTGATGCTGCGACCTGAATCTGGGACCTTTGGAAAAGTATCAAGTGCTTTTAGCCACTGAGCCATTTCTCCATCCCTGGGAGTATGATTCCTTATTCTTATGTTAAATATTTGTCACAGTGCCTAGCACAGGGTTGAGGACATAATCCCGCTTAAGCAGGATTTCTGTGGTTTTACTATGACAAAAACTATTTTGAATTTGGCTCATGTTTTCTGATGTTGTTTTCATGCTAAGAGATTTATTTATCTTTTCTTGGACTACACTCTGAGCTGAGAATTATAAGATAAAGGGAAAAAATAATGATGGGAAAATAATTGCCAGGCTCCTTGTGAGACTTCTCATTAGAGCCGGATTTAGTGAGGTGTTTGTTGGCAAACTCAAGACTCACATGGAAAATCTGGAATTGTGTTAGACAGTGAGAGCTCATGGGAACAGCCCAGACATCAGAGGAGGGCCAGACAGAAAAAAACTTTGTTGGGGACAGATGATTTCATGCCCTTGGAACTTACCAACAATTGTTTTGGAATGATCAGAGTGAATTCTGTGCTACCTGTAGATTTATATTGTAGAAGCACAGAAGAGGGAGAGAAGATAAGAACTTCCATATATTGAATTGACAAAGTGTAGTTCACAGTGTAAAGAATCTCGTTTAACACTCAGGATTGTCCTAATATGAAGTGAGCCACCATGAGATCATCTCTCTCTTCAGAAATGAGGAGACAGAGGAGCAGAGGGTCCCAATTCACAGATCCCATATCTGCTAAATCCTAGTCCTTTGTTCCTTTTATTAAGTTGCAGCTGTTGAAAGATGTTCTCTCGGGGAATAGAGATTTCTGAAGAGGCTTCTTTGTTTCTTTTTTCCTTCTTTTCTTCCTTCCTTCAACATGCCTCCCTCCCTCTTCCCCTCCCTCCCTCTCTATTTTCCCCTATTTCTTTTCTTTTTTTTTTAAATTCTTTCTGCAAAAGTCTCTTGCCATATAGCCCAAAGTGGCATCAAACTTACAGTCCTGTTGCCTCAGTTCCCAAGTTCTAAGATAACAGGTATGCACCACCACACTAGGTAGGATCTGATGGCTCTTCCAGAATTTGGAGGCATTGAGATGAATCAGTAGGTTTAAAAGCAGTCACTGCACCAACTTGATGACTCAATCCCTGGAACCCATGCAGAAAAAGAGAACTGACTTCTGAAAGTGATCTTTTGATCTGCACATATGCATTATGGCATGTGCATGTACACACACATGCACACTCACACACACACAGATACCACACAAATACACACACCACACATACTCACACACACCATACACACATGCACACCCACATATGCAGACACCAAACACACAAACACATCATATATACTTGTACACACCACACACACACACACACACACACACACACACTCATACATTCACACAAACACCACACATACCATGCACACATGTACACACTCACACACACACTTTATACACAAACAGTAACAGTAGTTATAATACAAATTTTGTTTTATATGTATATTTGTTAGTTCAATCTACATCTCAATCACAACCACCTCCTTCCATCCTGGTCCCACCCTCCCTCCCCTCCTCTATCCCCTCTTCCACCTGTCCTACTCCTCCAGTGGGGAGTACCTCCACATATCAGCCTACCTCAGTTCATCATTCACATGAGGGCTAAGAACTTCCTTTTGCACTGGGGGCCAACGTGGCAGCTCCACCAGGGTAAAATGTCCCATTAACAGGTAATAAAGTCCATGTTCCTGTTCCTTTGGGTCTGTTGGTTGTAGTTATAATTTATATTATAACAGTAGTTATAAACAATTTTTTAAAAGACATAATAACCTTGGCTTTCTGAAGTGAGATTACATGTGTGAGAAAAGGCAGAACATGGACCCCAGGAGTTTTGAATGTATTTGGGTGATTTTAGTCACTTGATTCTGCTTTATGACTTAGCAGGGTCCATGGCCCTGGTTTGGCCTTCATTATGATATGCATGGTGATGGATTGTAGGGTGGATGGATGGTCTGGACAACACTTCTGCACGTGGTGGCTTTGTCTTCTCATTACCCAGGTACCAGCCTTTTTCTTGTGTCTCCCAGGGGGAGCCAAAAAAAAAAAAAACTTCATTGTGGAAAACCTAGTTTCCAACCCAAAGTGGCCTGGTAGTCTGAGCCGCATATCAATCTCTGAGACAGAAAAACACTTTGTTCTTCAAAGTCCACTTGTTCCTTCTTCTTGCCCTTGAAAACCTCCTATTTGAAACAGCAGGGAGCAGAGGAAAACTAACATAGTTTATTCTTTGGATTTATACCAATCCAAGTTTCTGTATTAGTTTCTAAAATAAATGTTGCTGTTAAAAAAAAAGATGAAAGGAAACTCTGATTTAGTTATTTCACTCATATACAGGAGGGGTGTATGTCTAAAGAGTAAGCCATTAGGGATTACTGACTTTTGATTTATAGTTACTTAGATGTTATAACCATCAGCAGCCCCACAGTCTTGAATAAGTGATACGGCAAAGGGGACTCACCCCCAACACTGTGAGGTTATGAATCTTTTTTACCTCTACTCTAGCTTGCCTATAGGGCCCTCATTTTGTTCTTTGTGTTCAATCTCTCTTTTTCCCCTCCCGTGAGTCTCACTTGTCATCTTCAGTGTATTTGCTTGAATAAAAGGATAAATAGATGTTGACGTCCATACAGTAAAGAATACAGAAATGAACAATTAATGTATATCCATGATAAATCTACTCATCTCCAGCATTGATAGACCTTGAAAACTTATATTCCATGTAAGCTCCATGAGATATTTTGTCTTCACTTAGATGCATAGCAGAACTTAACTCAAAGATATATTCAAATCCACCCATGGGAGTCTTCAATTTTTCTAAGAAATAAAACCAATGAATATTTCCATTTGAAATATTTGAAAGGATTTTCCCCAAGTGTATTCATACTTTTGCATTTTTAAAAACTCTTTTTTTTCCTTTAAGTGATGTTTATTTTTTTTTATAAATACTTTATTTTTTTTTCAAGTTACATCTCAGTCACAAACCCCTCCCTATTCCCCCTTCCTATCCCGCCCTTCCACCCTCTTCCCCCCAGAAGTTTCCCCTTTCAGTCCAACAGATGGTTCCTTCTCTTATAACAGTAAGTATTATACAAAACAACAGATATAAATATGCCACATTTATGAGAGTTAAATGGCCCAGTATACCTTCCCAATGTCCAGTTTATACATATTTGGCCCCTGACTTTAAGATTCTACTATCTAACCATCTCCATGTGTTTAAAGGTCTATATCTGACTCAACATTCATACTAACTTGCAACACACTTTTAAGAGTATCTTCTTAGATCTATAACACCCTCTTGATTCCTAAACAACTCAAAATTTAGCTATGAGACTCTAGCTGTCTATTCTTCAACCACCTCAGAGACCTGAGAGGGATAAATATATTTGCTTATATAGGAAGTGCAGGGCCTGCAGCTTCCAAAACTAAGAAAGGCATTTTTAAAAACTCTTAATCCAGTCTATTGTCATATACTTAAAGAGGTAAATGTAGTTATAAATGGCTTCTGAATATAGTTATTATGTCTAGTCTTAAGCTATATATATATATGATGATGATGACTTAGAGTGTTTTTGCTAAATTAAGTAGCCCCTTAATGAGACATAGATATCATGATTTATTTTCTCTCAGAATTACCCAATGTGATATATATAATCAACCAACACACACACACACACACACACACACACACACACACACACACACCACAACTTCTTATGTGTCTGTCCCTATTTCTCAGTTTGTTTGCTTAGCACATTTCTGTCACTAGAAGCTCAGCCTGGTCTTGTATGATTTTCACACTAGTGTAGCAGAGCCTGAATCACTTGGACAGCTGCACATTGTCCCATTGTCTGGTAAATGTTGGTGAGCACTTGGTGCCCAGGGAGTTGCAGTGTGACCAGGACTGAACCTTACAATTTACTTTAGACCACTAGTCTGATGTGTTCAATCTAGAATATTCTATTTGGAAGCAGAATCTGTTTTTACAGTTCTATATTGTGATGTTATCCTTCAAAGCAAACATCTTTCTACTCCTACTTGTTCCCATGACTAATTCTGACAAGCTCCATTATACTATTTATAGTATACAACCTGTTCACAACCTGAACTACATTTTCATCTTCAACCTGTCTCCATCATCTCATCTGTATCTGTCTCCATCCATATCCTCATCTCCATTCACACCCCACATCTTTATCTTCATTTCCAGTTTCATTCCCATTGCCATCTTCATCCCCACCTCCATCTCTATCTCCACCTCATCTCCATCCCCATCCTTGTCCCACTCACCTCCATCTCCTTCTCTATCCTTACCTTCATGACTTCATGCTTACCTCTATCCACACTGACATCCCCAGCTCACATTACCAATACTAATTTTAACCACCTCTGACTCATGGTCTCCACTCCTAGGACTGCTCCACTCACTAACCAATTACAAGTGATTCCAAACCCACACACTTGGAACTCACTGTTGTAAGCCACTGTTGAACCAGCCAGATGATAGACACTGGAAGACCCAATAGACCATTTAAGCTGATTGACAAGTAGAGAATTGGAAGCTGGCAAAGCATCACTTCAGCAGTCCTCTAGTGCTGCTCAGTTCACACCCTTGGTCCTTTCCTGTGGCCTGTGGGTCCTCTTAGCTGTGTGTCCTTGCAGACTTGTTTTCGTTGGCCTCGATATGACTTGAGTGTCTATGCTTTTCTTCCATCTAAGACTCAAATTTTTTCACCCTTTCACATGTTGCTACTAATAAAGTTTCTGAAAGTCTTGAAAAGTAGAAAACTAAAAAAAAAATCAATACTACATTTTAGTATAATGAAAAGTGCTGTAGAGACAGCATTGTGATTAGCTGACATACACAGAGATAAAGAGCTTTGTTAAGAAAGTCATTTAGTAGATAATAAATCTAGCTCGAATGAGGCCTCTGGGTTCCACCCCAATGCATCAGATCCCCTAATTTCAGAAGCACAAATGTTATAAGATTAACACAGAATGAAATATTGGGAGGAGATTAAGCATAACCTGATGCACTATTAATCTTAACCTTCCTTGGAGAGTCACGTTTCAGAGGCTGTAGAAAAGAACTCCAGAAGGAAGCAGTGATGCTTCAGGGAGTCCAGTCCCAGAAGCAAACGAGCCTTCACTCTCTCTGGCTTCCTAGTGGAGGAGCTGACCTCTGCCAGAGCAAGAATATATCAGTGTTGTTTGTAATCACAGCTCCCACCACACTCCTGACACTGTAGCACCTGCAAATTGAACTTAGAGGCACAAGATAAATTATGCAATTTGTGAGGTGCCCAGAAAACAGGCACAGTGGAAAATTACCATTAATAACAGCCTCATTACAAGCTTAGTTTATTCTAAACTATACCGAGTCTTGACTCTCTTATCAATGCATTCTCGGTTATGAAGATTATATAAACTTATTAGAGAAAAGTGGGCTCTTTCCATGGCAAAAGGAATCAAATTAAAAACGTGAAATTTGTTTCACAGAGTCCCACAATAAAAACTCATCAATATTTGTCAAATTTACACTGGAGTTTCTGACAACTAAAAACACAGATTCTAGCTGCCTTCTTTCAAGTCAAAACTACTTGTCTAAATTCAGTCCTTTGACACCAAAACAACTTGAAATTTATTGAACTCCCTTAATCTGGTACTTTAGACCTGTCAAATACTAGTGGAGCACAATTGGGCTGAGAAGATTCAACTTCTGTTTTATATGAGGCTAGTAATCAACCACACTTTTTGATTCAGCCTTCCAATCAGATTCTATTCAATGTGCTCTTTGGTTCTGGCCTGCTGTGATTCTACCAGGCTCCATTTTCACACAACACTGGCAGCTTCTTTTTTTCCTTAGCATAAACTAAAGTAAACATATTTGTAGAGTGAAGCAAGGCCTCATGGAAGCAAGAAAAATAAGATTATTTCAATTATTCCTTGAGTGTGAAAGTACTCTGGACAGCTTAAAATATTTTGGGCAATGAGTTATTAAAAGAATCCTGAACTTTCTCTTATTGATCTGAAATTCAGGGCTTGCTAGCTTGTCATGGTTTCATACTTACTAAGTTTTTAGATCTTTTAAGTTCTTGGATTCCTTGTGGCCTTTGACTCGTCTTCTAGAATAACAATACTTGCAAACAACATTTCTATATATTTTTAAGTTCAACAAACACAATTTAGACCTACTCTGGGCCAGAGCTCAGTCAAGCTCTGGTAATATTGAGATGGAGAAATCCTTGCATCCTGCAGATCATGGTTCCATGAAAGAGTTGAAATGACATTCTTGGAATCTATATCCACTAGGAGAGAAGGGAAACAAATTGGCAAAGGCTGGATGTGCTGTCTTCCTGCATGGTGTCAATGCTTCCAGCAACTTTCTTCATACTATAGGGCATGAGAGCATAGGCCTTGGCTGTGTGGGAAAGGAAGGGGAGAAAAGGGAGCTCTACAGATGAGTAAGTGTTACCAAACCTTATTCTGCTCAGCCACCTCTTTTCCTTGCTTGACATCAGCCTGTCCCTGTCATGAACAGATGTGGCACATGGTATCAGTTAGATCTCTTTTAAGAAAAATGTATATTCTTACTTTACATTCCAATCACCATCCCCTCCCTTCCCTCCTCTCAGTCCCACCCTCCCGCTCACTTCCCCTATACCCACCCCCCACTAAGTACCAACCCACTCTGGCAAATCAAATTGCATAAGGACCAAGTGTCTTCTCTTCCACTGAGGCAAGACAAGGCAGCTCTGCTAGGAAAATGAGCTCCAGAGGGAGGCAACAGTGTCTAAGTCCTAGATAGACCCTGTTCCAATTGTTAGGGGATCTACTTGAGGATTAAGCAGCCCATCAGCTTCATACATGTGTAGTGGGCCTAGGATCAGTCTATGCAAGCTCTTTGCATGGTGGTTCAGTCTCTATGAGCCCCCTTGTGTCTGAGTTAATGGGCGATGTGGGACTTCTTGTAGTGTCCTTGATCCCTCCAGCTTCCTGAAAGCTTCCCCTAACTTTTCCTCAAGATTCCCTGATGTTTTTTTTCTAATGTTTGGCTGTGGGTCTGCATCTGTTCACATTATGCGCTGGATAAAGCTTTTCAGATGACATTAATGTAGGGTTCCTGTCCAGATCCCTCTGTCCATCCACTTAAGCAGATATTAGCCAACATGTACAGAATAACCATGCTACAATCTACAGACCCAAAGAAAGTGAGTAACAAGGAGGGCTCAAGGGATGATACTTGAATCCCTCTAAGTAGGAGAGGAAAAAAATAAACATTGAAGTGGATGGACAGTTAGATCTCTTTATATTGACCCTTGGTGGCCAAGCATTCTGATATAGACCATGCGCAGAGTGCAGACAGAATGAATGCTCTCTTGAAGTCCCCTCAGGTGATGTTACTTTTTGGTGGCTGTGACAAAACACTCTTAGCAAAAGAAACTTAGGGGAGGAAAGGGCTTACATTACCAAGTCACAGTCCACTGTTGAAGAACTTCAGGAAAAGAACTCAAGCAGGAACGGAAACAGAAACCATGGAGGAATGCTGCCTACTGAGTTTGTCTGTCTCACTTTCTTATATAGCTCAGGACCGCCATCCCAGGAGATACCACTGCTCACAGCTGGATGAACCCTTCTGCATCAATTAAGATAATCAAGACAATCTACCACAGACGTGTCTACAGACTAACACGATAAAGAGGCAGTTACTCAATTGAGACTTTTTTCAGTTGATTCTGGACTGTATTAAGTTGACAGCTAATGAATGCTAACTGGGATCAGCAGCGATGACAGAAATGAGAATGGGAGGGACAGACATGGAACGTTTGCTATGCATAGTGGAAGACAAAGGACAAATGACAGAAAATGGCTCCCCCAAAGCAGTAACACGTCCAGTGATACTTGAGGTCACACAATGGGGACTGTTTCTGACTATGAAAATGAAGTCAACATGGGTGGGAAAGAGTAAGTGTGGAAGACAGTATGTTTTGTGGGACATGGCAAGGAGTTAAGTCTTACTGTAATCTAGTATGAAGACATGTCACATCATACAAATTATGGGCTTCTGATATTTTATTGTTTGATAGTTTCATATATTTAGGTAATCAATTACAGTCATCTTATACCAGTTGGAATTAGCACAGACTTCAGAACTGGAGAGATACAAGGTTTCATCTAGTTCTGATACTTGTGATTTTGACCAAATGGCTGAAATTCTGCTAGTTTCATTTTTCTTATGTCAATAAAAGTATGGGCAATGGTTCCACTTTTAAGTGTACTTAATTTGACCTTTGAATGTGAGATTCTTAATTTGATGTGCAGTATATGGTGACACTCAACAAATATCAGAAAGAACAAACAATTGGATTTGGCTTGCTTTTGGGAATGACATAAAGTCTTTAGGGTACCACACACTCCATCTATCTGGGTTTGGGGTCCTCTTAGGACTCTTCCGCTTCTAGATTTTGCCTCTTCTGAGATTTCTTTTTTATTCTCCACAACTTTTATTTGGTATGTTGTCAAGGAAATTTTCTTAAAATATAAAACAATGACCATCTCTTCAAGAGTAACTAAAATGTTACTATATTTGATTAAATTCTATGTTATATGTGATTTGTTTAAGACATGGTGTGTCATGATGCACACATCATGACAGCTCTCACTATTTCATTTCATATCTGTTTTCTGGGCATTTTCTTCATCACTATGATGATATTGTCATCACTGAAAACCAACAGTGTCAATTGTACTTCACCCAGTGTCCAGTCCACAGCCAACGCTGCTCAGTTGTCCTTAAGATCTTCCATGGCTGTGCTTCTTTGAAGCCGCAGTCAAAATACATACATGCCTGGGTGTTTCTTTGACCTAGCTCAGTTATCCACCATTTTGTCCTAGAGTCCAGGCTAGTTTTCTTGTGGAATTCTAGCTTCTAAATTTGTCTTGCAAAAACCCAGAACAGCTAAATAAATCCTGTACAAAAAAACAAACAAACAAGCAAACAAACATAAAAACCATCTGGAGGTATCACCATCCCAGATTTCAAGCTGTACTACAGAGCAATAGTAAAAAAAAAAAAAAAAAAAACCATTACCCTGACTTGACTCTACCTTTCTTGATCACTGCCCGAGATTGATTTTCCAAATGGCCATCCTTTTAGCATCTCAGATACTGACATCTGGAATGAATCCTTTTATCTTGGTGAGAAGTCATGCATCACACTTTACTATTGATATATATTATTTTACTAATTATCTTAAAGGAAATAATGACTGGAGGATAAAAAGCAGCATTTTAGGGATGCTTACAAAATGTTTCCTTCCCTTCCCCCCAGGAAACTGGATTGAAGAGAACCCACTTCCTACACATAGTGAAAATGTCACTCTTGAAGAGATGAATGTCAAATGACCTCCTGAGGATGCTGATGAGTTAGAGTCTGTTGAACAATGATTTGCTTGCTAAAGATCTGCACATCAATAACCTGCAGGGCAAAGTCCTACCTTGGGGTATTTCAGCCAGGCATTCTAAGTTTATTCAAATTAACTTAATGGGCCTATGTTTATTCATATTAAATAAGTGGGCCTGGGTTACCAGGAGTTTTAACTGAATCCTTTGTGGACTCAGTTTTTTTATAGTCTTCAGATCACATAAAAATCAAGATCATAAGCCAGGCATAGTGGTGTTAACCTATAATACAAACACCCAGGAAGCCAAGGGAGGAAGATGCTGAACCAAATATTCTAGTGAGAGCCTGTCTCAAAAGACCAAAAAACAAAAGCCAGCCAACCAAAATAATAATGATAAAACCTAAAATAAAGCGTGAATGAGCACAAAGGGCCAGAAACTGTCTGGCTATAGTGATGAAATGTCTTTTGTGTCTCTTTTCTATAGACAAACAATGGCCAAATGAACTCAAAGCAGAGCCTAGACCCTCCATTTGCTGACTCTTTAGATGACAGGCACCAGCTACTTGAGGCTGGTGAACATTCAAAGTAGATTGGTATGTCTGAGAAACTGATCTCTATGTGTCATTTGATTTCAGTTAATTTGAATTTAAATCCTTATATCTGAGTGTGGCTGACATATGGAATAGTTCTGCTGTAGGCAGTTGCTTCCTGAACCTAATTTCCAGACTTGGCGATCAGGACTTAGAATAGAAAGAGAATTCTAGTCTCTTTCTCCAGTACCCCATGGAGGGACATGAGTTTATTTTCTACTCATTATGTCCCTTTCTACTTTTTTTCCTTCTTAACACAACTGGAGCCTGTCCAGGAGCCAGCTGCAGGTGAGTCAGTCTGCAGATGAGCCAGCTGCAGCTGATCCTTGCTGCAGGTGAGCCAGCTGCAAGTGAGCCATGCTGCAGGTGATCCATGCTGCAGGTGATCCAACTGCAGGTGATCCAGGTGCAGGTGATCCAGCTGCAGGTGATCCAGGTGTAGGTGATCCAGCTGTAGGTGATCCAGGTGCAGTTGAGCCAGCTGTGGAGGAGCCATGATGCAGCTTCTGTTAAGAAGGGCAGCTCATACCACTGTGAGCAGTGCCGTCTGGAGCTCCAGCCATGCTGAAACTTCCTCCTCCCAGCTGATGACTTCCTTTGACTTCCTTTCACTGGTGAGCGGGATCCCAGGAAGTTCAGTTTGCAGGGAATGCTGCTTTGGAAGAGACAGGAGTTTTGATTTTTTTTTTCCCCAGGATCAAATTTCTTGGAGAGGAGTTTATCAACACTCTGGACCTCTCAAGCAAACTGTATTTTATAACATTTTCTGATCTGGACAGGGGATTCTTTTGGATGATAGTGACAATAAAATGACCATAAACCATCAAGGGCAGGCACTGAACTTACATTTTACTTTGTGAACACTCATTCCCGTTCTATGAAGGATTTTCCATGCAGCTCCTCTTCCCAGTAACTGGAATTATGTGTATTAGGAGTTTTATAAGATAGACAAAGATCCTCAGTGTTCAGTGACTTGCCTGATAGCAAGTGACAAGGTCTCAGAGCACACTCTGCCTGACTCCTGATTCCTTTGAGGGTTTCTGAATTTGTCAGAGAAACTCTATGACCCAACCTCTATTTCCATCCATCCATGTCTCTTTAATCTATATGAGTCTTCCTCTTTTTCTTTCTTTCTTTTTTAAGAGTGTGTGGGGGGAGGAGGAAAGGAGAGAGAGAGAGAGAGAGAGAGAGAGAGAGAGAGAGAGAGAGGCAGACGTTGCTACTCTGTGCTTATGGAGGTCACAGGACAGTTCTGGAATTAACTGTTGTACCATGTACAATCCAAGGATCACACTCAGTTGTACACACAGGAGCCTCTACTAGACCATCTGCTTGACATAATATTCTAACTGTTTTTGTGTGGGTGGTGTGTATGTGTGTGGTGAGTCATTCCACACCCCTGTTCCTGTCCTCTAGTCCCCAGTAAGCCTCATCTCACTTGCAGCTTCTCTATGAGTTTGACATTTCTAGATTTTAAGGCTTGGATCTTCTTTCACGTCTGAAGCCCGTGCACTTTGGTCTCACTGATCTCTTAAAGGTCAATGTAGTATTGCTCACAGTGGTATAGAATGAGTGTGTGTGTGTGTGTGTGTGTGTGTGTGAGAGAGAGAGAGAGAGAGAGAGAGACAGAGAGAGAGACTGATGAGTATATGAGATAGGGAAGAGTGAATAGAAGCTGCCCTAGTTTGACTCTCTGTTGCTATAATAAAACACTGACGAAAACCAACTTGGGGAAAAAGTTTATTTGCCTTTCAGGTTGTAGTCCGTCACTGAGGGAAGCCAGGGAAAGAACTCACAACCGAAGCCTGGAGGCAAAAACTGAAGCAGACACCATAGAGGAGTGCTGCTTACTAGCTTGCTCCCTATGGCTTTGTCAGTCTGCTTTTTTATAAAGTCCAGGACCTCCTAGTTGAGGCATGGAACCACCCACAGTGAGCTGGGCTGTCTCATATCAATCATTCATCAAGAAAATGTCCCAAAAGACATGCCAACGGGACAGTGTAATAGAGGCAGTTCCTCAATTAAGGTTCCTCTGTAGCTAACTTTAGTGTGCGTGTGTGTGTGTGTGTGTGTGTGTATGTGTGTGTGTGTGTATGCACATTTGTATATGTAATCAAATGCTAGTAGAATTTCTGAAGAACAATGTAGGAAAAGGATGTGAAAATTTAATTAGGGCCCATCTACAAGATCAGATTACCAAGTGAGTTTTATTTCCCGAGTGTACAGATTACATTATAGCCATGTAGGGAAGTTGCCTAGCTCTTATGAACCACCTGATGAAGTCTCTAGGGATAAACTGCCATGAGGCATTCAATTTGCATTCAAATATAATTCTGAAATATTCACAAGTATCAATACATTTGCAGGAAGGTAGGGCAAGTGACCTTGCTGGGGTCCTAAGGTCTTCACTAGTAACTCTGGATAAAGGAAACTGAGGGAATCTTTGTGTGCATGTGTAGGTTTTAATTCCAATATTACTATATGTTGGAAACTTTGTAAATCACTGAAATAAGGAAAGTATGGATTTTATCCACCTTGTGGGAAAATATAAAATTTATATTCAAGGGTATTTGCAATATGATTTTCACTAACAAACAAAAAGAAACCTTTGAAAAGTGATTAAGACAGCTGTTATAACCATATGATGAGATACTTGATGAGATACATTGATATTTGATGTGTGTCTGTCTGTCTGTAGTATGGAAAGATAAAGACTATCTCATGCTTGGCATATATGAGAAATGGAGGAAAGAAAAGAGAGAGAGAGAAAAAAGAAATAAAGGAAGGGAAGATGAGGAGAGAAATGGAAGAAGGAAGAAGAGAGAGAGGAAGAAGGGAAGGGAGAGGAGAGGAGAAAGAGAGAGGGTGGTGAGTTAGAAGAGGGGGAGGAAGGGAAGGAAGGGAGAGTGAGCCAGAGCCTGTGGGGGTGGGTGGAAGGAAAGGAGAGTAGATGAATGGTGCGCCATTCTGCTCAAGTATTCAATCAGTTCCTGGAATGAAGTATAAGAATCTATTAAAAGTGATTTCCCCTGGAGAATTAGACAGAGATCAAGAAAAATACAATTTTCACATTTCATTAGTGTAATAATTTGTTTACCTTGAGCATATTCTCATTCTATAATAAATGTCCCTGCTCTCTCCCACCTAAAAGTAGATGCTCTCATTCAACCGTATATAAAACTTCTACAGTAATAAGCTCAAACTATATCTGTTTCTCACTAGTGGTCTTTCTAGGTGCTTGGTCAGATTCTGCAGGGTCAGGGACACAGGTTCATTTGAAGTATGTGCTAATGAACACACAAACAGAAAAAAAATGTGTCATGAAATTTTGCCAGATCTGCTGTCTCCCGAGGTCATAAACATGTTATTGGTCTAGATCCCTGAAGGTTCTACCAACAAGACACAATGATCTCAGCTTTACTAATTATTGAAACGTCTTTGTATGCCTTGACTCCAGCTAACATGAATATCGTTGTCCTTTCTTTAGAGACTTAGCTGTGCCTTGCAGTCACAGAAGTTACAATGGACCTTGTTATTCACAAATGAGGGTGTGTCCATTGACCGTGGTGATGAAATTATTCTTTTCTTATTCTTCATGGCTCTCATTAATAGGCCATTAATAGAGAGTACTTGATATTTTCACCATGGAGACCTGAGCTCAAGATATGGGGAACGGCTATATACTTTATTTGGATTTAGAGGGCTCTTACAATGAAGTCCCCACAACCCACATAAGGAAGCTGGGCACAGTGGTATGCACTTATATTTTCTGAGCTGGGAAGGCAGAGGCAGGTGGCTCTCTGGTTCACTGGCCGGTTTGCCTAGCTGATTTAGTGTTCTCTGTGCTAGTGAGAGGCCTTGTGCCAAATAACCAAGATGGATAGTGACTGAGGAAGACACTGAGGCTGACAGCTGGTCCCTGCATGCTCACACACACACACACACACACACACACACACACACACCATTCAGAATGCTACCTTTAGATGAGGCAGTCAATGCTGACCACTGTGTAAAGGCTTGAAGGATATCTCAAGAGTCTGTATGCCAACTCCTGTAACCATTTCCAGAACTTTATGTAATTTACATGAGAAGTTAAATAACTAAATAGCACAGAATTTACAAAAATCGCAGATTTGGTCGCACCTTTTATTCACAGGGGGATAAAGTCTAGTGGAACAGAAAATTTGAGCAAAATAAGAGAACTGAGATAGGTACCACTTGCTGTGAGTATAAGTCCACAACACTAGTTACGTCCAAGAAGCTAAGGCTGCAGGTACGAGCTGTTAGGCCCATGATCAATATGTTACTTTGACATTTGCAAACACCCTTTAGAATCAAAACACTATTTCAAACTTTCTAATGTCATTTCATGAAGTTGGCTTGCCCTTTAAATGCCTTTGAGAATTAAATCGGTTCGGGAAGACCCTGTTTTGCTGATCTGAAGAGCAGTTTAGAGGAAGAACAACAAAAGCTCTTAACTTGGTTGTCATAGGCTGTTGTCATTGTGACAGCCAGCCAGTCAGTACTCAGCAGCCCTCCTCCAACAAAATGGCATTGGTCACGTCCTCCCCAGGAGGAAATCCCTGCCTGAGAAGCAGATGGAGTTGGAGAGTCACACCACTGAGGAGTTCTTGAGTGTGGCTTGGAGAGACCCATAACCCTGTCAGTTCCTGACACATAAGAGATGCCAACCAATTACATTCACTGGGGGAGTATTAGTCTTCTTAGTATCTTTCGGGTGAACACAGGAAAGCAGATTCCCAATGAATGAATGTCAAAAGCTAAAAATAAGTGGAGGAAAGGCTGGGGATGTCAGTCTACCATATTCCATGTTTGAGGTAAACACAGGAACGAAGCAGTGGGAGGAACCCGGAATAGGCTTGTCAGGAGCTGTGCCAATGCACACCGAATGGTGCTCCCTGAAGGTTCAGAAACCTCTCTACTCCTAATAGAATTGAATATAGTCAAATGTCGTGTGTGTGTGTGTGTGTGTGTGTGTGTGTGTGTGTGTGTGTGTGCATGCACACACATGTGAGTGTGTGTGGATGTTTGTCAGGTATCATCCAATTGAGACGGGGTCTCTGATTGGCTTGGGGCTCTCCAAGTAGACCAACCCAGCCAGCTAGTGAGGCCGGTGATCTACCCGATTCTATCTCCTCAGCTATGGGATTGCAAGGATACAGTTTACATAATCCAAGAGTCATGAATATCAGTGGTTACTAAGATTGAACATATCTGGTGTACCTCCCCAAATGGGTTTTATTTAAAATAAATGACAAGGCCAGCAGTATGGGTCAGCAGATAAAAGCATTTGTTCAATAACCATAACAGACGTTGTAGGGAGAGAGCCAATTCGCAAAAGTTGTCCTCTGACCTTCAGACACATGCTATGGCATTGATGCACCTGGAAGCATGAACATACAAACACACACACGCATGCGCACACACACACACACACACACACACACACACACACACATTAAAGTAAATGAAATTTAAAAATGAAATGAATGGCAAGAAGAAAGGAGCAATCCACTTAACAGTCACAAACCACAGCTGTGAGATATCTCACATGTGACTCTACTCATCTAAGAAATTGTTAAGGATGCTGCATCCATTGTTTGCATTTTTTTATCTGTTACTTGACCTAAGAGGAAACGTGAACACACTACAATTCTAGAAAAGAAAGGATACCTTAGAACAATTACTGTTCTAAGGTATCTGTGGGTTGTGACCCTTTTTGGGGGTCAAATGACTCTTTCACAGGAGTCGCCTAAGATTGTCAGAAAACACAGACATTTACATTATTGTTCATAAGAGTGGCAAAATTACAGTTATGAAGTAGCAACAAAGTAATTTTATGGTTAAGGGTCACCACAACCTGAGGAATTGTTAAAGGGCCACAGCATTAGGAAGGTTGAGAACCGCTGCCATAAATGCACAGCCCCAGTTAAACCTTTGATGGCGGGGAAATGCACCAAGACAGCCATCATGGCAACGAGTTATCTTCTCAGGTATGGAAGCAAAGGTCTTCTCACAATTCTGCTTCATGCTGAACAAGTGTGCGCATAGAAGAGAAGCCAAACACCAGGGGCAGTTTTTGCTAAAACAAACAACAGGAAAAAAAAAAAAAAGACACTAGCTAGGCTTCACAATGAAGACTTGCAATCCCAGCTACTTTGGGGGACTGAATTGAGAAAATCACTAGTTCAAGACATTTCTGGATTTCAGTGTGAATCTAAGACCAGTCTGTGCGAGTTGGTGAGACCCTGCCTCAAAATAAAAACTGGGGATGTAGCCCAGTAGTATCAACCCTTCCTCGGAGTGTGGTACCTTAGGTTCTATCCCCAGTAAGAAAGTGGACAATCCACGGCTCTAGGAGCGTGTGGATGAAACCTGTGAAGAAAAGCTTGGAGTCCATTGTAGAAGTCCTGGAGTCTGTGGAAGAGGCCTTGGGTTCTCTGGGAAAAGGTGTGGGAACTATGAAAAAGCCTTATAAGATAGTGGGAAACATCTCAGCCTGCGAGCGAAGTTGTGGAGCCTGCGTGAGAAGCTGTGGAGCTGTGGTAGAAGCCTAGTGGAAGGCGGGCAAAGTGTGGTAGGCTAGGGGAGCAGCCCTACATATTATGGAAATGCCCTTCTGACTATGCAAGAAGCCTTGCATATTGTGGGAAATGCCTTGTCGATCAAAGGGTGTGCCTTGGAGACTGGGAGAAGATGGAAAAGACAGAGACTTGTGAGGACAAACACACTGTATGAATTGAAAAAAAAAAAAACAAAACAATACAATGGTCCTCTCAAGTTTCAAAATACCAATGTGGCCCACCTCCAGAGTAAACTGTGTGGGTCTGAGCCATATTATCTCTTCTCTGTTAGGTCCCTTAAGAGGAAGTTCCTCGCCAAATCATCCCAGGACATCAGGAGCTTAAACCAGTTCTCTATGCCAGGGAAAGGACTGTGGGAGAAGGAGATTATTAGTGGAGTTCCACAGACAACTCAAACCTCTAGGAATACTAGTTACCCAATCCTTGTTACTAGCAGGGCCAAATTTAGGGCAACAATATGGGGGCCAGATAGTTCATAGGGAGGTGATCCCAAGAAGCAGGCTAGAAGAAAAGGGAAAGCCAGGCAGCGCAAGAACAGTGATGACCCATAAAGAACACAGTATTTGAAGGTTACCATTTTAGGTGACTATGACTCTGTCCTGCTGCGAACTTCCTAGGAACCACACTGCACATTATACAAAATTGTCCCATTGAAGGACAGGACGCTGAGGCATTTATAGACCTATATCCATCATTCCCGCTGTGGCTTGGGGTTATCCCTGCAGCAATTTTCTGTTTAGTTTTTATTTTTGAACCTCGAGACAAATACCCAGCCAAACCACTAAACAAATATTATGTAAAATACTTATAATCCCTGCAAGGTCCTGTGAGACACCACAGTGAGATATATCCACACATCGGGATCCAGTTTGACTTGACAGCAGCCACTGACAGTGTTGTCCCCAGTAACTCTGGCTGATTTTTCCCATACTTTGCCAATGTACTATGTACAGAGAAAGTCATTGGGGTGGCGTATGTATGGTGGCTTGCAATATGGACCCTGCTGTGACATGGATATACCTTACTCTGATACTGGATTTGGAGGTACCAGATTCACTCAAGCTTCTATGAAGCCACTTTGTCCTTAGCTATTAAGCCATACTTCTGATCCAAGTAATGGAGACCAACTGCCTCACTGACCCAAGACACACTTCCATTCCAAAGTTCCCATTAGACCTCATCCTATGTAGTCCTGAGTTTGTGCACTACTTGTTTTGGTCCGTATCACCATGTGAACTGTTCTCATATGGTAAGACTGGGTTTCTTGGAGTCATATTTTAAAAGGAACTCTTTAAAAAGTATTCCAGGAAAAAATAATATAAAAGAAGGTACTACATGCTACAGGAAGCAGCAACACTGCATAGTACTTAGAAGCTCAATATATTAGATAAAAATGGGGCCAGAATCCTTGAATGTTGGTGAAATAAGACAATAGGATTTAGTGACATACAATCAAACTCCATCCCTAGTGCTTGACATGATAGAAAATTATACACCTCTAACCTCAGCTCCAGGGAGGTGGACACACAAGGATCAGGAGTTGAGGGTCATCCTTGGCTACATACTGAATTTGAGACCTTGTCTCAAAAAATAAGCAGGCCAGCAAGCAAAAATTCTTCTTACAAGATCAAGCACTTGATTCACTTAATCACGTGATTGGACTATGCAAATACCATATGAGGCAATTTCAGTCTAGAAATTCAATCCTAGAAAATATCACCAACATTGTTATAGGTATTTGGAGAACAATACAAATGTTATAAGCCTTGGTACTATACACTCTAAATAAAACAACAGCAAATGCTGTTGAGTAAAGAGATGAAAAGACTTAGAAGTAATTACAAAGTTATTATTCATTTTTCCAAATATAACATTTTTACATGTTTTTGTGTGTTCGTACTTGTTAGTGTAGAGTGTGTAGCTGTGCATGTGAGCGTGCACATGTATTCATGAGAAGGCCAGAGACAGCGAATGTTTTTCTTCTATGACTGTCCACCTTTACTTTTTGAGATAAGATTTCTCACTGAACTTGAAGCACCCCTATTCTCCAAGGCTGGCTAAGTAATGAACTGCAGGAATCCAATGGTCCTGCGGCTTAGCGCTGGCCTTATAGACCACGGTGCCCAGGTTTGTTTGTTTGTTTGTTTTAATGTGGATTCTGGTTATCTAGACTCAGGCCCTTATGCTTGAAGAACAAAAACTTTATCTACTGAGTCATCATTATAACCTGACTTCTGTATTTTGAGCTGATTTATAACAATTGTCCATAGTTAAAGGCACAGTGTGCTGTTCTCACATGCACATACGATGTGTAATAATCTAATTAACCTATTACCTCAACCATCTATGATTTCCTTGTGGTGAGAACAGTTAGAATCACTTCTTGAACTATTTGTTAGAACTGGAAAACCCCAAAACACAAAACCTGATGCCTATCTTTTATAGTTGACAAGCTAATGACCCAAAAGGAATCAAATAACCATATATTGACATGCCTGAAGTAAAGCAGCAGCTGGGCCTGCACAATAGAGTGGCGATTTCTTCATCATTTTATTTTAGAGAAAAAATTTTAATTGTCTAAAGTTGATAAAGTTGTCTCAGGATTGGAGAGTAGATTGGTGGTTGAGAGTACTGATTGTTCTTCCACAGGGCCTGGGTTTGGTTCCCAGCACCCCCATGGCAGCCACTCCAGTGTCAGGGGATCCAGCACACCTTTTCTTCTGGCTTTGGCACACATGTGGTGCACAGACATACATGTAAGCAGGTTAAACATCCACATAAAATGGGAATTAATCTTTAAAATGTGATAACTTGAGAGATAAAGTCATTACAAGTCTAATGAGAACACCCAAACAAATGAACAAGAGAATCATTAAAAGGCATTTGCTCCCAGATGTGGCCACAGAGGAGGGTAAAATTGCTGCTTTCACAATTTCGATTTGTATAGTCTTTAGAACCTATGTGTTGTTCCCCCCCCCCCCACCATGATGAGACACTATTTAAAGAATATTGTAAAACAGACTCAAAGCCCATTAGTTTGCTGGCTCTAAATGAAGTCCCCTGTCTCAGCCCTGAATTCCCAATGATTAGTAACAACTTAGCAGTGCCCAGGATTTGGAAGAATAAAAAACCCCATCATTTTCTACCCCCAAGCTGTGGCTTCATATTAGACATCCATGCTAATTCTGCTTGCAATCCCCAGGAAGTGTAGGGACTTGTGTAATCCTTCATCACTAAGCCTGTTTCATCTTTGTTGAACGCAGAAGGATCAACTTTTAAGAATTGCCAGTGGGGGTAAGGAGGGAAAAAAACAATAAGAAATGACAAGTGTGTTGGGAGATGAAAAGGAATGACAGTGATTAGGTTAAAATAATTAGATATTTATTCTACTCTCTTATCTCACAGGGATCAACATTTTGCCTGCGATAATGGGAATTTCATATATCTCTAAATTACTTTATGAAAGCCTTGTCTGAACCTAAAGTACATCAGATCCTAAAATATTCAGCAATGTACCAAATCAAGAATTTATGAATTCAGCATCTTACCGCAGAGGCAAGACTCTGTTTTGAACCTTCTTTACTCCTTGAGAGAGGGGCAGACACACAATTCAGGGAATACTGAAAAGGGTAAGTGAGTCGGTGACTTGAAATAGAACACAGCTGGTTCTGTAGGTTGGTCCTTGAGTATGTGCAGATATCTCTGAAGTCTTGTTCCCCAGGAGCAGCAATGAAAATGCTGGGGGCCCTCTGGGCAAGATGGGCCAGTCTCAGGTGCTTCTGTTTACATTTACCATTTGGCTCCTGTGTCATCTGTGTTTTCACTGTATGTTATCTTTTCTTTTTGACAGTGTAGGAGAAAGGTGGGAAGCAGGGATAGCTAGAAAAAGGGATGGAGTGAGAAAGAAGGTTGGATACTGGATATAAGGAGCTGGCAGCCATGTTATTACTTTGAGTTGGAGAATTGTTCTTTGAAATATCAAAGCTAAGTTTTTTTTCTTTTATAGTGTTTTATTGACAAAAATTCATTCAATAGTTTCATTCATTCTTGTGTGTGTGTGCGCGCGCATGTTCCTGCACTTGTGCCTTTAAGGGCACCTGTGCATGTGTGTGTGTGTGTGTGTGTGTGTGTGTGCATGTGTGCGCGTGCGTCCATGTGTGTAGGACAGAGGTCAGACATAGAGTGTCTTCCTAGATCACTCCCTACCTTATATTTTGCATCGAGGTTTCTCACTAGACTTATGGCTGCCTAGTACTCCACTATAGCATACTGTTTTTTCAGGCCATTCTGCTAAGGACAGAGTTTGTTTCCAATATTTCATAATTACTATGGATAATCTTACATGTATTATTTTATTGTAGAGATATAACTTCAGGATAAAATTTCTATAAGTGCTGAGACAACTGTGCCATGAAACCAATCACACACATATACACACACACACATGTACACACACACATGTACACACACATACATACACATACACACACACATACACACACGTACACACCAAGAACACAACAATTTCCCCTTCAATGTGCAACTACTCTAGTTTTGGGCCCCCATCATCAATGTACAAATATGCCTCTTTCCCCATCTTCCCACCAACAATGCCAGTTTGATTTACTAATAATCTGATTCTTTGCCAATTTTGTAATTATAAGATATTTTGGTCTAGTTTTGATTCATATTTCTTCTGATAATTAATTTTTATTTGTTAAAGGGAAAGTTTTGTTTCTTCCTAATATAGTGATTGTTTCTAATTTTTTTTTCTACCAGATTTTTGGTAAACAATGTTACTTACTTCTTAATTGATGACACTTGCATGAGGACTCTGAATTGAATATGGCCCGATGCACAAAAAAAAAAAAAAATACTTGTGTTAATTACTCTTGGGCACTATGTCTCAGATGAAAAACAGTTTTTCTGCAACAAACAAATGTTTCCTCCAGAAAATAGAACTTTGGGTACAAACCATCCATCTAAGTCTCAGAGACATATAAATCAAATACAGTTCAGATGACAATGGTTGTGGGTTGGATGCATGGTGGCCAAGCTGAGACATTATGACCACCTAGAATGAGGCAAATGATGTCATGATACAAGAAAAGTGCAGGGCAGAAATTGGCTGTTGGGAGCCTGTGAGCATCATCTAAGGATACCAGGAGGGGAGCAGACAGTACTGCAGTTCTGTTGGGTGAATTCTTTACAGGTACTTTACAAACAAAGGCAAATGGCCATCATTTATTCAAGAAAGGTCTTCACAATAGAGATAAAGTTCTCAAAACTGAACAATAACAGGATCCACTTGCAACTCACAACATGGAAACTGAAGAATTGAGGGGGAGGGGGAACCACTTTGCAGTGAACAGTGTTATCTTAGTGTTCCATTAAAACAAAGGAAAGATTTCTATGTCCTTACAAAAGAAATCTGCACCCAATGGAGTCAAACAAGCAAAGAGATGCAGTTAAGACAATTCCACCAGGAAAGAGAAGGTACTCAAAAATACCACAAAAATAGAAGGCAGGGAACTTAAAGCCCCTGGGTGAGCCCATGGGGGAGAGTCTGAAGACTGGTGGGAGAAGAAGTGCAGTGATGGGCCAGCTATGACAGTTAAGTGTCAGTCAAGGAAGTCGGGTCTCTTCTTCCCCAAGGATATGAAGTCCGTCTTAATGATTGTATTTCAAGATGATGCCTCCTAGGCTATTGAGGAAGACACTTCCATTTTGCACAGCTGGCTACAGTCTGGAAGAAGATACATATCCTTTAAGAAAAGAAGGGCTCTGAGCAAGGGGTGCTATCAGGCCAAGAGTCTGGAAGAAACCGTATAGCGTCTGGTTGCACAGATAAGGACAGCTGGGTCATTCTGAACATTTTCACTATCCTTTACAACTACTGATGATGTGTGGACTTAATTGTAGAAATCTGGGGGAAATAAAACACATCAAAGTTAACAGTGCCTTCTCTGAACTGTGTGTAGGTATATACACTGAATATCATTTTTAAAATGGGTGTATAACAGTTGGGTTGTTGGTGAATTAATGGTGAGTCTGAGTGTGGATATCCCTGTCAATCCATCCTCTGAATAATCACCAAACATGACACAGTGTCATCCATACAAATGCATATTCCAAATGCAGCCCAGAAGAAAGTTAATGATTAATTTGGAAATGCTGGTTTGAGCTATGGGAATCAAATTTCGTGTGATTGATTTGGAGTAGCATAAAAATCACATATGCAAAAGGCATATCTCATGGTTTATATCTTATTTATTAGAGATAAAAATATTCAGGGGCAGGAGAGATGTCTCAGAAGTTTAGGGCACTGGGTGCACTTCCAAAAGGACTTGGGTTTGATTCTGAGTACCCCACATGGTGGCTCACACAATCTGTAACTCCAATTTCAGGGACTCAAATGTCCCCTTCTGATCTGGGAAGACACCAGGCATGCAATTGCAGGCAGATCACCCATACAAATATAACAGAAATAAAAATCAGTTAAAACAATATTCCAACCCCTTTCTTTTCCTAAGCCCTTCATCACTTCCAAACTGTAGACAGAGTCATAGGCCAGCATTGTTAAAAGTGATATCATTTTAAACTCATACTAATTCTGAAACAGAGATAAATTTGTCCTTATGTTAGTAAGGGGACCATTGTTTAAGATCTCATACTAACTAATGATCAGGTAATAAGGTTAAAGATACATGTTTGACCCATGACCATCCCACTGAGCCAGTGCTCGCCCTTCACTGATAATAGAGAGGTCTCCAGTGCAGCTTGGCTGGAGGCATCTGCAAGGAAAATTAAGAAACACTCAATACCCCCTGTAGTGCTATAGTTTTAAAATAAAGTGGGAAAATTCAATAAACACCAACTTCAGTGCATTTTTCACCTCTAATTTTAGAACGCCGACCGTGAAACAGCCGCAGCAGCAAAAGAGTGAAGGCTGTCATCACCCTGGGTGTTGAGTGCTGGCTCTGCCTTTGTACAAGGAAATGCGAGGACTATTTAAGCTCTTTGCTTTCCTATGCGCAAATTGCCTGCCTGCTTGCAATAAAAAATGAGCTGACAGCCTTTGGCTGTTTTTACATCAAATTTGGTACCAAAATGTCCCTAGTTAACAGGCCTCCTTACTTCCAGCCCACATACGTTGTTTTTTTTTTTTTCTTCTTTTTCTTTAGAAAAAGGGATTCTTAGGGACTCAGTAACTTCTTTCCATCTTTAGCTCTTTATTTTTCCTCCTCCTCCTCCTCCTCCTCCTCCTCCTCCTTCTCCTCCTCCTCCTCCTCCTTCTTCCTTGTAATATCACCTACATACAGAAAATTTCACAAATGAGAAGCATAAACTTTCAAAGAATGTAAACACTAGTACTTCTGAACAGTAGCCAAATGAAGATCAGACTGCTTCTGCCAGGCCCCCTCACGTTCATATCTTACTGAAAGTAGTATTAAAGACTTTTTACAAAACCAACTAAAAATGTCAAGTTGTGTATATCTGTTTTGTGTATGTGGCAGGGGGAAGGTGGGTGGGTGGGTGGGCGTGCCACAGGTCAGGTGTGGAGGTCAGAAGGCAACTTCAGGAGTCTTTTCTCTCCCCCCACCACATGGGTTCCAGAGGACTGAACACAGTCAGATTCTCAAGCTTTACAACATGTGACTTTACATGTGGAGACATCTTGCTGGCCCTGATGTTTTGCTGTTGTGAAGCTAGAGACAGGGCTCCCTGAGGTTCACACCCACCTGTCACTCCCCATGTCTCCACAGGCTCATCTGCATATACCCATATATATATATATATATACATAAAATTTTAAAAATTAAAATAATATTTGGGTGTGGTGCTGTACACCTTTAATAATAGGACTTGGGAAGCAGAGGGAGGTGGATCTCTGAGTGTGAGACCAGCTTGGTCTACACATCTAGTTCCACACCAGCCAGAGCTACATACTGAGACCTTGTCTTAAAAAAACAACAACAACAACAAAAAACCCTAATCTTTCAAAATTTTTGTGTTGTTCATGCTCTCTCCCCGCCCCAAACTCCTCCCATACCATTCCCATCTCCATATCCACCAAACTTCATGTTCTTTCTGTTAAAATAAAAAGGAAACAAAGAAACAAACACATCTATTTTGTCTTGGTCAACTACTTCTGAGCTTGGGGCCTGCCCTGGTATGTGGATGGGACACCCAGTGTCACTCCAGTGAAGAAAACTGAAGTTTCCTTTCCCAGCAGGTATCAGTGGCAAATAACTCTCTGGCTAGAGGTGGGATTTCATGTCTGGCTTGATCTTATGCAGGTCTTGTGCATGCTGATACAGACTCTGTTCTCACTCTGTATTGTTAGAGTGTATAAAATGCTTCTCTACGTAGACTTTAATTAAAGTGAACAACTTACCAAATCCTTTAACCATTAATTAATCTAAACTGTTTATGAAACTCACATAGGTAGGATCATATATTTGTCTTGCTTTATTTCCTTCAGTAATAATTGTAGATAATGTTACATTATCATGTCTTACAGAAATGTGCCACATTTTAGGAACTGTATTGTTGGTTGTCTCAAGTATTTAAATATGAAAAACCCATTATAAACACACATGCTTCTTCAGTGTGCAACTGGACTCAAGCTTCCTGTGTGTCCACCAAGGAATGTACTTTTCTGGGTCACAGCACCTATTGAATTTCACCTTTAGTAAACCCCCTCTGTCCATCAGTTTAGAGGTGCTATAGTTGATTCACAATGACATGTGGTATCTATAGTACTTTTAGCTGCTAAAATAAACATGAACTTCCCTAGTACAGTAGGCATGAACTCTTACCTTAGTTTTAATTTTTTATTTCATCATGACTGAGCAAGATGGCCTGCCTTCTCATCCTCCTGATTAAATCCTTTGCAGGTTTCTTCCTGATTCTCAGCCTCAGGGCTCCTCTTGCTTGAAGCCTTTCTTCTTTAGGGTATGCAAATTCTTCCAAAGTCTATTCAGCTGCACAACATGGAAGTCTTCCTCTAGGACCTGGGATCCATGATCTTGAAATCCAATCATTAAGGAAGATAATATTTAGTGTCTGCAGGAGATCAGTGATCTGGTTCCTCATGTCATGAAGGAGGTACATCTTGTCTACCTTCTCCCTCATGAAGCTATGCTTGACCACTGGCTCATTATATTAGTAGAGTTGAGAGTAACTTCTTTCACCTAGTAAAGGAGTCTTGAATGAAATTTCCTGGCTTGTTTGTCTCCAACTGGTGCAGGATTTTGTTGGGTTTTTTTTTTTTTTTGGTTTTGACAAGACTAAGGGGATTGGATTAATATTACATGTGCTTATTGAAGACTTAGTTACCCTTCTATTCACCATGTACACTGTGAAGAGAATTCCCTACTTTCCTATTGCACTTCCACTTTTCCTTGTGGTGTGCAGTATTCTAATTATTACCTGAATTGATGTCTTTCTGTAGGGTCACTTTGTACATCAATCAAATGATCACATATATATGTCTGGTTCTGCATTCTATTCTGGTATTTTCAACTTGGGCAACCATATACCACTACTATAGTATTCTTTGTTGTTCAAATCCTGTAGGATGTGGTGTATGCTACTGGCAGTGTGTTAAATCGCTCTTCTAGATTCTTTTCATTTTAATGTGAATTTTAGAATTAGCATGCAAATTTACATGAAGACTCATCTCCTGAATTCTTAATAGGTTTGCATTGAATGTATAGGTCAATTTTGGGAGTTTTTACAGGCTTAAATACTATCTTCCAAGTCATAATGACAAAGCTTTTAATTACTTTCAAGGATTTCAATTTATGAGCAAAGTGTTTTAGTTTTCTGTCTAGTTACACTAAAGACATTTTTGAATGTTGCATCTTAGGCATTTGATGTTTTGATCTTAAGCAATATTTAAACATTTTTTGTTTTATAATAGTTTATGAAATGAATGTATAGATATGCATCTCACATGGGCCTTATAAACACTGACCTGATGAAAGCCTTTATGTAATTCTAAACTTATTAATATTTTGAGTCTATTATGTATATGACCAAGGTAAGCTGAAATAACAGTTTTGTTTCTCTTTTTCAACACACACAGACACACACACACTCACACTCACACCTACCTTTTCATAGTAGTGGCTGGGATCTCTAGTGCAATAAATAGCAAGTAGGCATTGCTAATAAAGGGGCTGGCAGTAGGCTTGGTGGTTATGAGCGTGGCACACTTCTGCAGAAGAGCCAGGCACCCACACGACAGCTCAAAACAGCCTATCACTGCAGTTCCAGGGGATCAAGCGCCCTCTTCTGGCCTCCACAGGTACTGCATGCATGTGGTGTGCATACATTCGTATAGGTGAAACGGTCATACAAATAAAATAAACGTATTTTAAAAAGAAGTTGAAAAGACATTTTCATCATTTCTTGATCAGAAACATCATCTAATTCTGTGGTTGCTTTTTAAAAAAAAATAGAAATCTGGGTCATGCTCAGGGGTTTTCTACCTCTACCTTCTTATCGCCTAATGACAGCTCATTGAAAGACAGATTACTTTCTTGGTAAGAGCTTTCTCTCTTCAGATTTCTTTTGCTTTTGCCTTATAAACATATTAAGACTGTGGCTAAAAAACTGAAATGTGTAGAAAATCCTTTCTCCCTGGCTGAACTTGAACTCTATTTTTGTTTTGTCTATTACATTCTTAATATTTTAAAGCCACTGGAAGTTGTACCTGGTGCCACAGCCATTCTATTTCAACTTTCCTCTGGGCCTTTTAGTCCTTTGCTTACCACCAAACACATATCACTAGAAAGCAAGCATGTAAGCAATCTTATACACAACAATGTGGTTTCTTTTCCTGACAACTCAACTTCCTCAAACCTAGGAATCTTGCTCCCTCCACAGCATCTTAAGCAAAGTTTAAAATCAAGTACAATTCCCTGGGGATTTAGAACTTGAAGCAAATTCCACCACCATATTTAATGGAGAATTATAAATGTGTCTGATCTCAATGCCCCACGGAGTTCACAGGGAATCCTCAGAGACTAAGCTTTCTCCTCTTCTCAAAAGCGTTATTATCCATTGTGAGCAGAGAAACAACAAGAAAATGTATTATGTGCAAACTGCCTTGCATGCACACGTGGGTGGATGGAGTCAACCTGCTGGGAATACCTGTTGGGATATGAAGTTATTACAATTACATCTCTTTGTGTGCTGGAGAGTAATGGCTGCCTAGCTCAGTGGATGCCGTGAGTGTGTAACTAAACTCCATGATGCCATGAGTGAGAACTAATCCCAAGTCTGACAAAAATAAATTATGTGTTCATGAACAAATTGGCCAGGCAGAACTGAATGTTTTATGGGTGGTAAGAAATCTATCTTACTTGGTGAGATGGTACAGTTTGTAAATGGTTTTGCCACACAAGCCTGTAAGACTGATTGGATCCTGTAAATCTACATAAAGATGGAAGAAGAAAATTGATTCCACAAAATTGTCCTCTGGCCTCCACATGTATGTTGTGGTATGTGTGCCTCCTCTCCTATGTCATGTTATACATTATACACATATGTGCACACACACCATAATTCATTAACATTGGATGTATAAACATTAAATGTGAAAAAGCATATTTACATGGGGACTGAAATTTCATGTCTTGGGGAATAATGATTGCTGCAAAATGGTCTTACAAATTTTTGCCCTTAAAAGTTGTTGCTGGACTGAAACACACACACACACACACACACACAAAACCCTCAAAATAAAATGTGGAATTCAAAGAAAAAACAAGAATAGTAGCAGATTTCAGATTTCTGTATGGGAAATACCTTCTTACAAATCTTCTAATATTTTCATCAACCACACTTGTCTGTTCAACTCATTGAAAGTAATGAACCATTAACACACACACACACACACACACACACACACACACACACACCCCAAACTTCTATAAATTAAAAAAAATTAAACCCAGGATATATGATTCTCCTTAATGTTGGCCATTTTTCACACCCCTTTAAATATTCTGAACTACATCCAGAAAGAAGACATAGAGGAGGAAAGGGACCCATAGCAAAGAAGGGTGCCAGTGGGGGAAGGAGTGGTGAAGGAGGATGCCAGATAAAAATGACTAAAACTCATCATATAAAAATATGAAACTGTCAGACAAAAAATGGAAAATGACTTATACATTATTCTGAAAGTTATTAGCTTAAGAAAATGGGATTCTTGTAATTACTGTTGTCTCTTAATCATTGTGTATATTATTGCAAATAATATCTTCATTTTGAACCATTTCAAAAAAGCACAGATAAAGAAAAATTGAAATCAAAACAGAAAAACAAAACAACAGCAAGCCAGCCTCTTCTGGCGAGGATTGACCCTGTTAACTTCAGCTCAGATCCACCAGTCAGGAGACAAGTGGTGTTTGTTCTAGTCCGGGGTCTCTTCCACATGTCTGGCAGCTGGCTGTATCAGCTCTGCCAGGGCCACCGTTTCTCCTCTCATCCTTCCTCATCATTGAAGGTCTGAGTTTCCCAGTGCACTGTGGCTTTCTGTGATCTGGCTCCATCCGCCACAGGCCTCAGCTGTTCTGTTTCTCCCAGATCTCCTGCACTGTTTGGTACCATTTCCTACCAAGCTCACCTCTCTTCAACTCCAAAATGCAGCTCAGGATCTGAGTTATGTGGCCTTTTTTTTTTTGGAAACCATGTAAGTCATCTAATATTATTGTCATTCCTTCCATAGTGAGCCAACCACACAGCAGTGTAATATTTATGATGAATATGCACTGAACACAGAGTGTATTGGGGGCTTTGCCATTGTTGAACCCTTTGGCAGTGGTACTAATTTCTTTATTGCATGTTCAACAAGGAAACCAAGGCTTGGAAGAGAAAACCAAGGCTTGGAAGAGAGCTATGACTCACTCAGGCAATGTTCTGATGAACTGGATATCAGTGGCTTCAATGCAGACATCTCAATTTCAGAGCACCTGATTTTACTTACTACGTAATATGAGGAGACAGCAAAACCCAAACTGCATTTGTATCACCAAGTAACCTCAATCTGAGACCACCATTGAAACTGATCATGGTAGGTACTACTATGTTAGGACATGTTCCTGCAGTTTTTGAGTGGAAATACTTCCCTCTGAATATCTCTTATCATGTTTGCATATGTATGGGATGGAGAGGTCCACCAGCTTCAGATCTACATTACATCATCTGGGCTCCTGCCTGAGTCATGCAAGGGAGAGTCTGGTCTCAGACGCCCCTTGGATTGGAGGCTGGGCTTCCTTAAGTCCTTCTCCCAATGTTTGCTTCTAGGGATGGAATAGTTTCTGGTGGCCCTTTGCATTCTACAAGCAATCACATAGAAGGTGTCCAACAAACAAACAAGTGCTTCTAGAAAAAATTCATTAGGGGAATTTAATTTGAACTTTATGGGAATAATAAAATATAGTGTCCATGATCCTAATTAATTTAACATCTTCATATACAAATAGCACAAAATTATATCATAATAATGCTTCTGTGAGGTATGAAGAAATAGAATATCATTTATATTTAGTGTATCAGAACCAGATCTAAGAACATCATTTAGATTGGCTTTAGAAAAGAATATTCCAGGTCTCTTCCAGTTTATCCTTTTGTGCTGTTCCTTTCTTTTTTTTTCAATTCCACAGTTACGTTAGTTTCTCCACTTTAGTATTGGACTGCTCTTTGGCATTTTCTATTTCCATTACTTACTTTCTTTTCTATTTCCTTCCAAGTAGCTGTACACCTCTCAACTCCTGCCTCCATTTCTACCACAGGGCTTCCACCATGTTTCCATACTGGCCTTCAGGTATCTTCATTGCTAAGGAGTTCAATCATGATGCATGTGTGAGATAATAAGCGTGTATGAAGACGGTGTTCCAACAGGCACATAGGTTAACTTGTGCACTGTCTCCTCCACGAGGAAAGGATAGCTTAAAAGAGGAAGAGGTCAATACAAAGTTAGACCAAAAATAGTTTATCGTGTGCTGGGGAGATAGCTCAGTGGGTAAAACACTTACAGTGTATGTAATTCTCATGTTTATGTACTTATCTGTGGTGGAAGTTTTGGTTTCTTTAAAAACATGGTTGTGTTGAATAAGTGTGTTTTGTTGTTTTTGGGTCTCAAGTGTGTGGTTTGGGGGTACTTTTTCCACCCCTGAAAAGCATGCTCATGAGAGGGGCATGAGGAACTACCTGATGGAAGAGGGCATGGTGTTTTGTCAGCCAGAAATTGCCACATGTGGGGAATATGCTTTTTTTAAAAGCTGTATCTTTCCCCCTCCAACATCTCCCCATTTTAGTCCAATAAAAGGCTCTTTTTCTTATAACAATAAATATAATACGAAACAGTAAGAACAATTAGGCAACAATTATGAAAATTATAAGGCATAAAATACATTCCTAATGTCCAGTTTATATATATTTGGCAACTAATAATAATATTCTGCTATCTATCTACACGCTTTTTTGCTGGAAAACATCTTTGATGGATGGACTCGGGAGAGCATGTGATCTTGCTCAGCAGAAAAATACCTTGTGTGGGGGGCATGATGTTGGACAATTAGAAAACATTCTTGTGCAGACTCTTAAGAGAGTATAAGGAGAACCTAAAAGACAGAGAGGCATTGCTTTTTGCTTATCTCTGCCTCTTATCAGTGCTTTGCTTGGAAAGATTTCAGACAATGCTTTGAGACTTGCTTCTGCCAAGACTTACTGCTGCCTTTGTTGCTGAAGCGGTGACCCAGGTCAGGCTGAGATTGTGGCCCCAAGGAGGGGTGAGGGATCCACCGTTGCTTCAGCTGTCCCTGCTTGTTCTCCCCAAAACTGCTGCTGGTTTCTTGGTTTGCTGTGTTCAGGCAGCTGCTGGTACCTGTTCCTGTGTATGCTGTTTGTCTGGAATGTTAGAATCTGGATGAATCTCCCCAAGGACCTATGTCTAAAGAGGTCTACACCTTCTGTCTCTACTAATGTTTTTCTCCCATACCTAAGGTTGGTGGCTTGGAAGGGAGGTAGAGATATTAATATAACAACAAATAAATAATTTAAATGTATGTCTTCACATATCTACATATTTTCTATATACCCATCAGATGTTTATCTTTTTAAAATATTTATTTATTGCTTCAGGTTACACCTCCATCACAGGGTCCTCTTTACACCCCTCCCAGTCCTGCCCTCCTACCCTTTACACTCTATCCCTTCCACCCCACTCCACTGGAGTGGAGTGTCCCTATCTAACAGTCCCCCCCACCAGTTCAGCAGTCATATGAGGGCCAAGAGCCTCCTCATACACTGGGGGCCTACAAGGCAGACCCACTAGGGCAAAGTGTCTCATTGACAGGAAACAAAGTCTATGTTCCTGTTCCCTTTGGTGCATTGGTTGTAGTATACTTATCCTGAACTATATGGCTAAAATCTGACTATAAGTGAATAAATGCCATGTGCATCCTTCTGAACCTGGGTTAGCTCACTCAGGATTAGCTTCTCTAGTTCCATCCATTTGGCTTCAAATTGCTTGATTTCATTGTTTCTGATGGCTGAGTAGTATTCCATTGTGTAGATGTACCACAGTTTTTTAATCCATTCTTTCATTGAGGGATATCAGGGTTGTTTTCATTTTCTAGCTATTACAAATAAGGCTTCTATGAACATAGATGAGGAAACTTCCTTGTGATTTGGTGAGGAATCATTTGAATGTATACCCAGAAGTGGTATAGCTGGGTCTTGAGGCAGAGCTATTCCAAGTTTTCTAAGATATCACCAGACTGATATCCATATTGGTTGCACAAACCTGCACTCCCACCAGCAGTGGAGGAGGGTTCCCCTTTCTCCACATCCTTGCCAGCATGTGCTGTCATTTGAGCTTTTGATCTTAGCCATTCTGAGATGTATGTGATGGAATCTCAGAGTCTTCTTGAGTTGCATTTCTCTGATGATTAAGGATGCTAAACATTTCTTCAAGTGTCTCTCTGCCATTAGGGATTCTTCCTTTGTGAATTCTCTTAGCTCTATTCCCCCCCCCCCCTTTTTGTTGGATTATTTGGTTTCTTGGCATTTAGTTTCTTTAGTTCTTTGTAAATTTTGGATATTAGCCTTCTGTCAGATGTGGGGTTGGTGAAGATTTTTTCCCAATCTGTAGGCTGCCATTTTGTTCAAATAACAGTGTTTTTTGCCTTACAGAAGCCTTTCAGTTTCATGGGGTCCCATTTATTGATTGTTGGTCTTAGATCCTGAGCAATTGGTGTTCTGTTCAGGAAGTTGTCACCTGTGCCAATGAGTTCAAGGGTTTTTCCCACTTTTTCTTCTAGTAGATTTAGTGTGACCAGCCTTATGTTAAGGTCTTTGATCCACTTGGACTTAAGTTTTGTACAAGGTGATAAGTATAGGTCTAATTTCATTCTTTTACATGTGGACATCCAGTTGGACCAGCACAATTTGTTAAAGATGCTGTCCTTTTCCCATTGTGCGAATTTGGCTTCTTTGTCAAAAATTAAGTGACCATAGGTGTGTGGGTTCATTTCTGGGTCTTCAATTCGATTCCATTGATCTACTGGTCTGTTTCTATACCAGTACCATGCTGTTTTTATTACTGTTGCTCTGTAGTACAGCTTGAAATCTGGGATGGTGATACCTCCAGATGTTTTTTTTTTTTTAATTGTACAATATTGATTTAGCTATTCTGGTTTTTTTTTGTTATTCTATATGAAATTGAGAATTGCTTTTTCCAGGTTTATAAAGAATTGTGGTGGTACTTTCATAGGAATTGCATTGAATCTGTATATTGCTTTTGGCAGAATGGCCATTTTTATTATGTTGATCCTACCTATCCGTGAGCATGGGAGATCTTTCCATCTTCTGATGTCCTCTTCAAATTCTTTCTTCAAGGACTTGAAGTTCTTATCATACAGGTCTTTCACTTGTTTGGTTAGAGTTACCCCCAGGTATTTTTTATTGTTTGTAGCTATTGTGAAGGGTGTTGTTTCCCTAATTTCTTTCTCAGCCCATTTATTTGTTGTACACAAAGGGCTTCTATTTTTTTGAATTAATTTTGTATGCAGCCACCTTGCTGAAGGTGTTTATCAGCTGTAAGAGTTCTCTGGTGGAATTTTTGGGGTCACTTATGTATATCATAAGTGCAAATCATCTGCACTTATCATATCATATCATCTGCAAATAGGGATAGTTTGACTTCTTCATTTCCAATTTTTATCCCCTTGATCTCCTTTAGTTGTCTTATTGCTCTAGCAAGAACTTCAAGTACTATGTTGAAGAGATATGGCGAAAGTGGGCATCCTTGTCTTGCCCCTGAGTTTAGAGGAAATGCTTTAGTTTCTCTCCATTTAATTTGATGTTGGCTACTGGCTTGCTATAAATCGCCTTTATTATTTCTAGGTATGGTCCTTTTATGCCAATTCTCTCCAGGACTTTTAGCATGAAGGGGTGTTGGATTTTGTCAAATGCTTTTTCAGCATCTAGTGAGATGATCATGTGATTTTGTTTTCTTTCAACTTGCTTATATAGTGAATTACATTGTTGGGTTTTCATATGTTGAACCATCTCTGCATTTCTAGGATGAAGCCTACTTGATCATGGTGTATGATACTTTTGATGTGTTCTTGGATTCGGTTTGCCAGTATTTTATTAAGTATTTTTGCATCTATGTTCATGAGGGATATTGGTCTGAACTTCTCTTTCTTTGTTGGATCTTTGTGTGGTTTAGGAATCAGAGTGGCTATGGCCTCATAGAATGAGTTTGGCAGTGTTCCTTCTGATTCTATTTTGTGGAAGAGTTTGAAGAGTATTGGTATTAGCTCTTCTGTGACGGTCTGGTAGAATTTTGTGCTTAAACCATCTGGCCCTGGGCTTTTTTTGGTTGGGAAATGTTTAAGGACTGTTTCTATTTCCTTAGGGGTTATAGGGCTGTTTAATCTGTTAAGATGATCTTAATTTAATTTCGGAAAGTGGAATCTGTCAAGAAAATTGTCCATTTTGCTTGGGTTTTCAAATTTGGGGGAGTATAGATTTTTAAAGTAGGACCTAAAGATTCTCTGGATTTCCTCAATGTCTGTTGTTATTTCTCCCTTTTCATTTCTGACTTTGTTGATTATGGATTTTTTTCTCTCTGCCTTTAATTAATTTGGCTAATGGTTTGTCTATTTTGTTGATTTTCTCAAAGAACCATCTCTTGGTTTCATTGATTCTTTGTATCATTCTTTTTGTTTCTAAGTTGTTGATTTCAGCCCTAAGTTTAATGGTTTCCTGCCTTCTGCTTCTCTTGGGAGTGTTTGCTTCTTTTTTTTTTTCTTCCTAATTTCTTCCTCTTTAGCTGTTAATTCACTAATGTGAACAGTCACAATTTTCTTTTTGAAGGCACTTAATGCTATGAACTTTCCTCGTAGCACAGCTTTCATTGTGTCCCATAGGTTTGGGTATGTTGTGCCTTTATTTTCGTTGGACTTTAACAAGTCTTTGATTTCCTTCTTTATTTCTTCCCTGATCCAGTAGTCATCCAGTAAAGAGTTGTTCAGTTTCCATGAGTGTGTAGGCTTTCTGTTATTTCTGTTGTTGTTGAAGTACAGCTTTATTCCATGTTGGTCTGATAAGATACAAGGGGTTATTTCAATTTTCTTGTATCTGTTGAAGCTTGCTTTGTGCTTGACTATATGGTTGATTTCGGAGAAGGTTCCTTGCGGTGCTGAGAAGAAGGTGTATTCTTTTGTGTTTGGGTGAAACGTATCTGCTAGGTCCATTTGGTTTATGACCTCTGTTAGACTCATTATTTCTCTGTTTGGTTTCTGTCTCAATGACCTGTCCATTGTTGTGAGTGGGGTGTTGAAGTCTCCCACTACAAATGTATGTGGATTGATGTGTGGTTTAAACTTTAGAAGAGTATCTTTTACAAATGTAGGTGCCCTCTTATTTGGGACATAGATATTCAATATTGACATGTCCTCTTGATGAATATTTCCTTTAACAAGTATGTAATGCCCTTCTTTATCTTTTTTGATTAACTTCAGTTGAAAGTTTATTTTATTTGATATTAGGATGGCTACTCTAGCTTGCTTCCTGATTCTATTTGCTTGGAAAACCTTTTCCTAGCCCATTACTCTGAGGTAGCATCTATCTTTGTTAGTGAGATATGAGTCCATTGATATTGATGGATATTAATGACCCAAGGTTGTTATTTCCTATTATTTTGGTGTAGGTGGTGGTTGTGTGTTTCTTTTGGTTTAGCTGCAGTGGAGTTTTTTGTTTCCTCTTTTTCTTGGGTGTAGTTAACGTCTCTGGGTTGGAATTTTCCTTCTAAAATCTTCTGTAGGCTGGATTTATGGGCAGATACTGTTTAAATTTGATTTTTTTTCATGGAATATCTTGGGTTTTTTTTTCCATTTATGTTGATAGAGAGTTTTGCTGGGTATAGTAGTCTGCCCAGGCACCTATGTTCTTTTAGGGCTTGTAGGACATCTGCCCAGGCCCTTCTGGCTTTTAAAGTTTCCGAGGAGAAGTCAGGTGTAATTCTGATGGGTCTGCCATTATATGTTACTTGACCTTTTTCTCTTACAGCTTTTAATATTCTTTCTTTGTTTTGTACATTTGGAGTTTCAATTATTATGTGGCGAGAGGAGTTTCTTTTCTGATCTAATCTGTTTGGTGTTCTGTATGCCTCTTGGAATTTTATTGGCATCTCTTTAAGTGTGAGAAGTTTTCTTCTATGATTTTGTTGAAGATGTTTCCTGGACCTTGGAGTCAGGAGATTTCTCTTTCCTCTATGCCTATAATTCTTAGGTTCCATCTTTTCATTGAGTCCTTGATTTCTTGGATATTATGGTTGAGAACTTTTTTAGATTTCTCATTTTCTTTGGTTGTTGTACTGATTTCTTCCATTGAATCTTCCATGCCTGAGATCCTGTCTTCCATCTCTTGTATCCTATTTTTGATACTCATGTCTGTAGTTCCTGTTCTCTTCTCTTGATTCCCCACCTCCAGGATTAACTCTGATTGTGTTTTGTTTATTACTTCCTCTTCCAATTTCAAGTCTTGAACCATTTTATTCGTTTTATAAATTCCTGTTCCAATTTGCTTGTCTTTGTCTGCAAATCTTTCAATTCTTTCAAATCTTTCATTGCCTTGTCTCTTTCTGTTCATGTTGGGCTGCGTTGGCTTGGAGCCATTCTCTATGCTATTCTCTAATGGTTTTATTTGTAAAATTGAGGATTCTTTGTATTCTTTCAGTGATTTAATTTCTTCTTGAAAGGACTTCATCATTTTCCTAAGTATAGATTTGTCACCATTTTCATGTGTTTCAGCTGTGGTGGGATGTTCATTGCTTCCTGTGCTAAACTCACTGAATTTCATTGAAGTCATATTTCCCTGATTTTTGTCAGTTTTGTTTTTTTGCTGACCTTTAGCCATCTGGTTGCCCTAAGCTGATTGTTTCTGATGTCTTCTGGACCGTTTCAGTGGCATTCCTGGTACTCTTTAGGGTGTTGTGGTGACTGTGTGAATATTGGGCACTCAGGTAGCCGGGAGGTACCTCTATCTGGCAGTTGGGGCTACCTCCCAAGACCCTGCAGTAATCAGACGTGTGGGAGCCTGTACTGTTGCAGGAAGAGCAGCCCTCTGCCCCATGTGAGTGTAATGTTCTTCCACGTGATTGTATATCCAGTAGAGGGACCTTTATGTCGAACACCTTTCTGGGTAGGCCCAGATATGCTTGTGCCTCCCGGCCAGCTGCTGCATGGCTTTTGCCCACTTCTGTGGCAGGGTCTGCACTGGCCTCTGCTCTGGGTCCCAGGCCTGTGTCCCATGCCAGTGGCCTCTGCTCTGTACCCTGGACCTCTACCCCATGCTGTTGGTCTCCACTTTGGACCTGAGTCTGTGTCTCTCGCCAGTAACCTCCACTTTGGACCCGAGCCTGTGCCCCAAGCCAGTGGCCTCTGCTTTGGGCCTGAGCCTGTCCATTGGCTGGGGTTTTGAGTGGCTCTTGTCCACTTCCGGGGCTTGCTCCTTGGCCTGGGTTCTGCACCATGCCATGTCTGGGGTCCCTGCTGCGCTGCTCCTTGTGGTATGGGTTCTGTGCTGCTGCCTGTGTCCACGCTGTGCTGTGCCCCACTGCTTGAGTTCCCTGGCACACTGCTCCCAGCTGTCTGCCTTTCTGGCAGGGTTCTTTGCTGCGCTGTGTCCAGCGTCCCTGCCATGCTGCGCAGGCAGCCTGGGTAGGTCTGTTTACCTGAGTGTCTGAGGGTCCCACGAGGGACCTCCACTATTCCCTGGGTTTGCAGGGTGTGACCCTATGGGTTCATGCTTCTCAGGATGTTGCTCAGCTTGTTTATATTTCTGTGATGTTGTAGCTATACCCCCCACCCCCCAACTCAAAATGTGTCACTGCCGACTGGTGCCATATTGGATCCCATTTAACTCTCTTTCTGTCATCTATTTATCTATCTATTAATATATGCCTTATGTATCTATGATCTATCATTTAACAATCATCTATCTACTATCCATCATCTATCTGCCTACCTGTTATCTATTTTCATACCTATCTTTCTTTCTATCACCTATCTATGTTTTAATATGTCTACATTTATCTATCATAAATATATCTTGTATATGAATGTGTATATGAATGTATATATCTATATATTAACTATCTGTTATTTTATATCATCCATATATTAATATATGTGTCTATCATCTATGTATATATTAATATGCATATGTTACATACCTATCTACTATCTCTCTACCTATCTATGTATTAATCTATGTGCATATTTATATTACTGTCACCCACTCTTCTACTGTCTATCTCAGCCAGTTTGGAAAATTCTGAGTCAGTGAAGGAATGATTCAGTACAACACAATTTGTTTTTCTCTGAGAATAGTTTAAAATCAAATGGAGAATTAAATGGATTTCTCCTCTTTTAGAATCATCATAACAGAACTTCCCTGTGGCTCAGAAATATTTAAAAAGAACAATAGAAAAGAACTGAAATCCCAAGGGCTTGCACAGCGAGGACCATGCAGTTAAGAGCTGCTTTTTTGTTATTGTGTAGATCCCCCATGACCCAGAAAAGAAACTTCTTAATTAGATTTCAATGGTCCTTGTTTGCCAAGGTGTGCTGTTACAGGATATCTAGTAATTGGCTGGCTAAGCATTTTTTCTAGCTTCCGCCTTCTCTCTGTGGTATTCTGCTGAGAACTGACTCTCTCCTGTGACTTCACCATTTCTTCTAACAACAAGTTAAGTCGCTCTGCCCCTGTCATATGTGGACCATGATGGATGTCCAGGGATGAGTGCAAATTAGTTCAACAGGTGGCAAGGCACTCAGGGGATGAGAAGTCTGCTCCATGTGGGTATGTTAATACATTCTCAAAGCATCATTATCATTCTGCAGTTCAAAAATAATTGAATTTGCATATCCCCAATGTTTAAGAATTGATTTCCTAAATGAGGAAATCTGGGGTATAATGACCATGTGCCTATGCTCCAGTACACATTATTTCAGGACCAGGGGAGTCTGAAGAGACTGAATTGCACAGTCCCTTTGGCATAGATGGACTTTTTCATGTTATCTTAGGAAAGCTGTGGGCACTGTTTCCCCTCCTAATCAAATGGAATCAGTCTCTGTTCTAAACATAGGATCAGAAGTGCCTTGGAGGCTGCTGGAAGGATAAATAATTAGCTACCTGGATGCCTAGAGAGAAGTGCAGAAGGTCTTAGAGACTCTGCACAAATGGACTGGGACATTATGCAAAATTAGTTTTGCTTAGACTTTAATTTATCTAATTTAATATAATTACGAGGAAAGCAAACTATGGTCAGTTAGGAGCGAGAAATCAGGAGCCTACGCAAAGGGGACTGGCATGGTAATTCTATGACAGATGTAATGACAAACAGGTGCAACTGAACTTGGAGTTGCCTCTTTTTTTCTTTTCACTTTAAAAATAAGGCTTTTATTAGCATGTATTAATTGTGTATAATAATGAGTTTCACTATGACATTTTTATATATGTATATATTTTGATCATGTTTTCTCTCCTGTTACTCTCTTGTATCCCTCCCTCTTCCATTAATCCACATCCTCTTCTCAACTGGCCTCCATTCTACTTTTGTGTCTTTGAGTGTGTATGTGTGTTTGTGTGGGTCCCAATGAGTTTGACTAGGGTTGATTATGGAAGCATGTGTGAAAATTTTACATTGTACATGTAGAAGTTATCTCATGGCTATCTGGATGAGGCTTCAGTTCTGTCTTTATTAATCATTAAATGTAAAAGATCAAGATCTATGGACTCAAGATTATTAAGATGTAAAGTTATTAGGCGTATCTAGTATCTCCAAATAAGGCAAGCTTTGATTATTAATGGATTTACTTGAAGTCTCAAGCTACATGTAGAGAATCACAACACTGAGCCCTGAGGCAAGAAGACATGGCATAGAAGACAAACATGGAGGGGCAGATGTTGGGGAGGATAGTATACACGGCCATCCCAGTTCCTTTTCAGTTCTGGTCCAACCAACTAGGCAGCAGCGTAAGGCATACTGCAGGCTTCTTATGTCTGATGACTTTACACTGATCAGAGACTCTAAGTCATAGGTCTATATGTTATGAGAGATGGATGTTGAAGGGGATTGAAGATGGTAAGAACTCACTCAATGATGTGAAATTAACAGAAGGTAGGGGAAATGATCTAAGCGTTCAGGTGGCAGGTAGGAGAATGGGATCTGAAGGAACATGACAATTATTTTCCAGTTGTTCTTTACCCCCAGTAAGCCTGGGCATCTGTCCTCTCTCTTATGATCCACAGAACAGTGTGCCAGAAAGGTTGTTGCTATGATAGTTCTGACATCTGGCTGAAGGGTTGACATTCAGCATGCATTTTCTGAACTGTACTATTTTCCAAGGAGTTCAGACTGCCAGTTGGAAGGGAGGACTTGTGGAAGAAGCCAGGAAGACTGGGGAAGGTGTGAAGGCTAGAACTCCAAACTAAGCACACAGGATTCCAGAACTCAGGAGAGACAGTGAAATTTGAGGTGTTAGAACAAATGCAATTTGTGGAGAACTCTCAGAGCAATGAACTTTCTACTTGGAAACATTATAGTGTGCCACACTTAAAACATTCCCCCAAACAGCTCAACCTATGGTATTCTCTCAGTATAAAGTCCAATGGGAAAGGTGAGCCATTACTAAAGCCCTCCTTGAAATTTCATCTCACCCTAAGACATCCTCATCGTTATCTCCACTGTCCTCCCACAAAAGTCCAGAAAGAGGAGGTGATTTTGACTACCTTATTACCATTGTGCTGGCCACCCGGTCCACACTGTCTGCTATTAGCTTATCTTAGTTTTGCTTCTTCTGTTGCAACCTGACTGAGGCAAGGACTGGCAGTGGACAGTCCAGGGACTGCGCCACCCACAGGACGGCTCAGTGGGTAAAGTTGTCTGCCACCAAGCCTGATGACCCGAGTTTGATCCCCAGGACCCATATGGTGGAAGGAGAGAACCAACTCCCCAAAGTTGTTCTCTGACCTCTATGTGGATGCTATGTCATGTGTGTGACTACAGATGGGCATGTGCGTGCACACGTGTGACACACACACACACACACACACACACACACACAAACTGTCTGAAACTTACTGTAAACTGTTAGCAAAATTTTTAAAAACTGGTATTTCTTGAGCACTAGCCTCTTGGAAACTGAAGTTGCATTGATACAACTGACCATAACTTCGTTGGAATACTTTTATTTCCTTGCCATATATTGTAATTTCTCCTTATTGGAGCACTTCTATTTTTCTGCCAACTTTAAGATCCCAGGCTCCTCTAAACAACCTTTCCCCAGGTGATTGTGTCTGTCCCTTGCAGGTGAGCACTTCTGTCACCAAGTCCACATATGCACCCAAGGGAGGACTGATCATGCCATTTGCAGAGGTTTGGTCTAAGTTTTTCTATCCTATCTCCATTTGACTATCATGAAGGGATTTCACACTTAATTCTTCCAACCTTATTGGTGATTTACACTCAAAGTCTTTTTTTTTTAAATCACATTTACAGTTGTCTTCATATCAGTAAATGCTCATTGTGCTAAAGTAGCAATCCATCCATGACAGCCATTCCCTATCAGTCCATTTCCCTCCACCAATGTGTCTACTATTCCCACCATTCTCACACAGCAGAACTGACCAAATGACTACTCTTCTTTAGTCCACTATCCAAAGCTTGGATTGATACATTTCCAAGAGGCTAATGCTCAAGATTTTATAGGATTAATCCTTACAAAACACAACACATTGAATGTGATTATGGTACTAAGACTTCTGAATAGGTCTCTATAGTATTTTAAATAAATTATTGTCTTACTGCTTTGATTTGTTTAACTTTGGTCTGCCTTTGACTCACTCTCATCATGAGCCCTAGAGATGTCTAGAGTGCCATTCACTTCCTTATCAACTGGGTTGTCATTTCTGTTCTTAACTCTTTTACTTGTGAAACATTTTGCTTTCTATCTAGAATATTCTTCCTCTTTTTTCTCATTTAGAGGTCAACTTGGCTTTCCTACATCCATAGCAAGATACATCATAGTCATAATCTTTTGTGCTTTCTCCTAGCCCTACATATCTAAGTAGATTACATGATAAATTCTCATTAGAACATTGGAGGTATGTATGAAATCCCCTGCAAGGGACGCTAGATCATTTCTTGTTATGCCATGATCTATTTCCTTTATCTTGGACATGTGAACCAGAATCTATTAACTGTCATATTCAGTCATTCGACTTTAAAGGCTCTCTGGCAATTTCTGTTGAGCTACATTTTGGTATTTTCCCTGTGTGACTGAATGCAAAGAACATGCCGGAGTGACACTTCAGCAGAGAAACTTCTAGATCTCTGGGCCATAAGTTGGAAGACATCTGTAAAAAAAGAACTACAGGGCAGTATTGGCTGACAGCTATGAGGAGGAAGGAAATCATGTAATTTGTGTGCATTCTGCTGTGTGGCTGTGCCTGAAGTGATGGAGTCTTTACCCTCAAATGCTTGTTGCTAATGACATGAATTAGTGCAAAATTTCAATGAAGTTTCCAAGATATGAGTGTTTACATATTAACTTACTATAGTCTGATCTGTTTTGAATAGCATGATATCTCACACAAATGTTTCTTTATCAGGTCTTCCCATCCATTCTAACTGAGCATAAGATATTATTATCAGTTCAAAACTTTTACATGTTTCCTGCTTGGCATTGCCTTATTTTATTTGCTTGCTTTCATGAATTACAAGTAAAACTCCATCATGACAGGTTCCTTTGTCTCTTGAATAGCAGACAATACCTGGCCTATAGACCATGTTCAATAGCCATTTGTGGAACAAATGAATAGCTACAGCAGAGAAACTGTGTTCGCAAATAGCACTCTTTCAAGTGAGTGAAGATGGACTTGAGATATTCTTTGTTATCCTAAGTTGCTTACTGTATTGAACAACATCTAAAAGCATTACCTGCACTCTGAGAGGCGCACATTACTTTGGATCTCGAATCAGAGCTTATTGATTCATTTAGCATCAGTCACCAAGCCACAAATATTGTCATGGCCATGTTGGGATAGCTTGTGATACTTTTATATTTTCAATTAGCAGACAGGGTGTTAGAAGTCATCATAGCATCATTGAACAGTGTGTTTTAGTAGAGTCTCCTCACCGGTTAGCTCCTCCAGTCCCAGTCTCCCATTCTGTTTGTTAACTGCTCCCCAGTCCCTTTGCCATTTTCACATAATGTGCCCTCTCGTCTCCCTGCCACCACCTCATCTTTACCTTCCTTTTGTCTCTTTTCTAGGTTTTGTAGGCTTTAACCACATTGTATCGAATCATCTTGTCTTGCTGTTTATGTGTTCACTCATTTGACATCTTGAATTGCACATTGATCCAGAGATTGGATGGGTCATATGGGAGTTTTTGCTTAATTTGCTTAATTAGAGAACTAGTGACTTTTACTCCACTTTAAGCCTTGCCATTTTTTGTCTCCAGGTTCAATCTTGGAATTATTTATGTCAAGAAATTCTGTGTGTTGTTAGTCATGGTTCTCTTTTCATTTATGTTACTATGATAAAATACGCTGACAAAAAGCAACCCAGGAGAGAGAGTCCATCTTAGCTCACAGTTCCCAGCCCCAGTCCAACATAGGAGGGAAATTGAGGCAGCAAGAACTTAAAATATCTTGTTGCACAACATCCAAACTCAAGAGCAGAGCAAAGTGAATGCAAGATGATTACTTGCTTGCTTACACTTAGTTCAGTTTCTGCATTCTTACGCAGTGCAGGACTTCCTGCCTAGGGAATGGTGTTCCCCATAGTAGGCTGGGTCTTCCCATATCATTTCTCTTAGGACAACCTCCCATAGACATGTACATTGACCAACCCAGTGCAGATAACTTATCACTGAGATTTTCTTCTCAGGTGGTTCTAGGTTGTATTAAGTTGACAATTAAAGCCATCATAATCATTGCTGACAGTGTGATCTATAGATTAACTATCTTTATCTCTGATGTTAGAGCAGTAGGTTTTACAAATGACCATAGTTCTCTTCTTCTGCCAGCTCTATTACCTATGTGATACAGCTTTCTAGCCTACCTAAAGAGGTGAAACTATTTCTCCTCTTCTGAGTCAGATATGTGACTTGCTTTGAGTAGTGGAATGTTGCAAAATAATGTTGTGAGAGTTGTGAGCCTAGACTTCAAGATGCCTTCTATGTTTGTGATTCCTCCCAAGTCTTGCTGTGAACAAGTACGGTATAGCCTGTTCAGACACCCCAGGGTATCCTACTCTTGGGGCATCTAGTAACCAAGCAACCTGACAGTGGTTTGTAGATGTATAATTGAATGCAACCAAGACCAAGATAATTGCCCCAATGAACTCAACCCACACAGATGACCTGCAGCTGTGATAAAAGGCTGTGCATTTAAGACACCGTGTTTTGGAATGGTTTAACTATTAATCAAAAGTGAACCAATTCACCAAATTACTGCATATTGACTTTTGGCTTTCTTCACTACTCTATGCTCATTTTTTCTTCCTTCCTTCACTACAGTTATTGAAAATAATATTTTGGAGACATTCATCCAGATGACTCTAGCACAAAGCATCTCACTGAAAGTAATTAATGGGCAGAGAACTGTTCAAATCTTACTGATGCATCCAACATGGGTTGGTTCTGGAAACCTGACTGAGCTGATGAAGAAGTGAAAAAAGAATAGATTTATAGTCACACATACCAAAAAGGTGGGATTAGAACCCAGAACCTCAGTGTGTTTGTTATGTGTAGCGCAGGAGGAGGGATCATTCCATCTCAGTAAGAAGTTCCTGTAGGGACTCAATCTCAAACTAAATATATGCTGGGTGCTCTCTTTATATGCTCTCAGTATTTGCACAGGGGCTGGAAGAAGTCTTTGCTAATTCCCTGAGCCTGAGCTAGAGTCCTTATTGATAATATATATTCATGCAGGCTTTCCTCCACTCACCACATTTTACCATTTCCTAAGTATTGAAACTCCATTAAATAATAGGTAGAACCCATTTCTGTTTTGATTTGTCACCTATGTCAATCAGTGGGATCAGAGGAAACAGCTAGAGGCAGACAGAAAGACCGTGGAAGAAGAAACCATTTTAAATGCCACTGACTGTATTTGGTAGTGATTTGAGTGATTCCTACCTACTCATTCTAAGCTATGTGCTACTTAAGATAAAGAAACAGATGATAGTTGGATGGTAATGGATGTACAGGTATGCCAAATAGAAATAGGGCTCCAAGTATAATAATCTTCTGCTTTACAATCACATGTTATATAATCATTGACATTCTGACTGCATTATAATAAGATACATTTTTGTTATGCTGGGAATTGAACCTAGGGGCTCATACTTGCTAGGACAAGTGTTCTATCACTAAGCTGTACTTTCAGCTCTAATTTTGATTTTTATCCTCAAGCAAATAACAGTAGAAGGTTATGTGTTAAACCCCTTGCAGTGCATTTCTGGTTTTCCTTTATTTCTCTAAAAATGGAGCAAAATGAATAAGGACTCATGATGACGTGTTTACCTAGTAATACCCATGCCACCGAGTCAGGCTTGATTTCAGTAGTAAGATTAAACATAAGTGCAAATTTCCCATGAGGCCGCTCAAAATACGAAATTATTCAATTTGGTCTTATTTTAAATTTTAATTTCATTATATGTGTATGGGTGTTTTGTCTGCATATATATTTGTGTACCACGTGTACCTACAGAGACCAAAAGAAGGTTCTGGATCCTTTTTAACTGGAATTATAAATGATTGTTAGCTGTTTTTTGAGTGTTTGGAATTGAATCTGGATCCTCTGGAAGAGTATCCAGCTTTCTTAACCACCGAGCAATCTCTCTGCATATTTAGTTTATTTAACTAATAACTCACTTATTAAACACAAATTTACCTGGTACTCTCATGCTGTGCTAAATACTGAGAGAACAATAAACAGGAATACAATGCGGTACCATGTATAAATACTTTTGTAAAATAGTAAGGAGCAGGGCACAGTAGCCTACCTCTTTTATCTCAAAACCAGGAAGCAGAGACTGGTGGATCTCTGTGAGTTGAAGCCAGTCTAGTCTTCATAGTGAGTTCCAGGCCAGCCAGGAAAACAAAGTAAGACCTTGTCTCCAAAGGGAAAAAAAATAACTTTATGGAACCCATTATTGTATGTCATGAATACAACACACTAGGATCAATTGAATTATTAAGACATTTGTTTGGTATTGAAAGATACATCTGAGAGGTTAAAGTAAGGCCATATTAGATGTATTAATTTAAGACTTTTTGATTGACACATTTTCTGGAAGATCTCACCATTTCCTCAGGAGCCATGTCTTGGATTTGCAAGGCATTATTGCTCAGTTGGTATCACCACAGACTTTCCAGTAGTTTATTTGACCATTCTGTGAGGAAACAGTGTTTCTGGAAGATGGGCTATGCAGACAAACAATCCAGCTGTGGTCTTAAACATTTCGTCACAGATGTTTAAAATTAGATGCATCATTTTTCAGAGTGCATTTAAGTTATAAGAGCTTTTCAGTGATGCTTACACAAGTATGGTTAGCAGAAAAAAAGAATTTGAGTACAGAAGGACTCATATAGACTGGGCAGAATATCTGCTCTTCCATGACTAAAGAGATCCTATGTAAAGTACCCTGCCACCAGGAGGTGTCCTGATCTTAGCGTGTGGTGCTGTGTTTGGAACTCAGGTTTGAACAGCAGCCAGATGATCATTAGGAAGAAAATATGTTTTAAGTCTATGTTTCAGCCTACATGTACTCAACATCCCTGCCTCTGTGACCATCTTCTTATAACCTCACAGGGGGCATGGGAAAAGAGGCTCATGGGAAGATCCCTCATATAAACTGAGATTCTCATCTATATCAGTTCTTCTCATTTACAAAGGATACATGTAAGTCCATTTTCCCAAGTCTCCTCTTCAGCAGTCTTGTGACTTGTTTCTTTCCAGGTACACGGCCAGGTGATGGTAGAATCATAGGCATTATTGCTTTTGCAGCAATGGTTGCTTTTCCAACCAAATGGAGAATGAGTTGCAGCATTGAGACTTTTCTCAGCCAGAAACACTTCTCTGCTCTAAACTCCTACACATCCAGTCCATCTTTATCATGGCTACAGATCTGCAGCCGTCCACTTTTCTTATGGTAGTTTATAATCTGGAAACTTCCATGAATGGATTTTGTTTTAAAACTCTTAAGAGGTTATTGAAAAGACTTCACAATCTAGCACTGTTGGTATGCCAGGTTGGACAATCTTTTGTTGTGGGGGACTTTGTGCATTTAGGATGCTTGGCTGTGTTCCACATCTTTATCACCTAAATGCCTATGGTACACCTTCCCCGTCTGTTAAAAACCAATAAGTCTCCAAATATGTTTCCGTGGGGTGGGGGAAGCCTGCAGAGATCACACCCAGTTGATTGCCTCAGGATTATAGGTAGTTTGACAATGCACAATGATTTAGTTAAGATGGTCTTATTTTAAGCCTATTGTCCTGGCCTACATTTTATGCTATAACATGTTTGTCTGTATGATAAATTATACTTGTTTTACTCATAAGGGACTCCCTATGAGATCAAAAGTACAGGTTGATAGTGGGATGGTTGTGTGCCAAAAGAAAGCAACTGTGTGTGAGCCATCTGTTCACACAAGTTTCAGGAGAGTAAGGAATTGCACAGGCCCAGTCCCCTCTCCATCCCCATGCCTCTTCCATCTGAAAGAGTTGTGCTGCTGTGTGCACCTGACTTCACGGATAATCCAGTTCTTGTGCTATCTAGTTTGGTTTGAATGGTCTTGCAACAACAACAATCAGAATATAAAACAGTGAGGCAGGCAAGCACTGGGACAGCTCAGCCCCTAGGGCACTTTCTCTTCAAACATTTTTTTTTCCTTCTGTCTCTTCCTAGTAGGACAACACTCAGTACCTTCCTTACTGTGGGTTGTGTGTGGTCAGGCACATCTTGGTAGAAGGACAGATTAAAAAGGCCAACTTAATTGGAATTGGTCCCAGTAAAGGCCAATCTGTCCTTGAAATGACCTGTCAGGAAAATAAAATTCCTTTTTTCTTTTATTATTACTGTTGCATACATATTTGTGTGTATGCATGCCTATATCTATCTATCTATCTAGATATCCTGCTGAGTCCATTTTTGTTGTTTGTGTGTATATGGTATCAGGGTTGACTACTCTTCCTTGAACAAATAATAAGGGGGTTTATCCCTGGGAAAAGTTAATTCTCCTTCTTCCAGAAATCATTAGTTACTTATACACATCCCCTTTCCACATTAATATATCCAACTGATGTTGCCATCGTTCTGGTCTTTTCTATGCAGCAATTTCTCGGAGATACTCTTTCACAGCAGAGTCCCTGGTATTTTGACACTTGCAGTCTTTCCACCCCATTTTCCAAGATGTTCCGTGAGCCATAGATGTGGGAGTTGTGATGTAGATCATTCTGTTGGAGCTGTGCTACCCATGATTCGTTGACCTCTGCGTTGTGTCCAGTTGTAGTTTTCTGTGATGGTCTCTATTTGCTGTAAAGACAAATTTTATACAGTCTTCATGGTGTTTGAAAATAAATTCTATCTTCAATATAGAGTTAAAAGTTATTAGTATTTAAACTTGATTTACTAATGAAAGAAATTAGATACTCTCTGTCATTTTAATGCATAGTTAATTGATCTGCTAGAGCTTAAGACTCTTAAATAAAAATTCTCCTGTTAATACTAAATAAATAAACAGGTGAACACATACCCTATTTGCCATCTCATGTGTATGTGTGATGGATTGTACATGTACTCTAAACTGTGGGATGTATGCCCCAGATGGCACAAAGTTATGTATTTGGCTATCTGTCAACCGGGTAAGAAACCATCCCCTTCCAGCCCCAGGGAAGATTCTTCCCTCTACCTAGATTCTAAATCAACCCGGAATCGAACTCAGGTTGTCAGACTTGGCAGGAAACCCTTTACCCACTGAGCCATCTCACTGGCTCTAGTACCTCACAGGATCAGCAAGAAGGCTGGGGAAGCAACACTGGGGAGGAAGAAATGGGGACGAGGCACTACTGCAATCTCTACACAGGGAGCCTCTGCTTAGCTCCTGGACAGATGTCCCCATAGAGGCGCCACAGGACTCTGCATGCAGACTGTCTGCACTGCTGAGTTATGTCAACTTGACTTTTGACTGCATATGGCAGTCCATGTGATTAATCTCTAGCTGGGAGTGTGATTTTACAGCACCCCTAGAGATTCATATTCACAGGTAAGCGGTGCACAGGTGAGATCTGGCCCCATATCTGCACTCCCTGTGCTGATGGCAGGGGAGAGATGTGGTTGTATTTTCTTGACTGTATAACATCAGTAGGAGGGCCTCTTTTAAGCCCATCTTGAGACACTGGCAGGGACGCAAATAACACATATCCGCAGCAGGCAAACGCCAGGCTTTCTGTCCTCTCTTCCGCCAGCCATGTCGAGTCCAACCCAATTTCTGCTAAGGCTAGATGGAAATAGGAGGAGTAATTGATGAGGCTCGGTGGCCATTTGTCCCCTCCTTCCTGCTGTAACATCTCTACTTCTCAAACTGCAGGAAATGCTACAGTGTTAGATGGATGGAGAAGAGTGGGTTTCACGTGCTGTGTGCTGACAGTTACATATTTACCATCCACAAAAATCTGATATTGCTGACTCCAAGCTTACACCTGGAGAGGAAATAGCTTCACTTCTAGTTATCTAGTCTCCAAAGAAAGTGACTGTCAAAAGCAGGTCTGAGATCAATGGTATGAACTGCCTGCATGGGGTTTGAACAGCGTATTGGCCATAAATCAAGTCACTCTCAGCAGAATGTGGAATGCTACTTCCGGAGGTTAGCCCTGAAGGCAAGCTGTGCGTGCCTTGTTTTATCCTCTGTTACATACACCACTGAGGCATCTAAAGAGACAGATCGAGCCTTAGTGCACCCGAGGGCTGATTGGCTTTAAGCATGTCTTATTTTATAATTGAATCAGAGTCAAAACAGTAGTTAAAATATACCCTTGGCTGTTGTCATGAAAATCATCACAGAAAATTAGCCCCAAATAGTTTTCTCTTGTTCCCAAGGATACAGCCACAATTAGAATTGTCATCTGACCATCTTTGGTTCTATTCTGTAATTTTTCTCCTACATAAGGTTTGGAAGAAAACAGTCAGGCCACTTCTTTTCAGACGCGCCTAAGAAAATCTTCTGAACAGACACTGGTCTTTTGGGGGTTTACAGTTGAAACCAAACCAGGGTAGGTTATGCTGTGCTTTTTATAAACCAGAAAAGTCCTCTGAACTGCTGGATCTGAAGACCCTTGTGCTTCTCACTTGAAATTAGCTTTCATTCATGGAAGTACTCTGTGACATTCTGTTCTAATCTCCCAGTCATGGTTACCAACTGGAAGGGATCCAGGGTCAACTTAGAGACACTCTGATGGGTTGGTCTGTGAAGTCTTCCTGGAAGGATACAGAGAGAGGCAGAACCCTCTTTTGGTGACTCAGATAGGAAGAGGTCCAAGGGAAAAGCAGAGCTGTTTTTGCCAGCTTGCCTTCACTCCTTACTGCCAAGTGCTGAGTGCATGTATGGTGTTACTTCTGCACTGCTGTTGTCTTTCATGGATGTTAGAACTCAGCCTCTTAAGTAGTTTAGCATGGACTGAGGACCAGTGGCTCTCTTTGTATCCTCTAGGCCTTCAGAGTCAGGTTAGACCAGCTGAGACATCCAGCCCCATGAACTGAACAGCTACTAGATTCTCAGCCTCTCCAGTGTGTACACAGCCATTGTTGGACTACCCAGTCGATAGTGTGTAAGCCAATCTACTAGATCCATTTGTCAGAAATATTCAGTCCACTAGTTCTGTTCCTCTAGAACCCTGGCTGATACCCTTCACAAAAGACTTATGGGGACGTATGCTAGGCACTTTTTTCTGGTCCACTAAACATCAACTCTACCTTTTTATGGTAGTAGTCATGCACTTCCTTTTAAGAAATGATCTTTCCCTTCTCTTATTGTGACCATTTAGATAGTATATTAAGGTGCCCTCACCCTCGCAGGATACAAAGTGAATGACACCAGTAGAGTTAATCTTGAGCCGATTCAACATTTTAAATAGAGCTCTAAAAATGCTGAAAATTGTCTGTTCTTGGCTTTGTGGCAACGCTGTGTGAGGCTATGGTTCCTGCTGACTTGCCTATACTCTTGTATTTCCTGTGTTCCTTTGTTAGTTTTTTGTTGTCCACTTTTTCTTCTCAGTTATAACTGAAAAAAAATACCAAGTGCTATTATTCTACTTTGAGGAAATGGAGGGCCAACTAAATTAAATCTGTTGCCTAATGCTAATCAGTTAATGTTGGGACCTGGATTCACACTCACAATTCCCTCATTGCCCCTCCTATTCCTTTCTTTTTAAAATTTAAATTATTAAAGTCTTTTGGGACTTTCATATATGAGTATTGTGTTTACATCATTTCCATTCCTCCATCTCTCCATATGGTTCCTCCCATGCCCCCACTCCCTCTCAAATTTTATTGCATGAACACACACACACACGAACACACACACACACACACACACACACACACACACACACGAACACACACACACACACACACACACACACACATGAACACACACACGAACACACACACACATACATATCCTGCTGAGTCCATTTAGTGTTACTCATGTGGACATGTGTTTAGGAATGACTAGTTGGGATTGAATAACCTATCAGGAGGCTCATTCCTGGAGAAAACACATTCCTCCTTTCTCTGCAGCCACTGATTGCCTGTAGCTCTTCCTCTAGGAGTGGGCTTTTGTGGGATTTCACACATGCATGTCAGAATGTCACCTAATGCTGTCCTTGCAGAGGTCCTATTTAGAGGGACATATTTTTGAGATCTCATGGGTGTCATGTACAGAAAACACATGCTCACAGATGTCTGTTCCTCTGACTCTTACAGTCTTTCTGCCTTTTTCTCACCAGCTCTGCTCCAAATCAAGGACTGGCTCTATTGTAATCAAAGGTTGGCTGCTGCAGAGGAAACCCTCTTTGTTCCCATTTCCTCTTTTGGGGATGTGGCAAGACTTTTTCAATATTTTGGTGATCTTCATTTTTGTTCTTTTCCACCTAGTCGGGAAAATTGACAATGATTGTTTATCATGAGCTGAGACCCAATTTTCTTTCATGATATACAAGTGTCCCTTCCTCTCTTCCTCTCTTTGTTCTTTAACATATTTTGCTTCTCCCTATGTCTTTACCCAGGTTGTAACCATCAGGATAGAATTCAACATAAGGATGTTTTAAATGAGTCTTAGTAGCTGCTGAGGTTTTAGAAGAAGACAGAGCTGAAGGTACATTGGAACATCAAACAAACATTTTTACGTTTTTTCTTCTTCTGAAGTGTTTTCTTTTTTCCTTCTTTTTCTTTAACTTAAAAAATTTGTTTTCATGCAATATATTTTGACCATGTTTTCCCCTCTCTGAACTCCTCCCAGATAGTCCCTACTATAGAGGATACACCTTTAGTTCTTCTGGCTGGAATACAGACATGCCTTTAGTACACACCTTTAATCTATCTCAAACAGTGATGTCTAATTGAGGGATAGACAAAGTGATGAGTTGGAGAAAGATTTGATGGAATGAGTCAAAGATAGGTATGCCCAACTCTCAAGAGAACAGACAGGGAAGAGGGAAGGACAGGCTTAAGAGTGGTACAGAGAGAGTAGGGAGGAGGAGAGTATAATACAGGAAGACAGTTCAGTTTGGTTCAATTTGGTGCAGGCAGTGAATTTGAGTTCAGCGCACTTCAGTTTGTGGAGTTCAGAGGTAGTTTGTTTGTTTTGTAAGCAGAACAATTAGTGAGAAGCAGAGAGAAGTCAATTTGAATCAATCAGCTTGAAAAGGAGTTTTGATCCAAAACAGCTGAGTTGAACCACCCAGTCAGAGTTCAGAAAGAACAGGAAAGGGCGGCGAGTTCATTCATCAGTAAGTCTCAGAGGCTTAAAACATTATAGACCTAGGTTAGCAGATGGAGTCTGGAACCTGAAGCTTTCAAGGTGTGGCATTGCAGAAGATTAGATTATATAGAAACTAGAAGCATCCAGGCCTATACCTAGGGATATTTAGATAGAAACCCTCTGGGTTTAGCTCAAGCCATGTATTAGTAAAGCTTGGGTACAGCTCTCACCTCATCTGAGGAAATAAAAACGTTTACACCCTACTTCCTCACTCACCCAACTTTATGTACTTTCTCTTTCTGTCTTAAGAACACACACACACATACATACACTCACACACACACACACACACACACATCAATAATGAATATTACAACAAACTAGGAAAAAACAAATAAGATGAAAAAGCCAACACACGCACACACACACACACACACACACACACACACACACACACACACACACCACCTACATGGAGTTCATTTTTTTGTTGGCCAAGGGCTCCTGGTCACAGTGCCCCTCCTGGAGTGTGGTGATCACCTAGTGACACTCCACTGTAGACAAACAGATCCTTAGCTTGTTTCTGAGTTTCTTTTCCAGTTTTGGGAAATTTAAATTTATCATGAATTTTGTCGGTAGCTCAAAGATTCAGAAAGAGAGCTGCTGTTGGAGGAGCATATCTCAGCAGTCTCCCTTCTGTGTCTTCTCCAACTTAGACGTTTGTTCTCCTCACTGTGGCTCTCCTCAGTAACACCAAGGCATAGGAGCAAATGCATTGGAGGGAAACTAAGCAAGACCTGATGCTCAGAAATCCCTACTTTCCTCTAGTTTGTTTCTCCTCTGCCCATCTCCAGTCCTTAGTTCCTCTTTGGTCTCCTACTGCCTTAAGCGAAGCCTAAACAGTGTTGCTATACATTAGGACTGTCTTAACATGGCTGAACTGTCACTTAAAACAAGCATGAGGTTTAAGAATTCTTTTGTTTGGCCGGGCGGTGGTGGCGCACGCCTTTAATCCCAGCACTTGGGAGGCAGAGGCAGGCGGATCTTTGTGAGTTCGAGGCCAGCCTGGTCTACAAAGCGAGTCAAGGACAGCCAGAGATATTCAGAGAAACCCTGTCTCGAAAAACCAAAAAAAAAAAAAAAAAGAATTCTTTTGTTCAAGTAGAATGTAGAAACGACACAATGAGTGTTTAAATGATTTAAGTTAGATCTGGCATTTGCATGCATCGAGGACACTAACCCACCGTCCTTATTGAATTTAAGCAACACCCTAAAAGGCTCTTCAAGTTTCTTAAGAATACCTCTCCACGCTTTCCAAATCATCCAAAACTGAGTTTTCTGTCATTGTGATTAGCTTGGATTTTGTAAAACAAACAAACAAATAAATGAAAAATTTACACCAATGTAATCATACAGTGTGAACTCTGTTAGTGAGGGACAGAGGGAGGAGTTATTTAGTGAGAAAGGGATAATCCGTCAGAAGCACACAGCAATCTCAAGCATACATATGCACATTCAACGAAGGGCTCCAGTAATATCAGCTAGAGGTGAATTCAAGAAGACAGAGAGGGCCACCCACAGTACTTGCTGGAGCCCTTATAAATCTTCCGATAATTAATAGAAGAACTGGAGAGAATATTCCCTGGGCCAGCAATCACAGAAAAACACCATAAACCAACTTTAGCAAATTGAAATTTGCAGAGAATTTCACAACAAAAGCAAGATGTATACTCTTCAATGTGCCTATGGAAAAAACCTCTAGATAGAAAATGTCTCAGGTAGTTAACAAGGCATTTGAGGTAATTTTTTTTTCTGTATCCTTTTTTATCATTAATGACTTAATCATGCTTCTGTATTCAGTGACCTAAAAATTGCATCAATTCTATGAAGGGCATAAACTATTGAAACACATCAAAGAAATAGATAACCTGAATAAACCATATTTTTTAATGTTTATTTATTACTCCAAGTTACATCTCCATCATAGTACCCTCTTTCCACCCCTCCCAGTTCCACCTTCCCACCCTCTCCTCGGTCTCCCACCCATCCCACTCCTCCAATGTGGAGTACCCCTACATATCAACCACTCTCAGTTCAACAGTCATATGAGAGCTAAGAGCTTCCTCTTGCACTGGGGGCCTATATGGTAGCACCCCTAGGGAAAATTGTCCCATTACTAGATAACAAAGTCTATGTTGCTGATCCTTTTGGTGTGTTGGTTGTAGGATAGTTATCCTGTACAGTATGGCTAAAATCCAATTATAAGTGAGTAGATGCCATGTGCATCTTTCTGAGTCTGGGTTAGCTCACTCAGGATGAGCTTTTCTAGTTCCGTCCATTTGACTGCAAATTGCATGATTTCATAATTTTTAAAAGTATTTTTGGTAAGTAAATACACAAAATGGCAGGCTTCCTTATGGCATTTCCATGCATGTATACCATGGAACTTTGTAGTTTCTTCCCTCTCCTTTTCCTTTCTATCCTTTTGGTTACCTTCTTCCCCTGAAATAGGCTGTCTTCTATAACAGTAAATTTTTATTTATCACACATATATTTATTAAAACTTAACAATTACCTAACAATTGTCTATCAAATTCCTAAATCCTAAACCCAAACCCTAACTCTGAAACCTAGCACCTAAAACTTAATACAAACATTTAACATTAACCTAAGGTTTCTCAAAAGGATATTTTCCTCTGAATGTTGGTCCTTATAGATGGCTGGTCTTCATACAATTCTTACTCTTTTTTTTTTTAAATACTTTATTTTTTTTTCTTCAAGTTACATCTCAGTAACAAACCCCTCCCTATTCCCCCTTCCTATCCCGCCCTTCCACCCTCTTCCCCCCAGAAGTTTCCCCTTTCAGTCCAACAAATGGTTCCTTCTCTTATAACAGTAAGTATTATACAAAACAATAGATATAAATATGCCACATTTATGAGAGTAAATTGGCCCAGTATACCTTCCCAATGTCCAGTTTATACATATTTGGACCCTGACTTTAACATTCTACTATCTAACCAACTCCATGAGTTTAAAGGTCTATATGTGACTCAACATTCATACTATCTTGCAACACACTTTTAAGAGTATCTTCTTAGATCTATAACACCCTCTTGATTCCTAAACAGTTCAAAATTTAACTATGAGACTCTAGCTGTCTATTCTTCAACCACCTCAGAGACCTGAGAGGGATAAATATATTTGCTTATATAGGAAGTGCAGGGCCTGCAGCTTCCAAAACTAAGAAAGGACATACCAATGACTGCCTGGACAGTTCCCATTTTCTCTCCATACATTCCTGCATCAATCTTCAGCCTTTGGGTCCTGTTTCTCTGACAGACATTTGTTGTAGAGCAGGGATTATGAAGGACTTACCTACCCTGTCTTGGCAGAGTTAGGCTGTCAACTTCCCTGCTACCAAGTTTTGTCCTTTTTGGACAGCAGTCTGTCTGCAGTTGGTGCAAGGGGTTTTTCATGCCAAGAGAAAGGCTTGCCACTAATTCAACCATCTTACAGTGGAGGTTCTTCGATGCTTATCTTCTACTTGGAGTAGAATAGGAGGTGCTGTCAGACAATTCTTACTCTTAAAGTCTCTTAAAGTCTATGAATTTCATTCATCACCATCATGGTCTTAAGACCAATTAACATATGATAGTTTCCCAGGTGGCTCGGCTCACCTATTCAGATGCTTATGGCCTGCAAAGGCCTGAAGTCCTGGAGCTCTGCCTACTTACTTCTAATCGCTCCAGAATCTCAGGGAGAATCCGTCTCCTCTCCAGACCCAAAAAGGGTCAACATCAGTGGGTAAAGCTTTCCTATGAGATTAAAGCAAGTTTCTCTGTCAGACAAGGAAAATGCTGCTGAGTGAGTCAGGAACAGGAGAGAGTGTCTTTGTCAACATGAATCCTGCCTTAAATATCTCCACCTGTCAGAGAAGCTTTCCAGCACCTCCAAGTCATGCCTTCGGGCAGTGCCATTCAGATGCTTTTTGCAGAGGGCTGTGAAATGACGGGAGATCTCCAGAGGGCAGGCACCTCAGGGGGCATGTCCTGCCCCTAGCCCTAAGATCAAAGAGGTCCTGGTCCTAGGCGAGTTGCCAAGGACATGTCACTTCAGAAGTAAGTCTTTTATCTTAAAGTCCAGGCTTTTGCCATCCCTATGCTATTATATGCTAACACTAAACCTACCACAGTCTTCTAAATTCTTTTTGAATCTAGATTCCACATACGAGGGAAAGCATGTGATATTTTTCTTTTCTCTCTCCTGTTGCCCTGCTTTTTTCTCTTTCTTTCTCTCTTTGGACCCCTTCCCCCTCCTGTCTCTCTCCCTCTCTCTGTATGACTGTCTGTCTGTAAAAATCTAGATTCCACATATGAGAGAAAAGTGTAATGGTGTACTGTTTTTCCTTATAAATCTGATTTGTATTTCTTAACTGGGTGATTCCCACTTTCTTTCTTTCTATACAAATGGCATGATGTCATTCTTCCTTGTGGCTGTATAACATTCCTTTGTGTATGCACAATACATTTCCTTTATCCATTCTCTGTTCATGACATCTATCTAGGCTGAAGAATGTCAAGTTTAGATATTGAAGGACACAGATATGGTTCATCAAATTTGTATAAATGATGGGTATTGAATTATACCTAACATTTAGACAGTAACTCAGTCTAAATGGATTGTTTTGCAGAGAGTATATGTATTCAAGAAGACCTTTTGAGGTTAACTAAATGCATACTCTAATAGTATAGAACTTTTAGGAAAAAATTGTGATATATTTGATTACATAAAAGTTCTTAGTCCTAACATCAAGAAACTCAATTTATATATTGATGAATATATAGACTTTATCAAAATTAACAATATTTGATTGGTGAAATCCATGATATGGGTTGTTAACAGAGTGAAAATAACAAATAGAGGAGAGAAAAGAATGCTTGAGCCTGCTATGCGATGTACACCATACTGCATAGCAAACCCCTACACTCTATAAGAAAGCACAAAACCCAGTGAAATGTCAGGCAAACTTTCTCACAGGCACTCTAATAAAGAGAGAAAAAACATGGAAAACACCTACATAGAAAGAAACTCCATCTTTAGTCAGTTAAAGCCCTAATAATTACTAGAAGTTAAAGGCCAAATGAAATACCACTTCACACTTATAACAAAAGGGAAATAGCAGTGACAAAAGCAAAGGAATGAACCCAAGCTGAAAACCTTGTGTTCAAAATACAGAGTGCCTGGAAAAGTCAGACATTTCTGATGGGGATGCAAAAGGAGACAGCCACAATGGAAAACTATTTCATATTTTTATAAAGAATCTATCCAATAGAATAGTATATAACCATTTTAAAAACAATATTTTAAAATTTAAATTTAAACAATATAAATATACCTGTAAGGAGTTAGATTAATATAAATTAGATTTAGTAAATATCTAGGGGTTTCTGATACAGTCTCTTAATCCAGGGCATGAAGATCAACTTGGCTGTGGGCAATTATCTTATCAGATTATGGACTAAAAACAAGGATGAAGTCAGGTGAAACAAGGGGAATCTCTATGGACTAAACAAGGAGGAAGCCAGGTGAAACAAGGAGAGACTCTATGGATTAAAAACAAGGTTTATGGCCTGGCATTATTTTCAGCTGCTAAGTGGGCAAATCCCAGAGGCTGAACCCAGGTGGAACAAGGAGAGATCCTATTTAAGGACAAGTGGATGGAGCCCCGAGGGCCCCATGCTAGAGGACCCCCATGCTAGAGAGCTCTGATGCCAGTGAGTCCTCACACTAGAAAGGACAACGAGTAGTTTGTACCCTCTGATGGAGAAGGTGCTGGTGTACTAATGGCCAGATCTCCCTGAGGCAGAAAGAAGCTGGTGAGCAGAGAAAGCCTCAGCAAGACAGCAAAGGCCAAGGACTAAACCCTGTTGCTCAGCTTTTGCCTAGAGGAGTTTGACCTGTCCGAACAGTGGCCTGAACGAAACTGTGGCTGGCTTTAAAGACTGAGGCAGAGTGGCAGAGTTGCTGATACAAAGGAAATAAGTTGGCCTACAGACAGCTGAGGTCTCCCAGAGAGAAGAAAGCCTCAAGCCTTATTTAAGGTGAAGTCGCCATAGCCAATTTACCCTGATGGATCTACATCTGAGATATTCCAGAAGAAAGACTGCTAAGTGCATTAAAGGGTCTACCCCAGAGACTGTGTTCGTGATGACTGAGGACCTGCCCCAGAGACTGTATCCTTCCAAAAGGTTATGAAAATAGTTGCAATAGTTATCAATAGGCTTAGTGGTTAGGGTTAGTAGTTAAGTATTTATATTTGTTATAAGTGAATATAGTTACCAATAAATAATTGTTGAATAATTTTAAGAAGTTTGGTTTCATAAGCCCATGCACATTATTGTAAACTAAAAAAGTTGGTGCTCAGAAAGCTGTGTGCTATATAATTTATTAAATAATAGATGGAAAAGACAGAGCCATCATGGAAAAATAGGACAATGATTCAGTTGACAGGGACTATGATGCAGAGAGTATATGGATTCAAGTGGACATTTTGAGGGAAACTTGTGCTCTGAGCAAATACTCTATCCTGAAAGCTGAGATTATTATGCAACTCTGTTTATTTTTGGTGGAACACATTATTTCCCAGTGATAATCACACAATGAGAAGAGGAACTCCAGCAGAGGAAGAAGAGGGAGGAAAAGAGGGGAAGAAGAGAAGGAAATAGAGGGCCAAATATCTACACTTCATTATGTAAACACATGAAATGCATACAATAAAACAAAAATAAAAACATATACATAGAGTTAAAAATCAATATTAAAGATCTTTTTTTAGACTTATTATTTTTAATTGTATGGATGTGTGTGTATGTGCACATGAGTGCAGGTACTCACAGATGCCAGTAGAGGGCATCAATCTTCATGGAGATGCAGCTACAGGTGGTTGTGAGCTGCGTGATATGTGTAAAATGAACCCTGGTGCTCTGCAAGAGTAGCAAACATTCTTACTGCTAAGCCATCTCTATAGACTCTACAGTAGATATTTTTGAAAGAATAGTTTTTCTTTTGTCTTTTCATATGATCTTTTGGTAAAGGCAAGCTCTCACCTCATGAAACCTTTAGTTTCCACGAGGTGAGCCAAGTAGAATGAAGTCTTACTTTGCAAGCTGAGCTGTGCCTGCACATGGTGAGCTGTGCTCACTGTAAGCAGTCTTGTCAGGAAAGAGAGACAGATCAACTCAGTCTGGTGCTACCAATGATGCCCTCAAGACTTTGGCCAGGAAGTGTGGCATAGCCACTAGATGTGGACTAGCTCTGAGGAGATGTTTTCTTTCCTAAAGTTCGAGAATGTTCTCTTTTGCTGGCTTTTTATTGTCATGCATTTTATGACAGGGGTTCTTTCCTACCCCATACCCTCTGAAACCTACATAAAAATTCTATATGATGTAAAAAGTGATTTTATGATTTAATCTAGAGGAAGACTGCTTCTGTCCTTTGACTTTTTATTTTTTCAGGACTAATGGTTAGCCTGGTTTCTGTTGGTTTTGTTCAGATAGACCTGAGTAAAATGATCCACTACATGTAGTATCCTATTTAGGGCAACTTGAATAGCTCCTGCATGTGGTTCACAAGATGGAGATGGAGAATACAAAGGTTTGTGAGGCCTGGCACTGGTTGGGTATGGGTATTGTCTCCTATACCATTTCACTGACTTTCAAGTTTCTATAAAGAAGGCACAATGTGGAGCTTCAGAAGCCTACAGCAGGAGGATCTGTTTTCTTTTACAAAGATATTTATTTTTATTTTATGTGTGTGAGAGAGATTTCACTGCCTATGTCAATTCTTGTTGAAAACGACCCAATGAAAAGATTAAATGTAAGAGCAAAATGAAAATACTAGCAATAAAACAGCTGAAGTCCAACATAATAGCATTAAATGATAGTTCATTATAAATAATCATCATGCATAGATATTCTATGAAGTCTAAAGAAACGTGGCAATTGTTACAGAATACTTACCTAAAATAGGAACAGAATACTAGAAAAAATAGCAGATTGCTATGCAAGGCCTTTTGCTGGCTAGAGCTTAGAAAAATGTTTATTCCTATGCGTCATATTTGTTGGTAGATACTTTGGGACAGAAATGTCCAGAAATAGTTTGGCTACATATCAAGTCACCTCATCAGAGCAATTTAGCCATAGACTATAATGGGAGAGTTACCCAATATTATGAACAACATGATTAATACTCTCGTGTCTATGATGACACAATAATAATGTCAAATATATAGGAATCAATCAAAAACTAAAATTAGCTTTTGTTTTATGATGAGATATTGGAGAGTCAATGAAAATGACACTCCTTACAGCAACTATTTAAGATACCAAGATATGCTTAAACTTAAATGTATGTTTATCAATGAAGCTATGAACATAACCTGACTATATATGATGTAGTAAGAATTTTTATGTGTCTGTGTGTGGTGTGCATGCATGTGTATGCATGTTTACAAGTGTGTGTACTTCTCTATGTACATGTGTGCACATGTGTGGAAGACAGAAATTAAAACCTGATTTCTTCTTCTATTTCTTTCCACTTTGCTTACTGAGGCAACATTTCTCACTGAACCCAGAGCTCACTATTACTGGCTAGTCTATCTAGATATCTTGCCTTGGTGATCCCCTATCTCTGTTTCTGGAGATCACATGCAAGCCCCATACTGGCTTAACTTTTAGGTTGGCTCAGGGTATCTGAACTCAGCTTCTGTTCCTTGCAAAGCAAGTGCATTATCCACTGAGCCCCTTTGCTGCCCACAGTAGAATGAAATTACATAGCTAAGTTCTGAAAAGAAATATCTTTAATCAGTAGGAGGATGAGGAGCAATGTTCTTTTTCTTCCTTTGCATGTTTTTAGAACGTTTTCTGTTGAACATCTTTTACTTAGTCAGAAGGAAAATTCACTGAACAAACAGCCTGCAGTCTTCAGTGTCCCTGTGACCAGGATCATCTGATGCTGTTCCCTAGTGTTGGTTTCCTGCAGGAAATGTAGGAACTGTTTTAGATGTATAGCTTTATTCTACTCTGAAGTGTCCCTGGTGGTATCTGTTCTCACAGAGAGAAGGTTTAAAGGTTTATTTCAGAAAAGACTTTTGTCATCTATCCAGTTGGGCACTTAAATTGATTCTTGGCTTGATTTCCAGGACAGAGCAGACATTTTCCTCTGAGAGTCCCCCAGTTTATGCCCAGAAGCTGCTGGTATGAGCAGATGGTCCTAGAGATGCAGGCACTAATTTGCTGCCCTGAACTGATGCTCACTGAGTAGCTTCCTCTGCTGTGCTCATGGCCCGTATTCCAAACTGACCGTGATCCCTCCCACACATCCATACGGCCCCATAGTCATCTCCCCTAAATATCCCCCGTGCACTAAGTTGTGTAGACCCAAGACATAATACCTGCGCATATCTACTGCAGGTAATGTTCTTATTTCAATAAAAGGAGTAAACATTTCAAAGTCAGAAAATTCTATGTCGAATTCTAATGTCTGTTTGTTTGATTTGTTTATTGTATGTATATGAATGTTTTCCCTGCACATATGTCTCTGAACCATGTGTGTGCAGTACACATAGAGGCCAGGAGGGGGCTCGGATCTCCTGCAACTGAAGTATGGACAGTTGTGAGCTGCTCTGTGTGTGTTGTGGGTGCTGAGAATAGAACCTGGGTCTTCTGTAAGAGCAGTATGCACTTTTAGCTGCTGGCCCATCTCTTTGGCCCTTAGTGTTGTTTCTAATTAACTTATAGTAAAATTAATTTTTGGCTTACACCCTTTTTCTTTTGTTTACATGGTTCCCACCGATCTATCTTGAATGTTCCTAATTCTTCTCTGTTGTTTCCATGATGAGTCAGTTCAGTGAGCTCTTTGTTGATGCTATTCCATTTCAGGACTAAACATTCTGTCTATCTCTATTTCATGTCTTTGTTTTCCCTAAGGCTTTCAAAATTCTATTTTCTTAAGAATTTATGACATTTACATAGGGATACTTTTTTTGTAGTAGATGATCTGCTGTCTTTGTATAATAGTCTCGATATCTAAGTCATTTGCCTGTTGTTGCCTTCTGGGTGACTTTTCCAAATAGTTAATTTTTACAAGATTCTTCTTGCTTTTCCTACAAGCATTTTAAATCATATTCTAGATCCTTTGACAATTATATCATGAAATTGAGTCTGATTTAATTTCTATAAATAAAATTGTTTTGTATGTAAAATATGTTTATACATTCTTTGAGAAATTCATGCATGTATACAATCTATCTTAAACATATCTATCTCCCAGCACTCCATTTAAGTCCCCCCAGAACCCTCACATCCCCCTCCAAATTTTATGTTCTTTTTCTTTAAAGACAAAAAAACAAAATTACCCACAGGATCTAATTAGAGCTGTCCCTGCATGCTTGGGTGTTAGACAACCCCATGATAAATAGGCAACTTAACAGGACACACTCCTGATAAACAGGCAACTTACCTAGTTGACTTGAAACCACAAATTTGAAACAACTCTCTAAAAAGCCCATGCAGAGTTCTTTGGATCTGTTCAAGTCTGTGTCCCTAGTTGCCAGTTTAGAAGTTAGGTAGCAGTCTCTATCTTTATTGACTTTAACATCTTTGGGTTGTGTATCTATTTCTTTGGGCTGAAGCACATGATAAAAACAACTTAATGAAGAATGTTTTACCTGCAATAAAGGTAAAAAAAAAAATCTTGAATTTTTAGTGAAGTTAGCTAGGCTAGTCCCATCATTTAAGTCTGAAGCAAGACAGTCCATCATGGCAGCAGGAAGTAATGTGTGGGACTGAAATACTAATCTCATGGCAGCTAAGAAAGAGAGAGAGGTGTACATAGGAAGGGTCCAGAGACAAGTCTTTAAAACATGTCTCTGGTGACCTACTTCCTCTAACCATGCCCCACTTCCCAATACCTCCCCAATAGTGCCATCAAATTATACATTCATTGATTAGTCCAGATCCTCATGAGTCAATAACCTCACAATGATTGGACCCATCAGTTGGGGGACAAAGCCTTCAACACATGAATTTTTTTGGAACATCACATCAAAACTCTACAGTTTGCTTTTTAGAAGTCCTTCCTCGTGGTGCAGTTTGGTGGAAGCACAAAGTTCTGAGCACTCTATTTTTGTACCTAAAGCCCTGCCTTGCTGGATCTTTCTGATGGCTCCTAACTTGGGGACCCTCTTGTCTAGTCTTCCAGCCATAAGTAGAAGCTACAGTTGGATCATGGTCAGGTGTTCCCAGTGACTGTAGCTGCTTTTGTGGCCAGGAAGCAAGAGAGGCCAGAGAGACAGAAATGCACAGCAATGGCCTCCTCTGGACACAGATGAAGCTCCTGTTGCAGAGCTTACATCCTTCCCCTAAGAGTCTTGGATTCTTTCTTTCCCATATTCCATGCATTTTAGATTCAAGAGTGACACACACTACATGGTACAGTGACACATTTACACTCAGTGAATCGAGTAGTTCATTTCTGGTAAACTGAATCATACACACATAATTCTGTTGGTATTTAGATTTTAAAAAATGCTATTCATGGTGATTTGAATGAGAATGGCCCCCATAACCTCATATATTTACATATTTAGTACCAAGTTGACAAATTGTTTGGGGAAGATTAAGAGGTGTGGCCTTGTTGGAGGAAGTGTGGCCTTGTTGGAGGAAGTGTGTCATCACTGGGGATGGGCTTTGAGGTTTCATAAGCCCATAGTGTTCCCAGTCAGTTCTCTCTCTGCCTCACACTTCTGGATCAGGTTGTAAAGCTCTTAGCTTCTGCTCCAGTACCAAGCCTGTCTGCCACCATATTCCCTGCCATAATGATAATAGACTAGCCCTCTGAAACTGTAAGCAGCCGCAGTTAAATACTTCCTTTTATAAGCATTGGCTACTACAGTGTTAATCTCTGACACCAGCTCCCGGACGCTGTCTCAGGCAGTGTTCCATTGCTGAGGAGAGAGATCACAATGAAGGCAACTCCTGTAAAAGGAACCATTTAACTGGGGCTGGCTTACAGTTTCAGAGGTTTAGTCCTTTATCATTCGTCATGGTGGAGAGTGTGGCAGCATGCAGGCAGAATAGATGAATTCTATATTTGGATCTACAGGCAACAGGAAGAGAGAGCCATTGGGCCTGACTTTGGCTTCTAAAAACCTCAAAGCTCATTCCTAGTGACACTCTTCCTACAACAAGGAAATACTTCCTAATCCGTTCAAATAGTGCCATTCCCCGGTAACCAAGCACTCACATGTATGAGCCTATGGTGCAATTCTCATTCAGACCACCATTTGGGCTGGGTAAGACCAAAATTCTTTAGGGCACTACCATTTCCTTATTTAACACTCTGGCACAGAGGCACAGAACAAATCTAATGAGCTCCTTACTCAAATGTCTTCTCTCACAGAACTGCATTTGTCTGATTTTCTGCACTGAAAGATGGAAGTCTAGGATGGATAAGATTCTTTAAAAAAGGTTTGTTAAGTGCTGCGGGATAAATACACTCCTCTTCATTCATACTTAATGAGGTTATCTGACAGAAGTGTATGGATTCGGGGCTTCCAAACCAGCAAACAAGAACAAATGAGAGATTCTTTCAAATTATTATTTTGTTTAATTCATTCCTACACTGTTCTATGGTGTCCCAGTTACCATGATAAGAACGTTCATCTCACATGTTCTCACAGGACCATGAAAACTGTTTTCTCCCAGGAAACAATACATCTCTTCAATTTAAACACCTGTATGTGCTGCAGACAAGTATAACTTCGCAGCATCTTTTCTTTTTTGAGATAGTGTGATAATAAACAGTTATTAGGGTTTTAATTGAAAAAACTTGGAGAAGAGAAAAAGAAAATCACCTTAAGTGGCTTCCTCTTCTAGTACAGTTGCAACCTGCACTTATATAAAAATAACTAACACAAAATCTAGTTTATTAGAGATCTGGCTCTTAAGAAAACTATTTCTCTCATGACATGTGATAGATTGCATGCAAACATGGTGCAACTTCGGTATTGTTCATTCATCTTTGTTTTTCCTTACTGACTTTGTAACTCCTCAGATGAAGGCTTGAACTAGAGAAGTGTCTCAGTGCTTAAGTATATTTGCTGCTCTTGCAGAGGACTGATGTTTGGTTACCAGCACCCACATGGTGACTCACAACCACCTGTAACTACAGTTTCAGGGCATCCTTTCTGACTTCCACAGGCACCCCAAATGCGTGTGGTACACAGACATACATGCTGGCATTCACACACACACACACACACACACACACACACACACACACACACACACACACACACAAATAAATAAAAATAAATAAATGCAAAGCCAAGAATAAAGCCTGTTTTGTTGCTCTGTGAATCTGACTGGCTCTGGGATGTGCTCTACACAGAGTGGGCTAGGTGGGAATCTGAGTCAGTTCCATCTCTAGGTCAGGTGACCTTGCATGCTTTTTGTCCATCCCTCTTGAATCTTGCTAAGACATCATGAAAAGTCACAGAGATGGAGAAGAATGTTCCAAGCCCCAGCTTGTCTCAATGGGACCCAGTCTGTGACTACAAACTCATGAGAGGCCTCAGTTAAGATAACCTGAGCAAAATGTATTTCTGTAGCATTGCTTATGAGCTCACCTGCAATGCTGTGTGATGTTAATGAGTTTGCAGACCTTCATTGCTCAGGAAATTCTCACTGATACATGAGATAAGATTAATGTTATCTATTGATATGTCCATTTCTTCCCATGTACAAGACCCACATGCACACAGACATGGGTGGGGGAGGAATAGAGACAATAGACATACACAAGCATGCACACACACACACACAAACAGATAGGTAGGTAGACAACAGATAGATAGATAGATAGATAGATAGATAGATAGATAGATAGATCTCAACTAAGCTGTGCTTATAAATCCCCTCTGCAGCCCTGATAAATAAGTATTTAGCTCCTTCAAAAAACCTCTTGGTGACTATTAATGCAGCTGTGGGCAACACAGACAAGCTTTTTATACATTTGATAATCCACCCTCTTGCTCTTCGCATCCTTCCACCAGCCATCAGTGTGATCAGAAGGCCACAGGACCTGGACCCTATCCTTAGTATACATTTTCCTTCTGAGAAAGAATGACGTTACACCGAATGACTCTGTCGATATGGAGAAGAAAAATGAAGCTTGCCTTTGAAACCCTGCAGTCGCTGTTGTCCAGAATCGAATTTTATGTTCTCATCCCTAATTAGCTGGCTGGAACAGATTGTTTGCCCTGAGCTCCAGAAAATTGAGTATGATTTACTCAAGGCAAACAAGGTTTGGTTGTTAACCTTTGAGTATTTAATGAGGCCACATCTTAAGGAGGAACAACAGTAAACAGGCAGGCTTGTCAGTAGGAATCATGCCTGCACCAGACTCCAGCCTCACACCACAGGCCAGTCTTAGGACAAAAATAGAGCATAGAATGTGCAGCATGAAGTGACAGCTGGAAGAGTGTCACCTTAACTTCAGGCTTGGGGTATCTGTTATCTAGAGGGCAATATAAAGCAAGTGGCGCTCCCATCATCCCGCAGAAGGTAATGAAAGATGGGAAGTGAAAGAAGCATGAGAATAATTCTGACCTAGGAACATGAGTGTATTCTCTTAGAACTGTGATTTCTATTTATTTATTATGTATACAGTATTTGCTCTACATATATGCCCGGGGGGCAGATCTCAATGTAGATGGCTGTGAGCCACCATGTGGTTGCTGGGAATTGAACTCAGGACCTTGGGAAGAACAGCCAGTGCTCTTAACCTCTGAGCCACCTCTCCAGCCCCAGGACTGTGATTTCTAAAGATGACTTAGACTGAAATATGCTGTTAATAAAACAGATAATGGGGTGACGGCGCGAGTCGATTCAGATGCTTGTACACATGGTGGGTGGATCCCGGCATTCTGAAGCACAGGGTTAGCCTGTAGCCACATAAATTCTACCGCTCTTTTCCTCACACTGAGTCCTAGATGGCCCAGGGGCTTCCCACACCTTGTGGACTCTGTTTCATGTTCTCTGTGTGCCTGCTTCTTTGTGCATGGTGGTGTCTTATCTTTCTGGAATGACTCCACTGAGGTCAGCACCTGGCATATTTCTATTGTTGTTTAGTTTCCCAGTCAACTTACTTCCTCACCAAAGTAGAGAGAACCCCTTCTTAAGAAGTGCTGTTCACATATATTCTCCATTTGGGTTTCTCCGTTGACTTAGAGGTACTCTGAGGGGAGAATTTTTATTTCTGTTATTTGAAATCTAAAAGCAAGACTGTAAATTAAGATGAGGAATTAGTGTATTGGCACCCTATGAATCTGAGGATATTTTTTTTGTGCCAGAGCCTAGAAATCTGCATAGACAGTGTATAGGCACCGATGTATAAGGATCAGAAAGATGATAACTCTTAGGGAATTTTGGAGACTGATTAAAAATTCAGTTTCCATGTTATTATTGGCTGACAGAGTGGGATTTTAGATGAGCTGAAAAGACAATTGTTATTTCCATTCAGTGCCAATACCTATTTATATTGTGTTTTTAAAGCTGCTCTCAACAAAACATAAATCCTGCCACCATCCTTTGAATTGAGGCTGTCCCCTGAACTTGTTTGGACAACAGTCCTTAATAGAAGTCATACTATCCTAGGCACCAACCCTTCTTCTTTTCTCTTGGGGGAATTGCTGGGATATTCTATGAGCTTTGTGTGCTAGTGTACTAGAAGGAGGGAGGGCATGTGGAAGCAATGTCTCTTGCCTGCCACCAGTTGAGCCCAACTTGATCAAGCAGCTGACCACATGGGCCTGAAAAAACACAGAGGACATCAGAGATTCCACCCAGCCGAGTTCAGTCCAAATTGCTCATTCATTGAGTTTGAAAAAAATAAGCAAACAATTGTTTTAAGACATTATGTTTTGATAACTTATGTTTATGAAAAACTAATTGATGTGAAAAAATATGGTCCTGCTGTGAGTTGGTCTTAAATGCTTTTCTTCTTAACTTTTAGACTATTAAAACAACCTTGTTGATTCTAGGCTGATTTTCTCTCTTCATTTTGTTCTCAGAGGGTATTTTGCCACTTAACTTCTACCATTACTCTCTGTAGCTTTCAGTTTAATTTCTCTATTAATTTTTTACTTACTGATTTTTTCCATGTGTACATTGCCAAATCCATATCTTATAATAATAATTCTCATCTGTCTTCTATCTGGAGACTCTATTGATTATTGAAAGTGGGAACATAAAGTCTCCAAATTCTACTCCAGATTTCTCTGCTATTCATTCGGTTCTCGCATGTGAATGTCATCCTTTGGAATTCTAGTATTTGGTGGACATATGCTTAAAATTGTCCCACTTTCTTGATGAGATGAGCCTTCTAGCAACATTGAATATCTCTCTTGAGGTAAATTTGACTTAGTCTGTTCTTGTCTGACATTGGGATAGTCAACCCCACTCTCTTCTTCTTAAATCTTTTCTCAGTTTTCACTTTCAACATATTTTTTTACTTTATTCTAAAAAATTGCTTCCTGTAGGCCAGTCACAGATGCGTCTTTTAAAAAGCCATCTCACCAGTCTCTTCCTTGTGTTTAGTGAGTGTAAATTATTTCTTTTAAAAATAATTACTGACAAGTAGGATATCTCTCCTTTTCTATTTGTTTTTCTATTTCTAGTCACCATTCACCCCATTTTCTTTCTCTATTTTCTTTGAATTTAGTTATACCTATGGAGTTGTTTTGAATCCACCCTCTTCTCCTTTTGTATACATTTTGAAATACAGTTTTGGTTTATGATAATCAAGGGAGTTATGTGTCCTGTTGTATCTTTATAATAATGTAATTTCAATGATGCCAATTTAACTTAATTAGCATGCAAAAACATGGAACCTGTTTAGCTCTATCTTCTCCCTTGTGTGGTTATGTCAAAAGCAAATCCAAACACAGACTGTGCATTTTGTGTCCAATAATATTATAAATCACTGTTTTGTGTTGTTGTCTTTAAAATACACTAGGAAATAAACATGGAAGCAAAATATAATGATAAAATAATTTTATTTTTAATTTAAAAAATTATGTGTGTTTGTGTGTATCTGTATGGGAGTTTGTGAGTGTGAATACAATATCCACAGAGGTCAGCAGAAGACCTTTGAGCCACAGGAGCTATATTTACAGATGGTTGTGAGCTGCCTGACATGGGTGCTGGGAATTGAACATGGTATTCTGTACTTGTCTCCCATTTGTTGCAGAGACGTTTCTTTGGTGAGGATTGAGAACTATACTTATCTATAGGTACAATAAATATTAGAATGTAGTTAGGAATTATGCTGATTTAGTAAAGTGTAAAGTGTCAGCTATACATTCTCCTCTAGGGTCCAAGAGATAAGCATTTTAAGCTTATGGAGTCTCCTTTGCATTCAGGCATCACTTTATTCTTGTTATGTTCAGGAATCTCTATTTGGATTTACTTTGGACATTATGATTTAAGTGTGCCTTAGTTTTGGTCTCTAGTGTTATCATATATTGAGTGCCTTTAATTTGTAGATCCATGTCTTTCATCAAATTTGCATTTATAGCCATTCCTGCAAATATTCTGAGTCTTTCTCTTTTCTTTATGAATCTCCAAGATACATGTATTAGTTTTCTTATTTTACTTCTGCCCTTCAGACTTGATCATGCCAGTTTCTTTCTTTTGTGGTCTACCTCTGTCTTATTTTTTTAAATAGTAATTATATTTTTGAGAATTTTTATACATATATAAAGAAACTTGATCATACCTTTCATCAAACTCCCTTCAAAAACCCCCCAAACTCCCAATAAGGCATGCTCATAAATTAATATCCTTAAAAAAATATAACCCACTATGTACAATTAGTGCTGCTCATATGTTTAGGGGTGTGGGACCATCTACTGGAGAGTGGGAAAACAACCAGGGACCAAACATTCAAAAAAGAATGATTCTCCCTCTATAGGAGTTACCCAATGTCAATAGTTCCTCAGTAAAAGATGGTGTCTGGAGAGCACCTCCCCCATCTATGCTGGAATATTTACTGGCTTGATCTTCTGTAGATCTTGTGCAGCTAGCCACTACTGCTATAAGATGATCCATGTGACAACCACGCTGAGTTTGGAATATTGCATTTCACAGCATTCTACCCCCTCCTCCAGATCTTTCATTCTTTGTGCCTCCTTTCCTGCTGTTTCCTGAGCCTTGGTGGAGTGATGGAGGTTGATAAAGATTTTGAGTCCCTGATTCCTTCTTCTTAATGCTCATACTTACTTGTTTAACCTCTTATTTCAATGGTTTTCAGTGTCAGTGTTTTCTTCTTTTATATTTTTAATCTCTTTACTGACACTCTCATTTATTCAGACATTACTTCCCACCCCAATTTAGCTCTTTGCACATATTTAAGACACTTAATAAAATCTTTATTTGCTATATCAGTCTCTTGGGTTCTTAAATCTTATCCCTTTAATACTGTTCCTTTAAATAGGTCATATTCTTTGCTTCTTTGTATTACTGCTACTTTTTTGTTTTTTTAAAAACTGGATGTTTGAATATTATGATGGGGTAGTTTTACAAGTCTCAGGCTACTTTTCCAAAATCTTGCTGTTTGGAGATTTTGGGTGTCTTTAAGTCCTTCATTTGTGACTTACTTTGTCACAATTTTTTCTCACTGCCAAAAATTGTGCTTCCAGCCTTGTGCATGCTACAGTAGTACTCTACAACTGAGCTAAAGTACTCTGGAACTCCACAACTGAGCTAAAATACTCTGGTACTCTCCAACTGAGCTAAAGTACTCTGGTACTCTCCAACTGAGCTAAAGTACTCTGGTACTCCACAACTGAGCTAGAGTACTCTGCAACCCAATTATGTTCTCAACTCTACAAAATTATCATTGGAGGGACAAGAGATTACTGATGATTCTTACTTAACCTAGTTCTAGAGTTTTGACAGAGACATTCCTGAACATGACGGTCTAAGCAAATTAAAACACTTCTCCAAGTCTTTTCATATCAGTTCCTGACCAGAACATTGTTTCAGCATTATTTAAACTTGCTTGTACATTAGCTAGAGGTGAGATCTTTGATTTGAGGCTTGAAAGTCCTTACTGATCTTGTGAGATTGTGCCCTGGGTAAAGCGATATCATGTTCCTAGGTGGTCTTCATGACTTCAAGCTTTAAAACCACTTCTTTCAAGCTACATATTTTTACCTTTCAGTCCTTTTCACTGCTGAGTTGTTCATGAGCTTCCCAGTGTCTGCAAGCAATGTCCATGACTTACGTGTTTTTCCAGAGTGAATTCTGCATCAGGTGAATAAAGATGTATACGATTGGCCAATTAGGTTATCTCCCAAGCAAGTTCTAACACACATAACCAACCATTGATGAGTAAGGGCTGATTTGCTGTCTCAGAAAGCATGGCCCAAGGGCCCACACAAGGAATGTGAGCTGCAGTCCTCAAGGTCACTGCTGAGCTAGGGAGTGGGTGGAGGGGAGAATGTGAAAAATGCCACAAACTTTCCTAACATTTTAAATTGACCTTTTACTTGATTCAGCACTTAATGTACTGTTGTAACCCTTGGCTGCTTTCTAGAGTGGTAACATATTTAGTGTTGATATTTTCTGATTGATTTCCATGTTTCTATGGAGAATTAGAAGCTTGAGCTGCCTACCCTAACCTTTGTCATTGATGCTATGGGGGCCTTTTCCCTTTGTGATTTTGTAATCACTGTTATTCTATGGAGTTAAGGAAAAAGCTCATTGTTTTCACTTTCATTTCTTTTTGGTGGATCTCATCTTACATTTTGATGGGTTTTTAAAATACCATACTGAGTTCTAGGAATTTTTGGGTAGTTTTCACTTAACTTAATTGCTATGTGTGTTACAAGTATTTTCTCCCATCTACCAATTCATTTTAACACTTCACTAAAAAAAAAAAAAAAAAAAATCCTATAGTTTTCTATGGCTAATCAAGAACTCCTTCCTTTATGGCATTGGGGTTTGTGCTTTGTTTAAAAAGACCTTGCTGGTAAATATTTTCCAACATGAGTTTAATTTTTGTATATTTGCTTATTAAAAAAGTTCTCAATATTAAATAACCAGTATTTATATAAATGAATATATTATTGAATGACTATTATTTTTTCTTTTGCTTGTTCTCCAGAAGTGTTTTTTTTTTCCCTGCTTTCTTTCTTCCTGGATTGTACCATCCTTTGCCCAGTATGGCTTGCTTCCTCCCCATGGAAGTAATGGAGGACATACTTACCTTGTGACATATGTACAGCCAGTGCAGACAGGAGCATGTGCTCCGCCTTTGCTGGTTCTCACCATCATTTTGCCATTTCTTGGTCTCTTTCATACATGTATTCATATCTGTGCCTAGTGGTTTCTCCCACCAAAGTGCAAGAGAATAAATGGTGCTCACTTATCTTCCCAAACAATCTCTGTGGTAGTTTCTAGAGTTTAATGGTCTGTATCCAGCTCCTTTTATCTTTTCCCTTTGACTCGGAGAATAACAGACACTTCCCCGCTTCACACAGTTCTTCTCTATCTGTGTGCTGTGACCTGTGGTATCCCGCCATGCTGGTCTCTCAGTACTTCTCTCATGGACTTTCCATGTTTGATTCACTGAAGGGAATATTTCTTGTTTACAACTAATGTTATAATTTTGTTTTCTCTGACAGAATTCTTTATGTCTTCCCTGGAGAAGGAAAAGAAACAGGCATGTGCTGTCAAAATTCTACCCTGATCTAATTTAATATGTATGTTTTTATTCTTACCACTCATTTCTATAATAGGATTTGAAGCTCCTTCAAAGATTGCAGTTGATAAAATATGATAAAAAGTACTTGAGGGAATGGGTAAATACAAATGAGTAAAAATGAAAGGAAAACAGCAAGAACTTAGTTTGGTAGGTACCCTTGGGAATTCGGGGCTTTGTCAGACTTGGGGCTTAGATGTGATAAGAGAGATATAAAGAGATTAAGGTCACCTTGGAAGCTGACCTTCTTCAGCAGAGGTGAGATCTATGGGGTTGGTTTGTGCTGAGAGATTTTTTTTTTTTCCTGGAGAGATGCATACAGATCTCTATTCACCCAAGATATGGGGCTAATGCCAAACCAAAGTAAGGAGTCTGGCATAATCTAACTCAGTGAGCAAGTGAGTCTCCTGGAGACTCAGGGTGACTGGTGATGATGCAAATGCAGCTGAGTCACTGAGAAGTTCACCCACCATGGGTGATGATTCATGAAAACTATATCCTTACTGCTGCTCCCTGCCCAACTTACCAGGGACTCCACCAGAGTGTGTCAACCCAGCAGTGGTCTCCAGCTGTATAACCTCCGAGCCAGGACTTGACAATCTTGTAGCTTTCTGAGTTTCCCTAGCCTTTAAGTTTCCTTAGCTTGTCGAGTCTTCCTCATTTCCCTCCTTCATAAAGGTAACATTTTAATTTAGAGGAAATAGCTCCACAGGCTTGTTGAACACTAAGAACAAACCAAGTGGAAGAGTCTTAGAGTTTTGGGAGTTCTGTAAGCATCCTACAAGAGCGAGAAAGTGGTAATTAGTATAACAAGATGGAATCTTCGGCAGCACTTGCCTCGAAGGAGACTTTGGGAATCGGTGGAAGTTTCATGTCCATCTGAGAGTGTGCAGTGAGGCCTCTACCTCCACTATACCCTCTGCTGGCAAGTAACACACATGGCCATAGTTGCGCTGGAATCTCTCAGTGTAGACACAATGGTCTCACAATGAGTTCACATAAACCTTTTGACATAAGCCTTTCGGCCCTTTACAATAGTAGATAAGCTGAAGCTGAGTGCCTGGCTTTCCGCAGTTGAATCCTACCATTGAAAAGGTAAGACTCATTTAAATTACGTAGGGATGGGTTGGTGCTGTTCTCAACCATGACCAAAGAACCTTCCTCATGCAGTACACTGAAGTTGGTGCAGAGACTCATAATTGCCAGGGTGTTCCTAATAACTGACTGTTGAGCGCTCAAGCCTAAATGAGACATCTATACCAACCCCTCACTTCAAGGATCAGAGAACATCCCAGAAGGAGGGAGCAGAAGATTTCAAGAGTCAGGGGATGAAGAGGAGCTCTGGGGGCCTCTGGACATGACATGACATGGCAACTATTGCACTATTGAAACCATTGCAGCTGGGGTCACCTGCACAAGCCCTGAGCAAGCTCAAGCCAACAAGAGGAACTTTCCAGCAAGCACCTCCACTAGGAAGCAGTGGGTTGAATGTACCTACAAAAGGAGAGGACATGAAGGTAAGGAGAGGACATGAAGGTAAGGAGAGGACATGAAGGTGAGGAGAGGACATGAAGGTAAGGAGAGGACATGAAGGTGAGGAGAGGACATGAAGGTAAGGAGAGGACATGAAGGTGAGGAGAGGACATATTGTGGATGTCTGGGGTTGCAGGGGTCTTGGGCATGGATGTGATCAACATATGCCATATACATGTATGAAGTTATCAGTGAATGAAAGCTCTCCAAAATAGGGAAGAAATGAATAATTTGGAAATTGATACTTTCTGGTTTATATGCAAGCTTCCACCTTGCAGATACTTTATGGTGAAGATTTTTACATGACTTTTATTTTAGTACCAAACCACCTTGGCATTTATAGCACAATTAGCTTCTCATTCCAAGTCAATAATCTTATTGATTGTATCTACTGAATAACATTTGTTTACACATTGTATTCCATGTTCTTTAAGAGAAAGAAATGTACTCAGATTTCCTTCAGGTGTGCTAAACAAAGGTTTTATTTTTAAATTTTATATTTTATGTGTATGACTGCTTTGCCTGCACATGTCCGTGCATCACGTATGTGCAATGCCCATGGAGACCAGAGAGGGTGTCAGGTCCCCTGGAACTAGGTAATAGTTTCTTTTGAGCTTCCATGTGTGTGTGTGTGCTGGAAATCAAACCTGGGTCCTTTGCAAGAGCAGCCAGTGCTCTTAACCTCAGAGCCAATGCTCCATCCCCAGACAGGACTTTAATGACACCTGCGGTGAGGGATTTTTCTTGCTAGATAATGACTGCCAATCACATATAATCTTTCATAAGCACCGTGGCAAGATTGTCCAGCTGCTTTGCTTTCCCCTAGGGCTTTTGACCAGGCCTCTTATCAAGCAGTCAAATTTAGTTGGGCATGATAACTAGCGGTCTTGGCGATGAAAAGGGAACAAGCAGAAGATCCATGAAGTGCTTTAGAAAGGCATGGCAAAATGCTACTATCAACTAAGGAATTAAACGACCCTTTGAATAGGAGTGATCAATTGTAATTGCAACTCTTTAGTTAGCCCCAGTATCACCCCTGAAAATGCAATTATTCTTTTATTTATTCATCTACAGAAGCGAGTGAAAGGAGATGCTAATGTTTCCTTTAATGAGGTTAAGACGAGTTAAGGGGGAAAATAGAGGCTAAATGAAACCTCTGAAGTGGCTAATAACATAGATGTAATTCTGACCGTATTCCTGCTCATTTATAGTGATATGAACCCTGCTCAATCTCCAATCTACTTTCAAGTGTGGCTACGTGTTTTTAGGACTCACTCGCTTTATCACTTATTTATCCCCCCCCCCAACAAGTTCTAATCCACATCATATCCCTGAGTTCTTTCTCTGTAAATGTCTATTCTGCTCCAGGTTTCTATAAATCCCACCACAGAATTGGGTTTGCAACAGAAACTGCTTGAAGGAAGAAATGAGCTCAAAACTTGAATTAAGTTTCCTCAGGTAAAAACAAGTTGTTTTTTTTTTTCTTCCATAAAAACCCAAGTTGAGTAGGTGCCCACTCTTAAAGAAAGTAATTTAGACTTGAAAGTAATTGACCAGGCTCTAGCATGATGGGGCAGCTCAGCCCTGATGAATGGTGTGAGCCTGTGAAGTAGGATGTAGAATTTACTTTCTGAATCATGGTGAGAGGTCAAGTTTTGGTTCATCCTGCCTACTACCAACCCTTGGAAATAGATAGTTACTTCCTGAAGATGCTCCCTGCACCAGACTGGCTAATCCTTCTACATCCGTTCAGGACAGTGTGCGCCAGGGGGCAGAACCTCTAGAAGTCAAAGATGCACCCAGGAGTGTGAAATCTGGTAATAGAGATGTGATTCTTTGGTAATTAATCTCATGACTATGAAAATTGGGACAGGATAACAACCGTGTCTCTGCCTTGTTGCAAAAGCCCCCCATGTGGTCCTGAAGGACCAGGGAATGTGTCGGACCACTGACTGGAACACTGATAATCATAGAGTGGCATTTTGCCAGTATGATGTAAGAGAGAGAAACTGAGTTTGAACCTTGTCTGAGGGTTTTATTGCTATGAAGAGACAACATGACCACGACTACTCTTATAAAGGAAAACATTTAATTGAGTCTGGTTTACAACTCAGAGGGTTAGTCCATTATTGTCATGGCAGGAAGCATGGTGGCATGCACGCAGACATGGTGCTGGAAATGTAGCTGAAATTCTACATCTGGATCTGTAGGCAGCAGAAAGAGAATGAGATACACTTCCTCCAACAATGTCACAACTACCCCAAGAAGGCCACACCTCCTAGTAGTGCCTATGAGCCCATGGGGGCCATTTCTTCCAAACTATCACCAACCTTCCTTAATGTAACCTAGAAAGAATGAACAGAAGTAGATACCGCATTACTGCACCAACCAGAGTCAAACGCATGGAACATCACAGATTCATACAATACTCTTGGAAAGGCACAAATCAGAAAAAGAAAAGAGCAAGAATTCTTAAATCATTAGTGTGGCTTGATGATGCTCCTAATAATATTTCCAGTCAAGCAGCAAAGAGAAGAGAAAACAGGTGAACAGAACAAGTCCTCAGAAGTCTTGATCATATGCTCTCTGTGAGAGGTATATCTACAGTGAAAATGCCAAGGAGGCTAACTAGCTTAGTGCAAGATGGTACAATTACATGAGAAAAAGCAAGAAATTACAAAAGTGAGAATGAGGAGTCCTAAATTTTTGTTATTTGCAGATGAGATGATTGTAGACCATTGTAACTCATGAGAATTGTTTGGAAAACTATTAGAGAATTAAAAAAAAAGAGGGAGTTTGTAAAATTCTCTTGTTGTAAAACTTTTATCAAAATCATTAGTTTTCTTATATACTAACTATAAACAGGAAATTTAATGGAGAAACTATTCCATTTACAGTGCCAAGAAAAAACATTAAAAACTCTAAGAAGAAGAAGAAGTAATGAGAGTTTATGTGAAGAAAACTTTAAAAATCTTTTGAGGATTATAAAAGCAAACTTGGAATAGTAGTCATAACTTATTCTTAGAAAGACTCAATATCATAAAGCTGTTATTTTTTTCTAAATTAATCTATAAAGCCTGTGCCATCCAAATTAGAATATCAATGAGATGTTTTGGAAAAAAGTTGGTAAAATTTTTTTCTGAGGAACACATACATAGAATCGCTGTGACTTTGGAAAATAAACAGATAATATGAGGTCTTTAAACTATTTATTCACACAGGGAATACATGGAATATTGGCCTTTTATTCAATGGAGAAAGTTTGAAAAATTGAAGAAGTGTCTAGAGAGGTGGATCATCAGTTAAGAGTTCATGCTTCTCTTGCAGAGGAGGTTCAGAGTTCAAGTCCCAGCACCCATATTGGGTAGCTCAAAGCCATTCGTAAATCCACTTCCAAAGGAGCTGTGACCCTCTTCTGTAGGCACTGCCATATGTGTGGCACACACAGAGAATGGATCTACACCACATACACAGAAATTTAAAAAAATCTAAATTCTTAAAAACAATAAAAAGAATACTTGAAACAGTGTTGACACTTGGATTGATGTTTGTAAAATGAAGTCCACTTAGCTTTCTCCAGTGACTTGAGAGTCAATGTGAATAGAGATATTATGAGTGTGCATGCAAGACACAAATCTGTAGAAATGATGATAAGGAAGGTACTGAATTTATGAGGAAAATGTTGAAAGGTAAGGTTACAGTTTATTTTCTATTGCTGTGATAAACTCTATGATTAAGAGCAATTTAGTGGGAAAAAAAGAGTTTTTTTTTTTTTTAGCTTACACTTCTAGGCCACGACCCATTGCTGAGCTAAGTCAGGACAAGAGCTCAAGCAAAAACCACGGAGGAACACTGCTCACTGCCTCACTCACACACTCAGGCTCAGAAAGCCTGTTACATAGTCCAGGCCCACCTGCCTATGGATGGTGCTGCCCATGGTGGCCTGGGCCTTCCCATATCAACCAATAATCAGAGCTACTCCTCCACGATATGGTCACAAGCCAGTCTGTTCTGGGCAATGACCCAAAGGAGACTCCCTGAGATGACTCTGGGTTATGTCAGGCTGACAGTTAAGTTTATCAGAACACGTAGCTATATAATTGAAAATTATATTATGAGGGATGAGAATGTAGCAGTAGAACATTTGCCCACCATGTGCAAAGCACTGGGCTCAATCTCTAGTATAGTATACAGTGTTTTGTGTGAATATGAAAATCATGGTGGCATGTAAAAATCAAGCTATATTGGATGAGTTTGCTGCATAATCCATTCTAATCTGTTTACCACTCCTGTAAAATAATTGGTAAACAGTACTGTACTCTTAAGTGCAACATTTACCAAAAATAAGGTCTTCAAAGTGTTACTAAGTGACAGAAAGTCCTTCCTGTCACTGCATTTCAATGAAAAAAGTCACATAGTAGCATTTATACCCATCTAATTTTCAAAAGTGAGTCATTTTTATATGGGAGCAATTTATTAACATTAAACATGATTTTAATGTGTATATCCTTTTACTCAAAATTTTCTCTTATTGGAAGGATGGGACTAAGGCCGTTCTTGCAAAACTAAAAAAAGAAACAAAAAAACATGGAATACAGCTTTTAGTAGACTAAAAAAAAAAAAACCCACTGAAGTGTAACCTGTGGGCTGTTGATAAAATAAAATATAACCTATCTAAAACAATAAAATTCCTTACAACTTTTGAAAAGGATGGTATTTTGCTATCTGCCATTAACAACAGATTTTTAAAAATACGACACATTAGAAGCATAGAATAGTTGCATGGATTGATACTATATGGATGGATAAGCACTGTGTGTGCTACGTTATTTGCATATGTTAATTTGAAAAAAAATTACTTTTTGGTATGTTTCCAAAGCTATAGGAGACTAGATAAATGATAATCTAATATCTTGAAATTATAAACTACTTACTTAGGTTGTTTTTATTTTTTGAGATGGTATTACTATGCAGCCCAGCCTGGTCTAGAAGTCACAATATTTCTGTCTCAGCTTCCCCAGTGCTGTGCTAGGAACCACTATGCCATTAGGCTTTTTTCTTCCTTTCTCATTTATTTATTAGTTCCTTGACATTAAAAAAAAAATTCAATTTATTTATTTACTCATTTTAACATCCAAATCACATCCCCCTACATCCTCTCCTCCCAATCCTACCCTCCCACCTTCTGCCTCTATTCCCCCTTCTTCTCAGAGAAGGGACCCCTCCATCAACCTGCCCAGTTCTTCATGTGGCATCTAAACTAATTGCAACCTCTTCCACTGAAGCCAGTCAATGCAGCCCAGCTAGAGGAAAGGTATCTGATTGTAGGCAAGAGAGCAGGTGTCAGAGACAGCCCCCGCTCCAATTGTTAGGGGACCCACATAAACACCAAACTGTACCTCAGCTCCATGAGTGTAGGGGCCTCGGTTCAGTACAAGCATGCTCTTTGGCTGATAGTTCAGTCTCTGTGAGTCCCCATGGGCCTGAGTTAGATGCCTCAGATGGTCTTGGGCAGTTCTTGTTCCCTGCCTTCCCCCAACTCTTCCCCAGGACTCCCAGGTCTCTCTCTGTCCAGTGTTTGGATGTGGGTCTCAGCATGTTCTGATGCTTTGTTGGGCAGAACCTCACAGAGGACTGTCATGCTATGCTCCTGTTTGCAAGCATAGTACATCATCATTAATAATGTCAGGGTTTGATTCTGTCCCATAGGTTGGGTCTCAAGTTGTCTGCAAGCATAACACAGCATCATTAATAGTGTCAGGTGTTGGTCCTCCCCATAGGTTGGGTCTCAAGTTGAGCCAGTCCTTGATGGTCATTCCCTCAATATCTGCTCCATCCTTATCCCTGCATGTCTTGTAAGCAGGGTAGATTTTTGGGTCAAGGGTTTTATGGGTAGGTTGGTGGCCCCCTCCCTCCACTGGCTTTAGGGGATGGCCACTTCAGTCTCCATATTCCCCACTGCTAGGATTCTCAGCTAGAGTTACCCATATATCCTCCCAGGAGCCCACCCCATCACAGGTCTCCAGTTTGTCCCAGAGAACCTGCCCCCATTAATATCCCTTCTCTCTCCCAGCCCTCCCACCTCCTACCCTGCTTTCCTCACCTGATCCTCATCTTCGTTCCCCTCCTCACCCTCTCTCTCACCCAGTTCTTCTCTTCATCTGTTTCTGATATCAATATTTTTATCTTTCTCAGTGAGATTCAAGCATCCTCCCTTGGACCCTCCTTAATACCTAGCTTCTTTGGGTCTGTGGATTGTAGGATGGTTATTCTGTACTGTATGGCTAATATCCACTTATAAGTGAGTACACACCATCTGTGTTTTTCTGGGCCTGAATTTTGAACAAGGTATTTTGATCATATTCACCCCTTCCGGCAACTTCTTCCAGATGCATGGCCCTTCCCTTATGAAGCAGCTTTGTATTTCCTTTAAAACACCACACACACACACACACACACACACACACACACACACACACACACACCAAACAAATAAACATACAAACAAAATTAAACCATGGAGTCCAATTTGAACTCCCCATACACATTTGGGTGTGTGGCCTTCCACAAAAGTATGGTTGATCTAGTAGGGGCCACACCCTTAAAGAAGACTGAGTCTTCCTCTCCCAGTAGTCGTCAATTGTCAATACTTTCTCCTCTAGTGGGTGGGACTTTGCATCACCTGCCCTCCCCATGCTGGAATTTCTGCTACTTTAAGCTTGTGAATACTTATGTATGCCATCACATCTGTTTAATTTTTGATGCATTTGCAGGTTACTAGTAAGACTGAGTAGAAAGTGAAAAGTAGGAAGTACAAAAATACCTTCTGTATTTCCTGTCCTCAAATATGCAAAATGACCCACCACTATCATGCTTTTTCAAAGTGATGCATTTATTAGGGTCAATGAGCCAAGCTTCACACATCCTTATGTGAGTTCATAGCTTATATTCAGGCTTTCTTTTGGTGTTTTATGTCCTTTATTGGATATAATGTTTTGCAATCCATTTTTCTCAGTGTGTGGCTTTTTTAATTATTATTTGGATAGAATTTTCACATAGTATATGTCTTTCATTTTATTTTTTCCTTCTCTATTATTTATTTTAATTGATATATATATATATGAAAATTATTTAGCAATGGAGTAATATTAAAGAAAGAGATACAAAGAGGCAGGTAGTGTGTGTATGTATGTATTTCAATCAGGTTAAACATACCTCTCTCTGCAATAATTATTATTTCTTTTCATTAAACTGTTTAAAATCTTTCCTTCTATCTTTTGAATTACACAGCACATTATAATATCTATAGACACACCAGCAATGGGAACTTCTTACTTATTTCAAGACTGTGGTGAGTCTCAGGGAACAAACAGGAGCTGGAGAGATGGCTCACTGGTCAAGAATAATTAATTGGTGCTCTTGCAGAGGACCTGGGGTCAGTTCCCAGTACCTATATGGCAGTTCACAACCTCCTGTAAGTCTAGTTGCAGAGGATCCAGTAGCTCATATGGCTTCTTTGGGAACTTACATTCATATGGTGCACAGAAACTCAGACAGGCGCATGCACACATGTACATAAAAATAAGCAATAAACATCTTTCAAAGGAACCCCAGCCAAGCCAGATCTTCTGCACAGCAAAGGTTACAACTAATAGATTAAAAAGACAAGAGAAGAGGAGAAAGCCATCCCTTGGACAATAGGACAATATCCAGGATTCATAACCCTTTCTAAAAATCCTGATAGCAATAAATTCATGCTTCCCAGGAGGAGACATGCAAATGGCCTGCAGGTATATAAGTAAGTGCTGTTCCACTAATTACCAGGAAATACAAAATAAAATGCAATGAGATGTCACCTTACCCCAGCAAGAATGGCTGTTATCAAAACAACAAAACAAAACAAAAACCAAGGATAACGAGAGCAAGAGATGGTGTGGATGGGAGAGAGTTCTTGTACTCTGTTGGTGGCCAAGTAAATTAGTACAGTCATTGTGGAGAGCAGCATGGAACCTGCATAGAGTGAAAAAAATAGAATTTCTCTTGGATCCGTCCACCTCATTAGTTTTGTTTGTTCAAATGAGATGATATTAGGATCTTAAAGAGACAAACAGCATTATTAGCAATGGCCTAGAAATGGAAAAAACTGATGTGTCAATCACTTAGTAAGTGGATAAAGAAACTGTGGCATGCACACCAATGCATGCTATTCAGCAGCAAACACAATCTTGTCACCTATTCCAATATGGATAAAACTGGAAACTGTGTGTTAACTGGAATAATAAGCCAGGTAGAGACAGACAGATGTCACACGATCTAGCTCATTTGTGAAATCTAATAAAAGTGAAATGTGTAGACCTTGAGATACAGGAGGCCAGGAAGGGAGATGGGAAAGGGAAGGTGGGGAAAGACTGGCCAGTGAGCCCTAAGTATCACCAATCATGCTTTTGTTGCTGCATCTGAGAAGTCACTGCTTGGGGCTAGAGACATGACTCTTGGGTCAAGAGTGATTGCTGCTCTTTCAAAGGACTCTGGTTCGATTCCTAGCACCCACATCAGGTGTGTCACAGGTTGTCTGTAAGTCAATTTCAAGAGATTTGATGCCTCTACATTCTGTATTGGACAAGCATCTGCACTTATGTGTTGAGTTCAAGTCCAAGAAGTCATGTTCATAGACACATAAGTACAAAATAAAGAGATATTTTAAAGAAGAAGTCTTGCTAAAGCTAATAACAGCTAGAATTTCCGATATGCTGCTATAGTCTAGGAGCAACATGCTTGTGTTTGGAGTTATTACAGTGGTGGAAGCAATATAGATTCTCGTGATCATTTTTTGCCATATAGATTTTCAGGTGTTCCATAAACAGTTTTTCAAAATATTACATCTTCTCTGAGGAATTTTCTTTCCTCTTTCTTCAAAGACAAGTAGGCTATTCAAGCTATGTCCATTTGGGCACTACTTTCCTCTGTTGGTCTGATCAGTTTATTCTTTCTCTAATATCCTATCATCTTGATTGTTAATTAATATGTCTTGAAATCAGGTGACATCATCCTTCTCATATTTTTCTTTCAATATCATATTTAACATTGCATTTACTAGAGGTACCTTAACAGAATAGAATAGACTAGGTGGCTTAAGAAACAACAGAGCTTTAGTTTTGCAGAACTCTGGGTGCTGGAAGTCCAAGACAAAGGTGCTGGCAGAGTTGATGCCCTGGATTACCTCCTAGGCTTGTAGATGGTCATGTTTTTGTTGCTTCCTTGTGTGTTTTATTTGTCCATGCACATGCACGCACATCCCTGGCATCTCTATGTATATTTGGAAGTTCTCTTACCAGCACTCCAGGGAGATTGGATTAGTGCCCACATCAATACTTTGTCTTCATGTAATTTCATTGTTAAGGTTCCCAGCTACAAATATCACCACATTTTGATTATACTATGGGTTATTTCTGAGGTGTTAAGGATATGGTTTCAAATACAAATGGGAGAGGGCAGGTAAAATCCAGCTCATAAAAACTATTCTAAAGCTTGTATCTTTCCGTGTGGACTCTAGGCATTATAAAAACAAAGACTGGTGTCTTTTTAATTGATCTTGAATAGAATGTCAAGTTCAAATTGTGAACTGATACCCTGAGAATAGTGATTCTTTCTATTTACAGTCATGGGACTTCTCTCTGTGGTTCCATCCTTTTTGTTTTCTTATTTTCATTTTGTTTGACATATTTGAACTGTACATGTTAACAGGACTTGGATAACATTTTCCCATTTGCATACCACACTCATGGATCCAATCCAATTTAACTTTACCACCATTACCCCAGTTCTTAACCTTTACTTTGTATTCAGTTCAACTCCTTAGCTTTTATATATAAAGGAAGCACACCCTTCTTGTCTTTCTGTTTCTGACTCATCATACTTTAATATAATGATGTCCAGTTCTATCAATTTTGTGGCAAATAACAGATTTATTTCTCTTTGTGGATGAGTAGCACTCTCACACATTTTTTGTTGTTGTTGTTTTTGCTTTGTTTTGTTTTGTCTTTAGAGACAGGATTTCTCTGGTTAGTCCTGGCTGTCCCAGACTCACTTTGTAGACCAGGCTGGCCTTGAATTCACAGTGATCTGCCTGCCTCTGCCTCCCAAGTGCTGGGATTAAAGATGTGCACCACCACGCCCAGCACATTCTCACATCTTATATGTTCATTCACACACTGTTGGCCACATACACTGATTATATACCTTAGATATGGTGAGCTGTGTCACAGTAAATCTGGGATCCACTATTAAGTCCTTTGGTGTGTACTCAGGTATACAATATCTGGATGGCATATAGACTATTTTCAGCATGTTTTCCCCTTCTTTTTTTAGAAACCTCCATTTTGTTCTTAATAATATTTGTAATTTTACACTCCCATCAACAGTATATAAAAGTCCCATTGTCAGAATTTATTTTCATAGTGATTCTGCTGAAGTAAGATATTATCTCACTTTACCTTTGATTTGCAGTTCCCTGATGTTTAAAGATCTCAAACATTTTCTTTCAAATATTTGTGCTGTTAATGTTTATTTGAATTTTAGAGTTCTTAAGTGGAATTGACACTCATTTTGTTACATTTAGCCTAAACATTCCACTTTAATATGAATATAAATGAAATTATTTTAATTTGGAATGGCGATAATTGATTGGTAGCATATAGAAAGTGATTAGCATTCATAGATTGACTTTGCCAATGAATTGTGTTCTGCACCCCCCACCCATTTTCACCCACTGAAATCCCTAATTCTCAGAACCATAGGCTGTGATTGTATTTGGAACTAGAGACTTTTAAAAGGGTGTTTAAGTGAGAATGAGACTGTTGGGTTTGGGCCTTAATACAATATAAGACTACAAGGATGCACTTGTGCAGGGTTAGGATTTCATGAATGGACAGTGGAGGAGACATTGATAGCCAAGGAAAGTGGCCTCAGGAAAAATAAATAAAACCTGCTAGTACCTTGATCACCCATTTCCAGTCTCTATAATCAGGTTACAGTAACTCTATGGTGATGAGCCATAGAACCTGCGGATTTTCATAACAAAAGCATTAGGAAACCTACAGAGCCTGCACCTCACAGCCCTGCTGACTTTACACAGCAGACTTAGTATCCCATGGATTATAGAATAGCTTGGATTTTCTACTTTTTCTTGGAATGATTTCTGATTTATAAAATCAGGAAAAGAACAATATATGTTAAAAATCGACAAGTGGCAGGGATAGTTTATTTTTTGCTCTGAGTATAGTAAGACATATTTCCTAGTAAGGATGCTTTGTTTAGGAAACCAGCAAAGGCTAAGTGGTTCACACCTGGTGTGGTTCACAGAACAGCACTCACTGTACACTCAGTATGTGTTTAATGGTGACTGCTCCTGAAATTTTCTAAGAAACTTTAAGGAAAGAAATGAACCTTATGAGGATGAAAAGGTACATTTTTGGTAGGAAGAAAGTAAATTGAGGGAGAATGAAAGCTGCATGCAGAAAAGGTCTCTTCTGTCAACTGACACCACAGAGCAAGTCCTTTCAGGTCCTCCCTCTTTCAGAAGAATGGATTAGATGGGTAGGCTATAAACATGGAGGCTGCACAGGTCTAAGGAGATGATTTAGTTAGCAGAGAGCTTATTAGTGTGAGGATGTTCTATTCTCAACATCCACATAAAAAGCTGAGTGTGCCTGTGATCTCAGGGCTTGGAGGGCAGACACAGGCTTGCTAACCAGTCAGTCTGGTCACTTGGTGAGCTACAGGTTCAGTGAGAGGCCTTGTCTCAAAAACTAAGGTGGAGAGAGATTGACACACATCCTAAAACTGCTCTTTATATGCATGCACACTCTTTATTTGTATACACTCACAGACAAACACATGGCATGCACATATGCATCTGCACTCATGTACATACAAATGCAAACAGCATAATGCATACACATGTGCACATGCATGCTCACAAATATGTACACAGTCACAAATGTGAATACACTTATAAACATGTACATCTAATGTATGCACACCCACAGAAGTACACACTCACAAGCCCATACAAAATACACTCCTACACATATGTAAGCTCACACATGTGCACACTCAAATATTCAAATCCACATGCACACTCACAGACACTCCCAAACTTGCACACACATATGTACTTGCACACAAGCTCACACGCACACATACACACATACACACACACAATAGAGGCCTCACTTTATGACCTCAGATAGACTGTAGCCTTCTGTTTCTTTAGTTCTCCTTCATGTTCAAGGCTGGAAGGACCTCAGCTGCAGTAGGTTTCCTTTGTGGTCAGTGAAAGGGAGAAGGTGTCATCGGAGGTCTGACTCACCACAGGCATTTTCCTGCTTCTCACATGAACACATGAATGTGCCCCTTCTGTTCCAGCAAGACATTAGAGATATTTGCGTTTAAAGGCTAGTAGCTAGTTGAGAAGTAGCCTAGGCTTGACGCAGAAGAGGTGATTAAAAAGTGTGCATCCATGGGCGAGTGGTTACCTAATGCACAAATAAGACAAGCTGGACTTGGGCTTACAAAGTAAATTCAAAAACTAACTTTGTTACTTATAACACTGAACAAAGAAGTGTGTTTTTATTGGTTGGTGAAACCTATTTCTCACAGTTTGTCACAGGTGACTAAAATAAATGCCTGCCTGAATAAAAACAGAAATTATTTTTATGGCTAAAAATAATCCATAAGCTACAGAATTATTTCCTGGTGGTGAAAGGCCTTATGAATTATGGTTAATTTGGAATGTCTTGACTATATAACCCCTTCCTTACTCTTTGAAAGAACAAGAAATAAAAAGAATATGGCAGATTTAACAGCGGTCCCTAGCTACTGAACTGACAAATGGAACTTTCTGAAGTGCATTTTCCCACATGTTGAAGGTAAAAGAAAGCTAAAGGGAACTGCAATGGAAACTTGTCCTGGTAACGTGAGTTGTGACCATGGAAAGGTGACCTGTCTCTACATAGTTCAGGGACTAACTCTGTTCATTCAATCATGGGGCCTGGGGTGACAAAGTAGACAAAGGCTCTGCCCAGGAGGCTGAGCTCACTGAGGCCATGTGCACCCATGTAATTTGGTGTGAAGAAACACTGAAGTCTCCTGTGGAAACAGCCTGCGTAAGGCTTCACTATGCATGGCAAAGATGCTGAGAAAAAAGCAAAAAGAAAAAAACGCTAACAAGATAAAATGAGGCCTCCTCACTCCAAGAAACTTAGTCTAGCTGGAGAGCTATATGCCAATGTTTTCCAAAGAGCAGATTGTGGAGGGAAGATGTCATTCTCCAGCCTCCCAAATCTCCAGCTCTGAGGTCCTATAGGAGGCTGTAGTATGAAAAAAAAAAAAAAAAAAAAAACCTCGGGGTGGGGGGCGCTAGAGAAATTGCTCAGTGGATAGACCATTTGCCATGCATGTATCTGGAGCCTGGATTTTGACTCCAGAAAAAGATTTTGAAATCTGGAAGCAAAAGTACTTGTCTACAAAGCCAGTATTTCTACTGGAAGACTGAGAGAGCAGACAGGAAAATCCTTGAAATTTCCAGGCCAGCTAACCTGCCATATTCATTGGTCAACATGGTCACAATCCATTGTGAAGGTGGGGCCTGAGCTCTAAAGTTTTCTTCTGACCTCCACATGTGTTCCATGGCATGTGAGTACCCGTACTCACTCATGAATACACACACACACACACACACACACACACACACACACATCTGCGCATCAGAGTGCAATACATATATATATATATACAGATACAAGATAAAAACTACCAAAATTATATGAGTATTTTTGTCTGATTTTTAAATGTGTTATGTTCGTGGTTTTAGTTGTAACTATTATAGTCATATAACAGCAAATATCAATTACTCGAAGTAAATATGAATTGAGAAAAGGGCTTATTTTGTGAGAGGATTGTTTTATCATAGAAGAACATGTTATAATTATCTTGGAAATCACAGCATAAAACTGAGATCTGTCTTATAAATTCCAGTGTTTAGTAGAGGGTTTGAGACAGTATAGAACATTTGATAAAAGTAGGTAGAAATTTTAGAGAGAAAGGACTGTTGAGAATTCTTTCCAGAGATATCAGATAAAACCTTCTCAAATATGATGCTAACTAAATTCTGTTACTATCAGAATCACATGAAAAGCAATACTTTTAATATATTAGCCCTGTGTGCCCTATCACCTGACTTTGTTTTCAACATTGCAAGCAGCATCAGGCATTGGGTCATGATTCGCTTTGGGTTTGGGTGACCTTTATGACAATGATCTTTATTCTGAATACAAAAAGTTAATAAAAGTATTTTTCTGCAAGTGAGATTGCAGACTGCAGACAACCACATAAACATTATACTGTTTTCTCTTGAGATCTCTTTACAGAGAACACGTTGCCAACACATTTTTGCTGGTAGAGACCATCAATGTTTGGAAGACTGTTAGTAATATCTCAGGAGTGAAGTTAACAAACAAACAAAAAGCAAATATTCAAAGCTCCAGAACCTAATACAAAACAATGCCTGAAAGAGCTCTATTTTTTTTTCTGTCTGTAACGTAATCACTGGACCACTCATTTATTCTTTCTGGGAATATATATCCTCCACTGTAGAATATAAAATTTGTGAGTACATGTGGGGTGGGGGGAGGTGTACCCTGGAGCCTGTGTAGGCATAAGGTTTTTGTGTAATTCAAATGCAGATTTCTGTACCCCGCCCCATATCTGGTTGCAATCCTTGTTCTGAGATTCTCCTGTCTCAATGTTGTGTAAACACTGCACCATATTTGTCCCCTGATATGCCAATAAAGCAGTTTACAGCCAACTGCTGAGCAGGGGAGAGAATAGGCCTGGATTTCCTGACCTCCAGGGGGAACAGAAGAGGAGTTAGAGGAGAAAAGAGGAGATTCAGCCACAAGCAGAGGTGCAGGAGACATGAGGAGCCTCCAGCTGAAGCAGAGAAAGACCTAAAGTGCAAGTAACTTGGGAATTTTGGCAAAGAGGGGGTCAGAATAGCATAGAGTGTTAAGAACAGACTTAAACTGCTCAACATTGTGCTGTAAAGCCATGTTAAAATATTATAGAGTCTCAATTATTTGGATGATAGCCGGGTTTAGAGTAAACTGTGAAACTAACACAATTTTATAAAATTTACACTAACAAGCCTGTTTTTGCCAATGGAGGCCACAGATCAGCTGGGATCTTCCTCCATTGCTGTCCATCTTATTTTTAAAATAAAACATACCATTTTTCTGATCTAAGGATATCAGCAAACATACACATGATTCCACTGGGGACACTTAGTTGCAGGACAATATCAAATCTTGTTCTGACAGAAAGATATCTATAGAGTATCAGGGTCCAAGGACTGAGGAGATCACTCAGTCAGTGAGGTAGTTGTTAGGCAAGCAAGGCCTGAGTCAATTTCCCGGACACATGTAAAAAAGCCAGGTTTGATGATACATGCTTTAAATCCCTGCACTAGGCTAGGGAGGTAGAAACAATTGAATTCCGAGGGTCATTGATCAGCTAGTATTTTGGCCTACACACACACACACACACACACACACACACACACACACACACACACACACATATCCCTGAACACTTGCAAACAGAATCACACAAACACCAGTGTATGCACAAAGAAATCAAAATATTTATCGCAAAAGGAATAAAATAGGTTGTCTGGATCTTGGCCAGCTGCTGTAGCTAAGCTGATGAGACTTTCAGAAAATGAGGGACTAGAGCTGAAGAAATAACTGAGTGGTTAAGGCTGCCTTCTCTTCTTCCAAGAAACGTGAGTTTAGTGCCCAGCAACTTCATCAGGGGCCTTACAACTACCTGAAGTCCAGATCCTCTGGCTCCATTGCCCTCCCTGGCCTCCATGGGCACCTGCACACATGGTCACACACATGTAAACATATGTACATGAAAATACAAATAAAATGGAATTTTTTAATTTAAAAATGGAGATGGGAGATCAATGAAGGAAGATCCCAACCTACCTTCAGCCTGCGCCCTGCTTTTTGTGGCTACCCGGTGTTAAGAAATGCTGGCGTAGCTGTATTGCTTATAAGTGCACATAACAGACAACCTAATACTTTGTAATAGAGTAAAGTATGTTCTATGTTCTTCCTGTGATGGAACCAGTCTTGAGTGATATGCAAACCCATATGTTAGGGAAGGTAGGAATTATATCTGATACTTCTGAGAATACCTATCAGTTAGACTTCGTGAAGCTTTTCTAAACATGTTTTGTGTGTATGTATCTGCAGACATGGGGGCTTGCAAATGAATGCTGCCTCTAAGTTTGGTATTGCTAATTCATTTTCTATCTCACTTCTGCACCTTATATATTCTTCACACTGCGATCAAATGGTCTTCTCCAAGTTTAAATCCCTGGCTGGGGCGATGGCTGGAGGGGTAAAGTGTAACTGTGCAAGAAGTGTCCGGGCCTGAGTTCTTATCTCCAGCACCCACATAACAAGGTAGTTTTGGCAACTTGAGTCTACAGCCACAGCCAACGGAGGAAGGGTTGGAGTCAGGCAAGTCCTGACTTGCATCCTATGTAGCCAAAATGGAGAGCTCCAGATTCACAGAGAGAACTTGTCTCCCAAATAAAGAAGCACTTGAGGGGAGTGTCCCAGTGTCAGCCTGAGGCCTCTACATATGTGTGCACAGGCAAGCACACCCGCAGTGTGTATATATCCACTCCTCCAACCCCATTTAAGCCCGCTCAGCCACTTTTTCCTACTTGAAAGCAAACAGAAGTTGTTCAGTACCAAAATGATGACTAACAGAAAAGGGAGTTAGATTCCACATGGTAGACAGGCAAACAGCTCCCACAGGACAGGCTGTCCCCTGACCTCCACCCACACATGTGTGTGGCACATCTATCTTGTCTGTCATTGATTGTCTGTCAGTGTTGAGTGTCAGCCTCAGGTACCATCTTATCAGTTGTTACAAGTGCCCCACTCACATTTCCTGACCCATTTATACACACAGGAGGTGGATTCTAATCACTCGCATGAGTACTTTTTACTTAATACATTTTTCTCTCTAGGCGACATGGATGGCTAAGAAAATGGATGAGTCAGCAAATTCTAGGAAACTAACCAGCTTAGAAACTCATGCTCATCCAAGAACACAGACTTTCATGTTGCTTTTAGGTGGGAAGGGATCGTCATACCCCAACTGCAGAGTTCTCTACCAGAGTTAAGTTGCCACTTCTCGTGGCACTAACTTGCTAGACAATAATTTTAAAATAATGTTGATAACTTTCCTTCCATTATTTTTCCCACTTCCTGTTTGAGTTTTAAATACTTCTCTCTGTCTTTGGCACTGTTCTGTTGCTGTGAAGAGATATCATGACCAAGGCAATTCTTACAAGAGAAAGCACTTAACTGGGGTCTTGTTTACAGCTTCAGAGGTTTAGTTCATTATTATCATGGCGGGAAATATGGCAGCAGGTAGGCAGGCATGGTGTTAGAGCAGTAGCTGAGAGCCACGTTCTGATCTATAGGAATGACAGCAACTCCGAGCCTTGTGTGGGCTTTTGAAAGCTCAAAGCCCACTCCCAGTGACACAGTTCCTCCAACAAAGCCACACTTTTTAATCTTTTGAAATAGTGCCCCTCCTGGATGACTACACATTCAAATATATGGGCCTATGTGGGCCGTTTTCTCTTAAACGAATACCCCCTGTTCTTGCTTCAAGATGGATGCAAATTAACATGTCAAGTAAGTTTCTGTGCATTTCTTTGTTCTGAAAGCTGCCAGCTTCTTTACTGTTTTGATTTCTTCACAAGTGTCCTGTCTTTAGAGAACTCCTCTGCTGCTGTTCATGCCCTAGTGTGAGTGGACTCAGCAAAGAAATCACTGTAATGTCATTTTCTTCCTTATTTCCGTTCCTCATGTCCCTCTGGTAGTCTAACTACAATGGGAATTCTTCAATTATTGGCTATAGCACAATCATTAGGGTCCAGCATAGCCCAGGGAACACACTGTGGCTCATTAAACAAATTTTGAATGACATTGAAATAGTAGGTGACAACTGCAAATATTTAATTAATGTCCTACATTCCTTTGTAGTTTTTATTCTTTTCTGGTAATATATTTTTGAGGAATAAACCCTTCAATATATGTAATAGCATTTCAGAGACATGCTTCTAAATTACCTTTTTTTGAGACAGGACCTCATTAGACAGCCATGTGGGCCTGGAGACAATTCTTGAGTTTTATCAAGTCAGGTCCTGGGATGGCAATTGCATGCCACATGCCTGATTTAAATGAATATTTTGCCTTATTTTATGTTTATTTTAGACTTAAAAAAAATATATTTTAACTTGGTTTTCTAAAATTTGGACACAGTGCTAAGGTCATATTGATGTTCTTGACCAAGAATGACAACAATATACCAAATTACATGTTAGAACTCACCAACAAAATTTTCTGTGTATTGTTATTTATATATCATAAGAAGTCTATGACTATTATCTCTACTTTAAATGTCAGAAAGCCAGAGGTATTTTTCCAATACCTACTAAACTTTGCACTTTATAATGTACCTGTTTTCAATTAACAATTGACAAAGCATTTGTATATAGTATACACAAAGACCTCTTAAAAACTGAGCAATAAATAAACAAAGCACTCGAGCTGAAAATGAGACAAATGTAAAAGGAATGATTAGAGGCCAGAGAGGTGGACAACAGGTAAGATCACTGGCTGCTCTTCCAGAAGACCAGGGTTCAATTCCCAGCAACCACCTGGTGGTTAAGAACATCTGTAACTTAGGTTCCTGGGAATCTGATGCCCTTTTCAGAACTCTGTGGGTGTCAGGCATGCACATGATACACAGACACATAAGAAGGCAAATCATCTGTAAACATGAAAGAAAATAATAAATTCCATTAAAAAACAGAGAGAAAAGATTAACCCTACCTAGATAACTGGGAATACAACAATATATATATATATATATATATATATATATATATATATATATATATA
>CAJQZJ010003646.1:11368522-11412666 GCA_907164525.1 Lophiomys imhausi
AGAGAGAGAGAGAGAGAGAGAGAGAGAGAGAGAGAGAGAGAGAGCAAGAGAAAGACAAAGAGAGAGACACAGAGAGAGGAAAAATAGCAATAAACTTAAAATGATTAATACAAAGCAAGTCAGTATTTTACCCCCCCCCCCAATAATCCATCTTATCATTGAAGTTCAATGTTTGATTGTTTGGAAGAGTTGTCACATAAGAATATATCACTTGATTCAGTATGAGGGTGAGGGCTAAGGTCTTATGCAGCCCAGGATGGCCCCAATCTCTATGTTGTCAACAATATTCTTAAACTTCTGTCCTTCCTGCCTCCACCTTCTGTGTGTTGGATTTTCAGGTATATACCACCATGCCCAAATTATGTGGTGCTAGGAACTGAATTTAAACACTTGCAAACACTCTACCTAAGAAGTCACACCCTCAGCTTTTAAAATAAATTTAAGCTTTTCTTTTACAAGAAATGTAAATTACTCTGATGCATGGGAAAAATAAAACAAATATTACCAAATATTTAATTTTACTTTGACCAATGAGAGGAGCTTTGGGACAGCATTAAAGACAACCTGATATACAACACAGAGTATCCCCTCACTTGCACATCTGGTGATATACTTTTCCTATTAACCTAATTTGAATATTTGAAATGATCTGCTTCTTATGCATGCAAATATATTGCCTTCTTGTAATTTGCAGATCTCAAAAATTTTAAATTAATCATGGCATACATAAATAAACAATCATAAAATGAGCCTAAGGTAGATTGAAAGGACTGGCTTCAAAAATTAAAAGGCGCTGGAAGACAAGCCTAAGTATAGGAATTGGAAGACAGGAGAAATTGACAACTGTAAGAAGTTTAATGAGAGCTTATGTAATGTTGAAAAAGAGTATATAAGCAAGAAAAGATTTATGTATAATATATACATATGCAGACACACCTGTATGTACATATAGAGTCTATCCAGAGGAAGTGTGAATCTCAGATGAATTTTGAGCTACAGTATTAGCACTCCATGTCTGCCTCTCCCCCTCTAGATAGCAAGGCTCCTTGTGCACCAAGCTGGACTGGAAGGAGGGAAGCTTAGCCCAGGTGGATGGGTGTAGTCAGGATCTTGGTTGGTACGGTGAGTGCACAGGCCAAGAACACACTTCTGGGAAAAGCTTTAGAGAATATTTTTGTATTTGTTTATTGGTAAGGGGATGGTGGGGTACTTTTGTCCCTGGGGAGGTGGCCAGGGCTCTGGGCAAGGTTTGTGTGGTCCTACAATTGGCCAGGAGAGATGTTTTGGAAGATACTTCACTTGCATACTCAGGAGCTGGGGAGTCTGGGGAAATAACCTTATAAGATCAAGCTAGGAGTGAGGTCTGATAACTGTCAATCATTAAATTGATTTTAATGAATAAATTTAATAAATAAAAAATTATTACTAGGTTTGATGGTGGGGCAGTCAACTTTATGGCACCAGGTTGGGAGAGGGGAGGGAGCTGACTCCTGGATACCTTATCTGAGGTACCTGAAGTTGAAGCTGTCCTTGATCCTTCCTCTGTAATCCTGGGCCATTGTGGACCCATGCAGGATGATCAGAAAGTCACTTAACTTATGGTGTGCCTTGTAAAATGGAAATATTTGAATTCTGCAACTACCTGAAGGTTGTGGAGTAAGGGTAGGATGCATTAATATAGTGGAGTACTTAATAATCTGCTTAGCCTAGTACAGGAGGACTTTATTAAATACTAGTACTTAATGTTTTAAAAGTGTGTGTGTGCGTGTGTGTGTGTGTGTGTGTGTGTGTGTGTGTGTGTGTGTGTGTCTGTGTAGTGCATTCTCCAGAGAGAGCTTGTTAGATCCTCTGCAGCTGGAGTTCCAGGCAATTGTAAGCCACCCAATGTGGGTTCTGGGAACCGAACTCCATTTCTCTGTAAGAGCAGGCAAGTGTTCTTAACCATAGGTCCATCTTCCTAGCCCCCATGGTTTAATATTATTAGGAACATGTCAGGTGACTGTATTATCATTTTCTTCACCAACAGTGTACAGGCTGTAACTTTGGCCTTTCCAACCCATGAAAGGAAAATCTATCCACTTTTTATTTGAATTAACTTAGATTAGGGAGTATACATTTTAAAGATATTTGTTGATTTAATTTTAGACAGATGTTTTCATGTTTGTTTAACATTTTATTGCATTTTAATTTACCCTATTTAAAGCCACAAAATTCTGATGTTGCAAGTGTTTTTCAGGTTTTATTAATTTTATTTCCTACACTACCAGATTTATTAATATATATGTATTTATTTCTGAGTTTTTATGTACAGTTTATAAAGAAAATTTATCTGTTATTTTTAATTTTGATAGTTTGTGTTCACAGTTTTGGTCAATGTGAGGTTTTATTTATGTGCACTAAACAATGAAAAGCAATATGGAGAGGAATTTGATATAAAATATATTTGAATATTTACATAAACGTGGCCCTCCCATTCCATATTTAGGAACATTACCTAGATAAGATGCACTTGGATATTAACAGACAAGTTGGAAGAATTTCTTAAAAGTTTATTTTGTGTGTGATATGGGGTTGGGAATACAAGTTCTAAAACATGCTAAACAAGTTAACTACCTGTATCTACATCTCTGTGCCCTAAATATTATTTCACAAAAAGCAGCAACTGAAGAAAGCTACATGTCGTCTGTAGCAGAATGGTTAAAATGTGCTGTAGCTAAGGAAGATGGGTACTAAAATCCCATAAAAAGGAATAAATCAGAGCATCAGGGGCACAGACAGCATTGTGAACGGAATTTAGATGCAATGCTACAATTACATTATTTTAAGTTCTGAAAAAATGAATGTGAAATGTGTGCTATAAAATTATATACAGGAATTCACAAGTGTACTAGGCCCTGGAGGGAAGATAATGATTGTTTCCTGGGAAGAGTAAGGGATGTGACTGAGAAGAACACGGAAAGCTTTCAGGATGTTCATAAGCAGCAAGGTGGGACAAGAGTGTTCACCCCATTTTCCTGTGGAAGCCTTCTGCTGAGCTCCCACCATTCTTTTCTGTAATGGTCAGCCAATTGTTATCTTCGATAACTTAGATTTGATAGGAGAGTTGGCCCTTTGTATTTAAGGTTTATTTTTTATTATTTGTTAGTGTACACTTCTTTCTTTTCAATAATGAACTATTTACTTGTTCTCACTAATCCACAACTTTGGAGAATTACAAAATGTCTCATATATCCATTTTGAGAGAATTTAAGTCATTTTTGGTTTCCAGCTTTTCTTTTCATGACCTAGTAAAAACAGATGATAAACTGAATAATTTCCCAGGAAAAATTGGAGAGTCTTGTTCACAGACTTTAGATGGCTTGGAAAGGGGAGAGAGAAATCTAGAAGAAGGAAGAAAAGGTAAGTATAGGATTAAGAACATTTTTTACAATTGGCTGACTCCATTCTCTCTGTAGTTAGGGACAAGGGCATTTATAGGACAACAGAAGATTAACGATGTTGCAAAATTTGATTTATAAAGCTTTTGTTTTTTTAGAATTGGGAGAATTCTGAACTAAGGATTGTGAATAAATAATCACCAGCTTTAATTTGTCAGTTTTACACAACTTAGAATCACTAGTGAAGACAATCTCAGTGAGGGATGGTCTATATCTGGTTGGCTTGTTGACATGGCTGTGAGAGGTTGTCTTAATTTAGTTGATTAATATGCAGGGGTCTTGAACTGTAAAAGAATAAAAAAATCCAAATGAGAGCAAACAACTATGCAAGTCAGAATGCATGCATTTCTATCTCTGCTTCTGACTGTGGATGTGATGTGACCAGCTCCTTCAGTCTCTAGCCCCCTTGACTTTCCTGCAGTTATGTGCTGTAAGATAGAATTATGAGCTAAAATAAACCATTTCTCCCTTAAGTTGCTTTTTCTGAGAACATTTTGTCACAGTGACAGAAATAAAATTAGAACATCTCTTTTTATATTCTTGAAATTGTATATAAGTATACAATATATAAATATTATATTTATAATATAATATAAAAATATATTACATAAGATAATATATTATTAAACTATATATCATATATTCATTTATAATTTCAAGATATATTTGTTTATTATATATTATGATCAAATATATAAATACATGTTTTAGATATTATGATATATAATATATATTATATTATGTTATTATAATATGATATATGATATGTAATATACAATATAATATACAATATACAATACAATGTAATGTAATGCAATGTAATATAATATATTATATACATAATATATAAACTGATTATATATAAATATATAGCTGATTTATACATATGTAATATATATATTACATACACAATATTATGGTGACAAAATTTAGAAGGAATTAGTGTTTGCCTTGTGATAAGAGCAAAGAGAGTAACCTGGATATATTCTAAATTAGCCTTTATGTGTATGTGTGTGTATGTGTGTTTCATGTGTGTTACATGTGTATACATATGTGTGTTGGTAAACTAATCCATGAGTGTGCCTGAAAGTCAGAGGAGAAGTTCTGTGTCCCCCTCTATCACTGCGTCTTACTTACCTCAGGTATCATCTCTCTCTGAATCTGGGGCCAGCCTTGCTGGCAAGCAAACTCCAACAGTCTTTCAATCTCCACCTGCCACAGCATTGGAATGCCACTCATATGCAGCCAGACTCAGCATTTACATGGACTCTGTGATCCAAACTGAGGTCTTCATTTTTGTGGGAGTGTTTTACCCACTGAGTCATTTCTCCAGCCCCTATATAGTGGTATCTAAAATGTAGTTGGATAGTTTTATTTGGGACCACTCTCAAGTTGAAATATAGGCAGTAATACAGAAAACTGTAATTATAATTATGGCCATGATCAACACGCAAAACAAATAAAAATAAAGCCAGTTAGACCTGGAAATACTTTGGGGTACCTTTTTTGGCAACTGGTAGGGTGTGCTGGTTTCTCAGTGACCATGCCAGGTGGACCATGCTCCTCACAAATGTCTTTATGTGTCAATCAACATTGCCTTTTCCTTCCTCTCACAGAATCAACATGAAATACATGCTGCATTTATGGTGTAGAATTCTACAAGTGGTAATAGGACTTATAGGAACAATTTTGAAAAGCAGTCAACTGATCTTCAAAGAATGGCTAACAACTACAGTGGGGCACACCACAGATTACTTCTGGAGTTGTATTAACTCAGAATCTTAGACTATTAACAGTAAAAGGAAGGTTACTCATGACTCTACTCAGCCTCCTCATTTTAGAGTTGTGTTAGGACTCAGGAGCTTGCTCAAGGGCTCTCTCACAGGTTATGTCAGTGGCAGACCTAAAGCCAGAGTCCAGAGTGGGTTTTACCATTACACAGCATTTAACTTTGCCTTTAGAGCAGTGGTTCTCAGCCTTCCTAATACCACTACTCTTTAATACAGTTCCTCAGGTTGTGGTGACCCCCAACCATAAAATTATTAATTGCTACTTCATAACTGCAATTTTGAAAGTGTCATGAATCATAATGTAAATATTTTTGGAGGTAGAGGTTTGCCAAGGGGGTCTCAATCTCACAGATTGAGACCTGTTGCTCTGGAGGAAGAATCATCCTGAAGACAGAACTGGATGGAGAGAACAGTGGGCTGTTAATTTGGTGGCCACTGGGTGTCCAGGACACTACCAGGATTTCCACTTTCATTCTCTTATTTTATCTTCATAATAACCACTTGAGAATTTTATACTTCCATTGTTTTTTTCCTTTATTTTTTATTTCTTCAAGTTACATCTCAATCGCAGTCCCCTCCCTATTCCCCCTCCAGTCCCACCCTCCCACCCTCAACCCCCCATCCTCTTCCCTTTTTTTTTCTTTTAAGTTTAAGGTATATCTTATTTCCCCTTTCAGTCCAACAAATATATTCTCTTTCTCTTATAATAATAAATACAATACAGTACAACAGAGGTAATTAGGCCACAGTTATGAGGGTTATATGGCTTAATGTACATTCCCAATGACCAGTCCATATGTATTTGGTACCTGACTTTAACATTCTACTATCTAAACATCTCCATGAGTTTAAAGTTCTATATCTGACTCAGCATTCATACTAACTTGCAACACAATTTTAAAAGTATCTTCTTAGATGTATAACACTCTCTTGACTCCTAAACAACTCAAAATTTAATTATGAGACTTTATCTATCTGTTCTTCAATCACCTCAGAGACCTGAGAGGGATAAATATATCTGATTTTATAGGAAGTACAGGGTCTGCAGCTTCCCAAACTAAGAAATGACATACCAGTGGCTGCCTGGACAGTTCCCATTTTCTCTCCATACATTACAGAATTGCTCTTCAGTCGTTTGGCCCCGCTTCTCTGACAAACATTGATTGTAGAGCAGGGGTTATGAAGGACTTACCTACCCTGTCTTGGCAGAGCTAGGCTGTCGACTTACCTGCTTCCAGGTTTTGTCCTTTTTGGACAGCATTCTGTCTACAGTTGGAGCAAGGGGCTTTTCCTACCAAGAGATAGGCTTGCGACTAATTCAATCATCTCCCACTGGAGATTCTTAGATGCTCATCTTCTACTTGGAGTAGAATAGGGGGTGCTGTCAGGAGTTGATATGTCTTGATATAAAAAAAATCTAAAGTTACGAAAACATCTTTGAATGCCATATTCTGCAGATCTCTTGAGGTTTTTGAAGAGGCCCTATCTATCTCTTATATTAGGGTAAGCAGATGTTGCTTGTCTCTTAGCAGGTTTATTTCTGATTAGCTTAGAAAGTAACTATAATAGGCTGTCATAGTACCTAACAGAATGACTGGCTTGCATAACCATTAGTTTGCATTTCTTAATTTTCCTAAACAGTTCATGACAGTTAGGAGTAAAAGGCCGAAACATCACATTTCATTTGTTTTCTTTACCTCCTAACCCTTCCATCCCATTTCTCTGGGGGGGGGGGGTGTCCTCATATAACAGTCCCTCATCTCAGTTGAGAGGTCGTATGAGGGCCAAGAGCCTCTTCATCCATTGGGGATCTATGAAGCAGTACCATCAGTGAAAAGTGTCTCGTTGCCTGGGAGAGAGAACTACTAAACAAAAAAATCAATAAGCATACAATAGATAAAAAAGACTAAAAAATCGAAAAAAATATAACTAATATATAAAAAATAAATAAAAATTAAGAATTAAAAATAAGAAGTCTATGTCCAAGTTCCCTTTGGTGTGTTAGTTGTAGTATTGATACCTTCTACTATATAGCTAAAATCCTACTGTAAGTGAATAGATGCCATATGTGTCCTTCTGAGTCTGGGTTAGTTCACTCAGGATGAGCTTTTCTAGTTCCATCCATTTGGCTGCAAACTGCATAATTTCATTGTTTCTGATAGCTGAATAATATTCCATTCTGTAGATGTACCACAGTTTTTTAACCCATTCTTCGGTTGAGGGACATCTGGGTTGTTTCCAGTTTCTAGCTATTACAAATAAGGCTGCTATAAACATAGATGAGGAAACTTCCTTATGATTCCGTGAAGAGGCATTTGGGTGTATACCCAGAAGTGGTATGGCTGGGTCCTGAGGCAGAGCTATTCCAAGTTTTCTAAGATATCGCCAGACTGACCTCCATAGTGATTGCACAAGCCTGCACTCCCACCAGCAATGGAGTAGGGTACCCCTTTCTCCACACCCTTGCCAGCATGTGCTGTCATTTGAGTTTTTGATCCTAGCCATTCTGACAGGTGTGAGATGGAATCTCAGAGTCGTCTTGAGTTGCATTTCTCTGATGATTAAGGATGTTGGGCATTTCTTCAAGTGTCTCTCAGCCATTAGGGGTTCCTCCTTTGTGAATTCTCTATTTAGCACTGTCCCCCATTTTTTGATTGGATTATTTGGTTTCTTGGCATTTAATTTCTTGAGTTCTTTGTAGATTTTGGATATTAGCCCTCTGACAGATGTGGGGTTGGTGAAGATTTTCTCCCAGTCTGTAGGCTGCCGTTTTGTTTGAATGACAGTGTCCTTTGCCTTACAGAACCTTTTCAGTTTCATGAGGTCCCATTTATGATTGTTGATATCAAGTCCTGAGCTGTTGGTGTTCTGTTCAGGAAGTTGTCGCCTGTGCCAATTAGTTCGAGGGTTTCTCCCACTTTATCTTCTAGTAGATTTAGTGTGACCGGCCTTATGTTAAGGTCTTTGATCCACTTGGACTTAAGTTTTGTACAAGGTGATAAGTATGGGTCTAGCTTCATTCATTTACAAATGGACATCCAGTTGGACCAGCACCATTTGTTGAAGATGCTGTCCTTCTTCCATTGTACCGTTTTGGCTTCTTTGTCAAAAATTAGGTGGCCATAAGTGTGTGGGTCTATTTCTGGATCTTCAATTCGATTCCATTGATCTACTGGTCTGTTTCTATACCAATACCATGCTGTTTTTACAACTATTGCTCTAGTACAGCTTGAAATCTGGGATGGTAATACCTCCAGATGTTTTTTTATTGTACAGGATTGATTTAGCTATTCTGGGCTTTTTGTTGTTCCATATGAAATTCAGAATAGCTCTTTCCAAGTCTATACAAAATTGTGTTGGTATTTTGATAGGAATTGCATTGAATCTATATATTGCTTTTGGTAGGATGGCCATTTTTATTATGTTGATCCTACCTATCCATGAGCATGGGAGATCTTTCCATCTTCTAAAGGCCACTTCCATTTCTTTCTTTAAGGGCTTGAAGTTCTTGTTGTACAGGTCCTTTACTTGCTTGGTTAGAGTTACCCCCAGGTATTTTATGTTGTTTGTGGCTATTGTGAAGGGGGTTGTTTCCCTTATTTCTTTCTCAGCCCTTTTGTTTGTTGTATAAAGAAGGGCTTCTGATTTTTTTGAATTAATTTTGTATCCAGCCACTTTGCTGAAGGTGTTTATCAGCTGTAAGAGTTCTCTGGTGGAATTTTTGGGGTTGCTCATGTATACTATCATATCATCTGCAAATAGGGATAATTTAACTTCTTCGTTTCCGATGTTTATCCCCTTGATGTCCTTTAGTTGTCCTATTGCTCTAGCAAGAACTTCAAGTACTATATTGAAGAGATATGGTGAAAGTGGACATCTTTGTCTTGTCCCTGAGTTTAGAGGAAATGCTTCAAGTTTCTCACCATTTATTTTGATGCTGGCCACTGGCCTGCTGTATATTGCCTTTATTATTTCTAGGTACGGCCCTTGTATGCCCGTTCTCTCCAGAACTTTTAGCATGAAGGGGTGTTGGATTTTGTCAAATGCTTTTTCTGCATCTAGCGAGATTATCATGTGTTTTTTTTCTTTCATCTTGTTTATATGGTGAATGACGTTGATAGATTTTCGTATGTTGAACCATCCCTGCATCCCTGGGATGAAGCCTACTTGATCATGGTGTATGATACTTTTGATGTGTTCTTGAATTCAGTTTGCTAGTATTTTATTAAGTATTTTTTGCATCTATGTTCATGAGGGAGATTGGTCTGAAGTTCTCTTTCTTTGTTGGGTCTTTGTGTGGTTTAGGAATCAGGGTGATTGTGGCCTCGTAGAATGAGTTTGGCAATGTTCTTTCAGATTCTAATTTGTGAAAGAGTTTGAAAAGTATTGGTGTTAGCTCCTCTTTGAAGGTCCGGTAGAATTCCGTGCTAAAGCCATCTGGCCCTGGGCTTTTTTTGGTTGGGAGATTTTTAATGACTGTTTCTATTTCCTTATGGGTTATAGGGCTGTTTAATCTGTTTATCTGATCTTGATTTAGCTTCAGTAGGTGGAATCTATCAAGAAAATTGTCCATTTCACTTAAGTTTTCAAATTTGGTGGAGTATAGATTTTTAAAGTAGGATCCAAATATTCTCTGGATTTCCTCAATGTCTGTTTTTATTTCACCCTTTTCATTTCTGATTTTGTTGATTTGTGTTTTCTCCCTCTGTCTTTTAGTTAATTTGGCTAAGGGTCTGTCTATTTTGTTGATTTTCTCGAAGAACCAACTCTTGGTTTCATTGATTCTTTGTATAGTTCTTTTTGTTTCTAAGTTGTTGATTTCAGCCCTAAGTTTGATGATCTCCTGCCTTCTGCTCCTCTTGGGAGTGTTTGCTTCTTTTTTTCCAATTCACCCAGTTTAGCTGTTAATTTGCTAATATGAGCTGTCACAATTTTCTTTTTGAAGGCACTTAATGCTATGAACTTTCCTCGTAGCACAGCTTTCATTGTGTGCCATAGGTTTGGGTATGTTGTGTCTTCATTTTCGTTGGATTTTAAGAAGTCTTTGATTTCCTTCTTTATTTCTTCCCTGACCCAGTGGTCCTCTAGTAAAGAGTTGTTCAATTTCCATGTGAGTGTAGACTTTCTGTTGATTCTTTTGCTATTGAAGTTTTATTCCATGGTGGTCTGATAAGATACAAGGGGTTATTTCAATTTTCTTGTATCTGTTGAGGCTATCTTTGTGTCCAACTATATGGTCGATTTTGGAGAAGGTTCCGTGTGGTGCTGAGAAGAAGGTGTATTCTTTTGTGTTTGGGTGAAAAGTTCCGTAGATATCTGTTAGGTCCATTTGGTTCATGATCTCTGTTAGACTCATTATTTCTCTGTTTGGCTTCTGTCTTGATGATCTGTCCATAGTTGTGAGTGGGGTGTTGAAGTCTCCCACTCTTAAAGTGTTTGGATCGATGTGCGATTTAAGTTTTAGAAGCGTTTCTTTTATAAATGTAGGTGCCTTTGTATTTGGGGCATAGATGTTCAATATTGAGATGACTTCTTGGTGTATATTTCCTTTAATGAGTATGTAATGCCCTTCTCTGTCTTTTTTTATTAACTTCAATTGGAAGTCTATTTTGTTTGATATTAGGGTGGCTACTCCAGCTTGTTTCCTGGGTCCATTTGCTTGGAAGACCTTTTCCCAGCCCTTTACTCTGAGGTAGTGTTTATCTTCAATAGTGAGGTGTGTTTCTTGTATACAGCAAAAAGATGAGTCTTGTTTACGGATCCAGTCTGTAAGTCTGTGTCTTTTTATTGGTGAGTTGAGTCCATTGATGTAGATGGATATTAGTGACCAGGGGTTGTTATTTCCCATTATTTTGGTATAGCTGGCTGTTTTGTGTTTCTCTTTTGTTTAGTTGCTGTGGAGGTTTCTATTTCCTCTGTTTTCTTGGGTGTAGTTATCTTCTCTGTGTTGGAATTTTCCTTCTAGGATCTTCTGTAGGGCTGGGTTTGTAAGGAGATATTGTTTGAATTTGATTTTGTCATGGAATATCTTGTTTTCTCCTTCTATGTTAATAGAGAGTTTTGCTGGGTATAGTAGTCTGGCTGGGCACCTCTGTTCTCTCAGGCTTGTAGGACATCCATCCAGGCAGGCCCTTCTAGCTTTTAAAGTTTCTGAGGAGAAGTCAGGTGTGATTCTGATGGGTCTGCCATTGTATGTGACTTGACCTTTTTCTCTTACAGCTTTTAATATCCTTTCTTTGTTCTCTACATTTGGAGTTTCTATTATTATGTGATGAGAGGAGTTTCTTTTCTGATCTAATCTGTTTGGTGTTCTGTAAGCCTCTTGGATTTTTACTGGCATCTCTTTCTTTAGGTTTGGGTAGTTTTCTTCTATGATTTTGTTGAAGATATTTCCTGGACCATGGAGTCGGGAGTCTTCTCTTTCCTCTATGCCTATAATTCTTAGGTTCCATCTTTTCATTGAGTCCTTGATTTCTTGGATGTTGTGGGTGAGAGATTTTTTAGCCTTCTCATTTTCTTTGGATGTTGTACTGATTTCTTCCATCAAATCTTCCATGCCTGAGATCCTGTCTTCCATCTCTTGCATCCTATTTTTCATACTCACATCCGTAGTTCCTGTTCTCTTCTCTTGATTCTCCATTTCCTCTTTTAACTCTGACTGTGTTTTCTTTATTGTTTCCATTTCTATTTTCATGTCTTGAATGGTATTGTTCATTTTGTACATTTCCTTCTCCAGTTTGCTTGTTTTTGTCTGGAGATCGTTCATTGCTTTATCCTTTTCCTGTTCAAGCTGGATCACTTTGGCTTGGAGCTCTTTAATGATGTTATCCGTTGTTTTGACTTGTAGAATTGTGGCTTCTTTGAATTCCTTCATAGTTTTAAGTTCTTCTTGAAGGGACTTTATCACTTTCCATAATGTAGAATTGTCATCGTTTTCATGTGTTTCAGTTGTGGTGAGGTGGTTCGGGCTGGACGGAATAGCGTTGCTTTCTTTTGTTGGAGACATTTCGCTTTTTTTTTTGTCTCTGGCCTCTGGCCATGAGGAATTTTTTTTTTTTTGTGCTGTCTTCTGGACTTGGGTCCAAAGGGGGCACTGTGGTGTGGGAGTTCCCTTACTCCATCCCTATAAGGAGAATCATTCAGTCCTGCTTCCCATGTGGGGACCTAATTAATTCAGGTGGCGGAGCTGTGCACAAGTAAGCTGTGATTCCCCGCCGGAAGGGCCCTTACTAGTTCAAAAGTTCGATATAGGACAGTTTCAAATATCTCACAGTTTGCCCGGGGTGGTTCCTGTAGGGGGTAAATCTGCAGTTCAGCTCCAATAGCCTTGCCGCTCCCGAGGCTTGGAAGCTGGCCTGTGAAGTCACAGACTGGGATCTGAAGGTGCTTTGCAGTGGAGCTACTTCACTTTCAAGGGTTGCAACCTTTCCCAGATAATTGGATCGTCTGTGTGAGACCTGGGAGTGCCCAGCAGGGTGGGGATTATCTCTGAGTGGTTTCTAAATCTACTGGCTGGGTATTAGGTTGGAACTTACCAGGTATTTCTCCTTTTAGGGGGATGGGTTATCCCGATTCCCGGGTCCAGAGGCTTCCTAGCGTGTCCGAGAGTTGGAAGGGGTGTCCTGCCCAGGAATCTTCCATGGTCCCTGTGTAGCTGGGTGAGATTTAGAAGGGGTTGTGCACTTTGTACAGCATCCTGCAACACTTGCCGCCTTGTGACTGTTGACCCTGAAATCAAAATACGTCCGCGCCAGCCTCCGCCATCTTGGATCCACTTCCATTGTTTTTTAAAGAATGGAAGATTACATGAAGTAGCTGAAGGATCCCGGGTACCACTCCTCATTCCCAGAAAAAGATGAGCATATTGAATCTGCTATTTCTTCAGCCCTTCAGTCTTGTCTTAGTACACTTAATAACATATGCTGAAACAGGGAATGGCATTCATTCAATTACCAAATTTCATTCTATTTTTTTCTGCGATATAGATTTCTGGAATTTATTTTCTTCTCCTAAATATTTTTGGATATTTACCTGAAAATATATGTGAATTCTACATCTTCCATTACTTTCTTTAAATTAACTTATTTTATAGAACAGGCTTAAGTTATCAGCAAAAATGATGAGAAAGGGAAGGGTTTTCATAAAGGTCATGGCGACTGAGTGTCATCTTATTGTGTATCAGTTTCCTTCAAGATCGAAACATTGAATCTTGCAGGGAATCTCCTTAAGCGGGAAAGTGAACAAACCAAAATATTCCAAGAAGTTCATGAAACAAAACAGATTCTCCAGGACCCTCCCTGCCAGAGTAAAGCAATAGAAGCTGAGACTCCCTCTCACAGAACTGAGCTGCAAAGACTCTCAGACCACATCAGCCGCCTGGAAGTAGCAGAAGCCAGAGGAAGTGCCTGGAAGAGGTTTAGAGTTTAGATCAACTCTCCAACCTGTTGAGCTACCCTGTAGGCTGCACCATGTGCTCCAAATTTCCCAGCTTTTGTGAGCTGTCACCCATGGTGGGGTGGTCCTTGGTGATTGAGCTGTCTTTGAGTCATTTCTACTCCTATAAGTGACCTCTCACCTATATTCCTGTGAGTAACTGGAATAAAACTCATTGGCTCATCAACTTGGACGTTAGTGGTATCCGTACCTTGATCTATTATGGGTTCTCTATCTGAGGTAAGTAGAAGTCTGTGTTGCATCTTCCCAGGTTTTGTTTTGTCACACAACACATCCAGATCTAGCAAAATCCTACCAGAGAAAGGTACCATTTTGTGACTGAGATTGTTGTCAGCTGACATCCACATTTCACATTCACACATGATTCACCCAGGATTCTACAAGTCTGTAGTTTCAGATAAATGTCTAATGTTATGACATCAGCCAGTGTGGTGTTACATAGAGTCATGTCTTTACCATATGAGTGTTCTTAGCTAGATATATGCCTTCCGTGTGCTGACGACTCTTATGTCAACTCTATAAAAGTTAGAGTCATTGGAAAGGAGGAAGCCTCAATTAAGAAAATCCCTCCATATGACTGGGTGTTTGACAACCCTGTAGGACATTAATTAGGGATTGATGTGGGAGGGCCCAGTACATTGTGGGTTGGAACCCCTGTGCTCCTGGTTCTTGATTCTGCAACAAAACAGGCTGAATAAGCCAGTAAGCAGAACCTTACGTTGGATCAGCTCCTGCCTCCAAGTTCCTTCCCAGTTTGATTTCCCATCTTGGCTTCCCTCAGTGAACTATGATTCAGCATATGTAAGCCAAGCAAACCCTTTACAGGTTGCTTTTGGTCATGGTGTTTCACCACAGCAATAATGACCCTAGCTAGTCATGCTTTCTCTGTCCCTTGGGTTCCCGTCAATCACAGATCTCTTTTACTGCCGCCTCATCTCTGCCTTTCCAGATTTTCATGCTTTGGGAATCATGGAAAGATTTTTCAGATTGGCTTCTTAATGACATACATTTAGGGTTTGTTCATGTCATTTTATAATTCATTTCTTTTTAGTGCTAATAGTTTAGATTTCAGATGGACCATGGCTTATCCATTTACTTAACTAAAGGAAATCTCCATTGCTTCCAAGTGTGGATTATTATGAATGAAAGTTGTCCAAAGCAATTCACAACCCAAGTCTTACATAGACACAGTTCCCAACACAATCCTGAATGGTATAGCAAGAATAAAAAATTATTTGCAAGCAATTGCCAAGCTGTTTTCCAAGTGTCCTAAGTGACCTATACCATATTTCATTCTTCGTAATTGTGGCTAACAATTTCATTATGTGAATTTTTCAAAATCTGTTCTCGCTTAGTAGGCAGTTAAAGAGTCTTTAGTCTGACTTGTAGTCTTATTTATTCTTTAATATATTGGAAATTTCTAAGGTGATTTCTTTTTTTTAAATACTCATTTTAAGTTTTAATTATGTGTATTGTGTGTGGGATATGTGTACATGGTGTAGGTGCCTGGGGAAGTTAGAGGCATTGGATTCTCCAGGAGCTGGAGTGGTTTTAAGTCACCTGTCATAGGTACTGGAAACAAAACTTGGATCTGCAAAAAGCAAAATGTGTTCTGAACCTCTGAGTGATCTCTTCAACCCCCAGGGAAATTTCTTGTTTTTAATAATGCACACACCCAACTATAAGGTTGTTTATTCAGTTGATATTAATGGTGATCCACTTTTCTCTGCAATTATTTTCTTTCTTGTTTAGTAGTTTCCATTGGATATAAGGTACACAAAGACAATGGACTCTAAAGGTGTTTTCGTTTACTTCTTTCCTTGTGAACACAGAATGATGTCAGTACAAGGTACCAAAAGTTCAATTCTGTATTCATAGTTTGTGCATATCTAGTCACTAAAAGTCTCACTGTAGATTCTCTTGCCTCTTCTATTAAGAGTTTATTTATGTACCTTTAGTATTCTGGGTTTTTATTATAGTTTTGCAATAACATTTTATTGCTGTTATAGTAAGTTTCTGCCCCCCCTCCTTCAAAAATATCTCAGTTACCTGTGGTCCTTTTCTTCTATATGAATATTTTAACTTGACTTTGCAAGGCTCTCATGGAAAACTCTTGTGCAGTTTTGAATGGAATTAATGTGTGAAACTTTTATATTTTATGATACCTTTCTAGCTGTGTGAACAGGAGATTTTTCTTTTATTCACATTTGTTATAACATTGTGCAACTCTCTCTGCATGATTTTTATATATAGAAATGTATTCAGTCTTTTATTTTTTATCTTTATTATTTTCAGAGTTCTTTATTCTATCTCCCTTTTTTTCCCTCCAGAATAGGAATAGAAATGCTTTAAAAGAAAGGGAAAGCAGTCTTAAGAAAGGAAGTGGGGCCAGGAGCAGAAGGGGTCCTTGCTCTCAAGAAGCCATCAGGATTTAATGAAGCATCTACACAGAACCCACTTTCCCCACATCTGTGGATCAGCTACTACATTGTGAGCTTTTCCTGAACATGATCTGTTGGATGAAGCTGAGGTTGGGAAGGGCTTCCGGAGTCTGTCTTTGCCACTTACATTGATGTAATATTTCACACTTTGTAATATTTTCTTTCTTTCACTCCAAAGAGACCTCGGACTCTTTTTTGAACTTGTGATTTAAAGGTTTGACTCATTTAGTGTCAATGTCTCTTAATTTTGAACTATTGAATTAAGTGCTGAAAATCTAGCCTGTGTAATCACTGAGTTATATATTTATCTGCAAGTTGTAAATTTGTTCTGCAGGCCCTCTTTTTTTTCAATTGTAAATAGTTGGAAACTTCCATTGAAATCCCAATATAACCCAGAATTTATCTAGGAGGGATATTTTAAAATATTCCTACACCTCACTTTCTTTTCCTTTCTGTATCAATTACAAGATCATGTAATCTACTTTAAGTTTATTCTAGTTAGAACTTCTTTCCAATATGAACCACTTATAAACAAACTTTGAAAAGCATTTCAGGACTTAGTACAAGGTCAGTAATCATCAATTTTAGTTATGTACTTAAAAATCGTGTATGTATGTGCTGGCATGGGGAGGGAGATGGATAGGTAATGCATAATATTGTTTTAGGTCATTTTTAATAGTATTCTCAATTTCTTTATTTCCTTTTTGAGACAGTGTCTCATGTAACCCAGGCTGGCCTTGAACTCACTTCACAGTCAATGGTTACCTTGAACTGTTGATCATCCCACCTCCTCCTTTGGAATGCTGGAATTCCAAACAAGTACCATCACTGCTGACTTACGTGATGATGACAATCGTTAAATATAAAAACTCATACATACTAGGAATTCATGAAATTCCCTATCAGCTGAGTTGCCTCCTCAGTCCAACAATTTCAGAGTTGTTTGTATTTTGTTGTTGATATTGCTGTTTTGAGACAGTGTCTTGTATAGTCCACATTAGCTTTGAGCTCACTAATGTAGCTGACGATGGCCTTGGACTCTTGATATTCTTCTAAGTGTTGGGATTAAAGGATTCCAGCCTTTCCTAGTGTTTTCTTTGTTTAGTTTATCAATTCTTTTAGAGAGACATATTGAAATATCACAATATGACTGCAGCCTGCCTGTGAAGGATTATCTCCACAGATAAGATTAGGTTAACTGAAGTGGAAAGACCCATGGGTATCTTTACTGTGGGTGGCACAATTCCATGGGCTGGGGTCCTAGGCTGAATATGAAAGAGATGGTGAACTGAGTGGGAATGTTCTTCCACTCTTAGCATCTAGACTATGGATACAATGTGACCAGCCACCTGCCACCTCATGCTCCTGTCATAGTGACTGTATCCTCAAATTGTGAGTCAAGAAAAAACTTTTCTTTCTTTTTATTTATTTATTTATTACTTCAGGTTATATCTCCATCGTAGTGTCCTCTTTCCACCCCTCCCAGTCCCTCCCTCCCACCCTGTACCCCCTATCCCTTCCATCCCACTCCTCTGGAGTGGAGTGTCCCTACATAACAGTCCCCCGCCCCAGTTCAGCAGTCATATGAAGGTCAAGAGCCTCCTCATACACTGGAGGCCTACAAGGCAGCACCACTAGGGCGAAGTGTCTCATTGACAGGAAACAAAGTCTATGTTCGTGTTCCCTTTGGTGCATTGGTTGTAGCATAGTTATCCTGTACTATAAGGCTAAAATCTGATCATAAGTTAATAGATGTCATGTGCATCCTTCTGAGTTTGGGTTAACACCCTCAGGATGAGCTTCTCTAGTTCCATCTATTTGGCTGCAAATTGCATAATTTCATTGTTTCTGATAGCTGAGTAGTATTCCATTGTGTAGATGTACCACAGTTTTTTAACCCATTCTTCGGTTGATGGACATCTGGGTTGTTTCCAGTTTCTAGCTATTACAAATAAGACTGCTATGAACATAGATGAGGATATGTCCTTGTGGTTTGGTGAGGAATCATTTGGGTGTATACCCAGAAGTGGTATGGCTGGGTCCTGAGGCAGAGCTATTCCAAGTTTTCTAAGATATCGCCCGACTGACCTCCATAGTGATTGCACAAGCCTGCACTCCCACCAGCAATGGAGGAGAGTTCCCCTTTCTCCACACCCTCACCAGCATGTGCTGTCATATGAGCTTTTGTTCTTAGCCATTCTGACAGGTATGAGATGGAATCTCAGAGTCATCTTGAATTGCATTTCTCTGGTGATTAAGGATGCTGAGCATTTCTTCAAGTGTCTCTCAGCCATTAGGAATTCCTCCTTTGTGAATTCTCTGTTTAGTTCTGTTCCCCATTTTTTGATTGGATTATTTGGTTTCTTGGCATTTAATTTCTTGATTTCTTTGTAAATTGTGGATATTAGCCCTTTGTTGGATGTGGGGTTGGTGAAGATTTTTTCCCAATTTGTAGGCTGTTGTTTTGTTCAAATGACAGTTTCTTTTGCCTTACAGAAGCTTTTCATTTTCATGAGGTCCCATTTATTGATTGTTGGTCTTAGATCCTGAGCTGTTAGTGTTCTGTTCAGGAAGTTGTCACCTGTGCCGATGAGTTTGAGGGTTTCCCCTACTTTCTCTTCTAATAGATTTAGTGTATCTGGCCTTATGTTAAGGTCTTTGATCCACTTGGACTGAAGTTTTGTACAAGGTGATAAGTATGGTTCTAATTTCATTCTTTTACATGTCGACATCCAGTTAGACCAGCACCATTTGTTGAAGATGGTGTCCTTTTTCCATTGTACGGTTTTGGCTTCTTTGTCAAAAATTAAGTGACCATAGGTGGGAACACTCCTCCATAGTTGGTGGGAGTCCAAGTTTGTACAACAAGAACTTGAAGCCCTTGAAGAAAGAAATGGAAGAGGCCTTTAGAAGATGGAAAGATCTCCCATGCTCATGGATAGGTAAGATCAACATAATAAAAATGGCCATCCTACCAAAAGCAATATACAGATTCAATGTGATTCCTATCAAAGTACCAACACAATTCTTTACAGACCTGAAAAAGATATTCTCAATTTCGTATGGAACAATAAAAAACCCAGAATAGCTAAATCAATCCTGTACAATAAAAAAACATCTGGAGGTATCACCATCCCAGATTTCAAGCTGTACTATAGAGCAATAGTAATAAAAACAGCATGGTACTGGTACAGAAACAGATCAATGAAATCGAACTGAAGACCCAGAAATAAACCCACACACCTATGGTCACTTAATTTTTGATAAAGATAAACCTTTTTTATGTTAAGTTTGTTGTTCCAGGATATTTTATGACAGCAACAGGAAAAGTAACTAATCCACTAACATCCACAGGATGTGTCCTTTCCATTTTTATGTTTTCAAACTGTCTTATAAATATTTTGTTATGATCCAGCACTCATTCAAATTATTCCTTCCCTGTTTGCTCATTAATTATTTCTATAATTTACTTAAATATACTTACCCATTTACAGTAAAAATGGTATTCACATATTCTTAGATAATAATAATCATTGCAATCACCTCTACACCTCTAGAACATTTACATCAGTCACATCCTGAAAAGGAGATCCTAACCAAAACAAAAAGTATGCCATCTAACCGCCACTCCTCCTTTTTCTCTCAGACTCCTAGGTTTAATTCACTAAGTCACACATTATCTCTAAGCCTTTTCTCATCTAGACATATGCTCTCCATGGCATCACACGTGACAAGGTTCTCTGTGATATTTTTTTTAAGAATGTTATTTCCGGGCGGTGGTGGCGCACGCCTTTAATCCCAGCACTTGGGAGGCAGAGGCAGGCGGATCTTTGTGAGTTCGAGGCCAGCCTGGTCTACAAAGCGAGTGCAGGACAGCCAGAGATATTCAGAGAAACTCTGTCTCGAAAAACCAAAAAAAAAAAAAAAAAAAAAAAAGAATGTTATTTCCAAGGCCCTTTTCGGGTCTTGATGTATTAATTGAAACACTGATGTTCCTGTGCTGATCAGACTCAATTTTTAAATTGTTCAACATCTCCTATGTTCATCAGTTTTCCTCTCTGTAGTTGAGTGGATGAAGTACAGGGCAGCCTCCTTTTCCTAGGTGAGCTTACCAGAAGAAACACCAACTGCTGTTTGGTTTTTCCCAGAGGAAAAAAGCAGTGTATCATGTTGTGGCTGCCCTGCTCCTCAAGAGAAGCTTTTTTCTACTGAATCATTCTCGCTAATTTCCTTGGTAAAATCAAGTCCTTCATTCATGTTCATTTAAACAACCATACTATTAGTTTTTTCCATGAAAAAAAAACAAAAACAAAAACAAAAAAACTTCTGTCCTGAGTGGCTGGAGGAGCAATTGAAAGAAATTCTGGCAAGCATTTCTAAGACCCAGGGAGAGTTTACCTTTATCAAAAGAACAGGCGTTGCTCACTTGAGTTGTTTTACATTGAAGACATACAAGATGAGAAGGCTAGGTTTTCTGAACAAAATACAACCTTTTTTGTTTTTTTGTTTTTTTAATAAGAGTAACATTTTCATGAAAGTAGAAATGTGAGGGTAGGAATTACAAGTATCCACTAAACTATTAGGGACTTTCAAGTGTTCCAACAGACCCTGTGTTTTTATACATGAGGATCCTGACTCCAGTATTTTAATATCATTTAAATTTGAGCCCCAGAAGTTTGAGACTAAGGGGATTTGGTTTTACTGTTGTCCTAGTTTGATTTCTGTTGCTGTGTGTAAATATAATGTTATTGTGTAATTCAAATGCTGATTTCTGTATCCCCCATATCTGGTTGCAGTCCTTCTTCTGAGAATCTCCTGTATCAATGTTGCATAAACAATGCTCCCCAATTGTCACTTGATATTCTAATAAAGCATCTTACAGTCAATTGTTAAGCAGGGGAGTGGGTACAGGTACCGCTGGACTCCCCTCCAGGGGAGGAGGAGTTAGAAGAGAAATAGGGGATTCAGCCACAGGAGAGGTCCAGGAGACATGAGAAAGGAGCAGCTGGTGCAGAGAAAGTCCTAAACTGTAAGTATTTCAGGGATTTTGACAAAAAGGGAGTCAGACTAGCATAGAGGGTTAAGAATAGATCAAAATTGTTCAGATTGTGCTGTTAAGCTTTAAAAAATATATAATAGAATATAATAGTGTCTCAATAACTTGGGTCATAGCCGGGTTAAGCAAGAAACTACAAAACAAGCACAGTTATCAAAGTGACCCTAACAGTTGTGATTAAATACTCTGACCAAAATCAAGTTGGGGGAGAAAGGGTTTAGTTTTGGTTTATAGCTCTGGGGGTGGGAGGGAATATAGCCCTACATGATGGCACAGGCATGGCAGAAAGAATGTGAGACCAGCCTGGCAACTGGGAAGCAGAGTCGTTACATTTCATCCACACACAGGAAGCACAGAGAGAGAAGACAGGAAGTAGCTATGATGTGCAACCTCAAAACCTATCCCCAGTGATGTATTTCCTCTAGTGAAGTTCCACCTCTTAAAGGTTCTATGACCTTTCCAAACAGCATTACTAACTGGGGAACAAGTGTCCATATCCACGAGGGAAGGGAGGTATTTCTTATTCAAAACTTAACCTTCATGAGAAAAAGCAATGTTCTCTGAACATTTCCAGTGATGGCTCCAACTCTTCCCTGCTTATATACCCAGGTAGCTAAGAAAGTGACTTGTTATTTCTACTATGATCAGGCAAAGTCTCTTTTCTCCTATCCCGAAACCAGACAAACCTGGGGGCTTGCATACAACAAAGGAATGGAATAAAACCAACGACCAACTCCATGCTTAGCCTGTCTTGACACTGGACTCTTGCAATGCCCATACAAGCACATCCATGCCAGCATTCTGGGAAAGGGAGGCTTGTGACCCATCACCAGCAGGTAGTCAATGACCACACACACAGCTATTATCCTACACCTGTCAGCCACTTGCTGTTCTGAATCTTTTATCTTTCAGCCCTGCTGAAGCTGACCAAATCTGGCCTAGACCAAAAGAACTTCCCAGCAAGCCCATAGATTCATAAGTTTAACAATGTCAACATTTAAATCACTGAGTGACTTAATGAGTGGTTAATGATTCTGAATTTAGAGTATCCCGCTTTGAAGAGGGTTAGTTGTGCCTCTTGCTCTGAACTTTGGAAGAAGTCAAGATAAATTATATTTTCAATGAACAATACAGACTTGTTATAAAAATTCATGCTAAATGAGCTATCTAAATTATCAGTCTCTTCTACTCTAGGGAAACTAAAATCCGAACTTGAAGGTCAATGTGGTCACATTCCCAGTGCCAGTGATGTCAACATAAAACCATGGTAAGGTTTATATGTTTTATTTAATTTATCAGTTCATATCAAGAGTTACTAAATACCTACAAAATTCATAGTTCATGTGCCGGTTACTTTTATTTTAAACTGAAGCTTATTCTGGTTTAAAAATATTACATATTCATTAAAATAGAAAAATGCACAAAAGTTTAAAGAATATATATATATATATATTTATATATATATATATATATAAAATCTCATCAACTCAGAAAGAATAATTTGGCATTTCAGCTGAGTTAGAGTTCTCCTAAGTGGTTTTTCAAATTCAGACATGGTCTAACTGACCTCCTGCAGACAGAAATATACTCTATATGCAAATCCAGAAACCTCTGATTATGGTCTGATATATAGATATGTGTTCCATGCGCATGTCTTATCATGGGGTTATTTGTGAACTATTGGAGATGTGCAGATAAATCCATATTGAAAGCTATGACAGTAATAGTAAAAATTGTATCACCCATCTGATTGGAATTTTGAGTACTAAAAATAATTTCCTAAAATCAAAATGTGAGATTTTCTTTCACATAATCTGGAGTAAAATAACTTCAACAACTATAATGTTGTTTTTCTGTGCATACTATATACAAGGTCCAACATCAAACTCCTCACATTTGTAATATCTGCTTTCTTTCCAAATAGCAACTTGAAATAGAGAACAGGTTTCCCTTTTATTTTATAGATGGAGAAAATGGAACCTGGTGAAACTGAGGCATGTGTCAAGGTGGCATTGCTAGTAAATGTAGGGGCAAGAACTTAGTCCAACATGTCACCAGCTATATTTTGGAAGCCAGTCTGTTGCAGGACATCCATATCTGAACACAGATGAGCTGTATGGTTTTGAACTGGATTGTGATCCTACGTAATTGAGAGTGTGAGATTGATGTGTTTCATGCCTTGTCAAGTTTAGTAGAAAAGGGGTTCTTTTGGTACGCCCAATGTGTGAACCAAGTCATTTGCTTTTAACCACAGACTTAGAATTTCATTTCATGTTACTGTGGATAACTGTGCTTTGATGTTTCACCTTAGGGAGAGTAGGTGACTCTTTTCTATAGCCTGAGGCCCAGAATGAAGTAGTAGAAATAATATTGGATATTTGAATATGTGAACTGAGGTATAACTTTTAATTCCTGCCAGTGCAACGGAATCGGTGCATATGCAGTTGTAGAGATCAAACCAAGCATATACATACATACATACATACATATATGCTCTCTGTTCCAGCCCATATGTCAATTTTCAGTGTTATGCTAAGAAGTCATAAACCAGTTGGTGATAGCCTTAAAAAAATTGCTTGTTTTTACCATTTAGCATTGACCCACTGATGTAAAATAAGCAAAAAGACAAAAAAGGATGGAAGGAAGGAAAGAGGAAGAAAGACAAAAGACAGAAAAGAAAACTGGGGCAGAAGAGAGACAGAGATGGAAACTGAAAGGCTGAGTTTCTCCATCACGAGGGAAAACTCCAGAGAGTTCCTTTAGTCACCCAGCAGCTTGTGATAGTTGAGATCTCCTTGGTGGGGGCAATCTCAGGAGCAAGGATCTTCCCTTCTCAAAGGGACACTCCTTATGACCCAGCTAAGCCCACACATGGACTCCAATTGTTGCTGAATAATCTACAGTTACTGAATGCACCAGCACTCACTCATGTGGGCACTTTTATTCCAATCTCATTTCCTTTCCTTTATCTTTCTTGATTTGTTGACACTGTTTCTTTACATGATAAAATCAATGTAATTTTCCCTTTTTGTGTCTTATATCTGAAGGTATGTCTGTATGTGGTCATGTCTGTTCTGTGAAATAAGTGTGTCTTGAGTAGATATTATAGCTTTTAATTTTGAGTTAGCTTTTTTTATTATAATGTTTATTTATTACATCAAGTTACTCCATCATAGTACCCTCTTTCCACCCCTCCCAGTTCCACCCTCCCACCTTCTCCTCCCTTTACCATCCATCACACTCCTCCAATGTGGATTGTCCCTACATATCAGCCCCTCTCAGTTCAACAGTCATATGAGGGCTAAGAGCTTCCTCTTGCACTGGGCCTATATGGTAGCACCCTTAGGGCAAATTGTCCCCTTGATAGATAACAAAGTCTATGTTCATGATCTTTTTGGTGTGTTGGTTGTAGGATAGTTATCCTGTACTATATGGCTAAAATCCAATTATAAGTGAGTAGATGCCATGTGCATCTTTCTGAGTCTGGGTTACCTCACTCAGGATGAGCTTTTCTAGCTCCATCCATTTGGCTGCGAATTGCATGATTTCTTTGTTTCTGACAGCTGAGTAGTATTACATTGTGTAAATGTACCACAGTTTTTTATCCATTTGTCAGTTGAGGGACATCTGGGTTGTTTCCAGTTTCTAGCTATTACAAATAAAGCTGCTATGAACATAGATGAGGATATGTCCTTGTGGTTTGGTGAGGAATTGTTTGGGTGGATACCCAGAAGTGGTATGGCTGGGTCTTGAGGTAGTTAACTTTTCATTTACTTGGAAATTGTGCTGTAGATTACACAATGTAGAAAGCTAGATCAGCTTTATTTCCAGGTGGATAGATGTTTGATCCATAATAATTACACAGTAATTTATTTTCTTTATCCTTTAGTGAAAGTTAGATCCCAAGTCACAAATATATGCAAATAAATATTTCTAGACTTTGAATGCTGATCTATCTTTTTCTGTTATATTGAGTTTTTCTTTTGCTCTCCTATTTTCACAGCTAGGACCAAGCTCATGGCCTTGTGATTACTTAGTGAGTGCTTCACCATCAGACTGCATGCCCACTCCTTGAACTCTTTTTCTTCTTCTTCCTCTTCTTGTTCTTCCTTTTTATACTTTTAAATTTGTTCTATGTATGAGTATTTTATCTGAGTTTGTGTATACATTCCTTGTATGTGCCTGGTGTCCATAGATATATGAAGGGTGCATTGATCCCCTGGAGCTGGATTTCTGAATGCTGTGGAGAGACACGATGACCAAAACATTTAACTGGGGCTAGCTTACAGTTTCAGTGACTTGATTCATTATTATCATTACAGGAAGCATGGCAGAGTGCAGGCAGGCACGGTGCTGGAGAAGGAGCTGGGAGTTCTACATCTTGATCCAAAGGCAGCAGATGGATACTCCAAACTGGACATAGCTTGAGCATATATGACCTCAAAGCCTGCCTCCAGTGACATACTTACTGCCACAGGCCATAACTCCTCATAGTGCCACAAATTATAGGCCAAGCATTCAAACACATGAGTTTATGGGGCCTTACCTATTGAAACCACCATGGTGAGCTTTCATTTGGTGCTGGGAACTGTACCTAGTTCTCTATAAGAGCAGCCAGTGTCCTTAACCACCAGCTGTTGCCCAGGCCCACCATCTGTTTCTATGTTAACTATATACTGCATCATTTACTGAAGCTCTACAGTATGAGAAAGTGATTCATACTATGTTATCATTATTGAAAGATGAACTCTCTCCCTTCTAAGTCATATCTCAAAGTATTAACCCCCAATATCTCAGAATGTGACTATATTTGGAGATGGGCCTTTTATAGAGCTAATTAAGTTTAAAATTAGCCTGTTGGGCTGGAGAGATGGCTCAGCCATTAAAGGCTAGGCTCACAACCAAAAATATAAAATTAGCCTGTTAGGGTGGGATTCAAGCCTACATGACCCAGAAGAGGAGGAGGCTCAGGCACAGACACACAGACAGACTTTGTCAGGATTCAAGGAGAAAATTGTCATTGCCATGGGTACAGATTTCAAAAGAAGGTTCAACTCTCAAGACCTTGGCCTCCAGGCCAAGCATCATATGCTACTGTGTGAGCCAACTTATCCCTGTACTTCATTGTAACACCTCCGAAATTATAACAGCCACACTTGTTGTCTTACCTACAATCCTAGAAAGTTGTTTTTTTAACATTTACTTATTACATCTCGATCACAGCCCCCTCTCTCCTCCTCTTCTGGTCCCTCCCTCCTACCCTCTTGGGTGACATTCATGCAAACTGAATCCCAGTGGCTTTATGCTCAACTTGCATGCAATTCCACTAATGAGAGGCTCCTCTATCCAATAATTTTCTACTGATTGTGTATAACCTTGGGGAGGGGCCTCTTGATGTGACTTTTTGAACTTCCTGAGTTTTGCAAGTTGAATCAGCTTCTTCAGTCTCTGAGACGGAGTTTTAGCATTCTGAGAAAGCTGCACATTCCAAGCATCCAGGCAGTCATCTATGGGCCTTATATTGAGTTGTAGGAGCCTAGAGTTACCAAAACCTTCATACTTTCCTTCAGTCTGGACATGGTCTGATATATAACATGTTTTGAATCTTACTCATATCCATAATTTCACTCTCCACCACTTCCTGGTAAGCTCTCTCTATATTTTAAAACTGTTCTGCAGTTTGTTCTCCTCTCTGTTTACAACATAATTAATAGACTCTCTTATGTTTTCTGACCATATGAAACTTTTTTTTTTCACACGCTGGCCTTCTTGCAGCACCATTCAGCACTGCAAGTCTTTCTTGATGAAGCCAGAAATCACTTCCTGTTTATTTTCAATAAGCCCAAACTACACTTAAGAGAAAGCCTAGCACCCAATTCTTCATTTCAAAGAAGGTTGCTTGTTTTAGGTAGAAGTTGGTATATTATGTGTAATTCATAGGAAAATGTCAAAGTGCTTGGAAAATGAAAAATGTCTCACTTTTCAGTATAAATAAAAAATATTACCCTGTCTTTCACTGTGAGCTTTTTAGTTTTCAGGTTGCAGTTAAAGTTATTATTGTGTGAGATTTTCCTAACACTTTAGTGATCTGTCACTAAAAACTTCTTAAGAAACTTATAGAGCTACTACAGTGGTAAGCACAGAAATGCAGATTTATTTGCGTAGGAGTAAGGATGCTCTTGAAGTTGCTAACTGTTGGCAGGTATCATCAACACTTAACATTTGTCTTAGCACAGTCTTCATTGAAGAATACAGTGATGGTAATGACTACTCAACACTTAACATTTGTGTTGGCATAGTCTTCATTGAAGAATGCAGTGATGATAATAACTACTCAACATTTAACTCACTGTTGTTTTAATTTTCTGATCTTTTTCACAAGAAAGAGCAAATCTTGGAACAAAAATATTTTATGAAAAAGAGGTTGTGTTTTTTGTTTTGTTTTTTTGTTTTTAGATTTTAAACAATTTAGGCCTAAGTTATCCAGCCCCAAGTGGTCAGCCCTCTACAACACAAAACAACATGAAATGAGCTCAGTAGGTTGTGTGTGTGTGTGTGTGTGTGTGTGTGTGTGCGTGTGTGTGTGTGTGCGTGTGTGTGTGCGTGTGTGCGCATGTGTGTGTGTGTGCGTGTGTGTGTGCGTGCGTGCGTGTGTGTGTGCGTGCGTGTGTGTGTGTGTGTGTGTGTGCGCGTGCGTGCGTGTGTGTGTGTGTGTGTGCGTGCGTGCGTGCGTGCGTGTGTGTGTGTGTGTGTGTGTGTGACAATAATAAAGAAAGAAAAGGTCAGGAATTTGACAGGAAATTGGGAGAACATAAAAGAAATTAGAAGGGTGAATACTGAGGCCGGGAATGCTGTGATTATACTTTTCATCTCATATATGCAATTCTAAAAAAACAAAACAAGACAAAAAACCCAGGCTAATTTACCAAGGATAAAACCATGTGTCTGCTCTCTATAAGCAAAGATGATTTGTGAAAAATTGAACTGAGCAAAGATGGATTGTAAAACATAGACAAAACATAGTCATGTTTAAATACAATCAATCGGAACCTTATTTTTTTCTGAGTTAGATCATGATCTTTATCACAATTAGAGCCAAGAAGTGTCCCAGCCCATGGAGTCTGAATTAAAAGATGGGTTGAAATCACTGCTGGAACCTATGAAGGGGTATGGAAGGAGAAGACATTACAGTGGAGTGTGTTTTGTGAATTATTCTATGAACATTCATGGATGATAGTTTCTGGATATTTACATGAGGGTGAGGGGGTGGGTGGTTCCTTTTCACTAAGGTCAGATCCAATTGAACCTTTCCTTTGCATTGTGATTTGCCATTGATGTATTCATCCTGTGTACAAATCCCCATCACCCATCATCCTTCCATTGTTCCATGTAGAAGTTCTGTTTGGGAACCAATTCTTCTTTTCCTGGGTTGAGCAACTGCATAAATCTCAGATCCCATGTGAAATGAAAACAAGGGATGCTGTCTTACATAACCATTAAGAATCACAAGACAATGCTAACAGAAAGTCATGCCAAAACAGGGCCCTCTGAACACAGCAAGCCAGCTGTGTTGGAGGAGGCAGCCAGTCCTCCTTCTGGGTTATGTTTTTCAGTCCTAATTGTGTCGAGTGGGTTCCAAGTTTCTAATAATTAGTGAAGAAGCCTGAGGGTGATTTAGCCTGGGCTATGAACTTGGTGTTTGTTTTCTCACAAAACTTATAACTCCAAAATTCATGGTGTTTGGAAAAAGTAAGCTTTTGGAAGATTAACTGTAGATGGTGTCATTCAGGGTAGGGCTGGCTTCCAGGATGACATTAGAGAAGAAGAACAGAGATTCCTTCTTTCTGTTTTTTTGTATCTATCTGTTTCTGTTTATCTCTGTCTCTCCCTCTCTTCTTCCATCCCTCCCTCTCTCCCTCCACTCATCCTCCCTCCCTCTCTCCTTCCCTCTATCTCTGTTTTCCCCTACAGGTGGATCTTGATCTAGAATCCCTCTCCAGAACTTGGGGAAGCTGTGCAGTCTATGAAGCCTGTGTCTATCCTCCTATGGGGAAGATGGCCCCCTCTTCCACAGAGGTCTCTTCTAAGAGCCCACGCAAAGGTCTGAAACTGTAATCAGCACCACACACTATATAGCCCATTCATTTTACTATACAAACCTACCTGTGATAAACTCTCATCCTTTTATTTTAAGGGTGCATATTAGAGATTTTGTTTTAGCACATGAAGTTTACCAGTTGTGCTGCTTTTGTACTCCTGGATCATTATTTGGTAACATAAGGACTGCTTGAACACAAGGTGTCAGCCAATCTTAACTACAATAGGCACTATGCACCTAATGAGCAGGTAGTTTATACAGGGTGGATACACTGGACACAGGGATTATTAATGACTCAGTAAGGATAGAGCAGTCCATTATGAGGCTTTGTCGTGAATTTTAAAATATGTGATTGCAAATTTATGGAGAATTCCATTTAATATTTTGAAGCTACAATTGATCACCATGGGTAATGTATGGAAAGGAAGATTTCAGATAAAGTAGGATGGCCATACTTGTCTACACAGCCTTTCCTGACAGACAAATTAATTTAGGGAGTCTGGTACTCCTGCAAAAATGTGGAAGTCACTCAGGAACTGGGAAGTGGGTGAGAATAGCTTTGAGGTGCTTCCTAGAAGGATTTAAAAAATTATTTAAGAAAAAGAAAAGAGCTGCAGAGGAAGCACACATTTACCCAGAGAATACAGATGCTCTTAAACTGTCATGAAAAAGACATTGACAACAATAGGGGCAATAAAGCCCAATGGTATGAGCTCTCACATGGAAACAAGGGATGCAGCATAGAAAATTGATACAAAGAAATCCTTGTTATACAACTGCAAAGACAGTCTGGTAAGAGCGCTCACAGGAAAAGATGCCTGCCCCCAATCCCGAGGACATGAGTTCAATGCCCAAGATCCACACAATAGGAGGAGAGACAGATTCTCTAAGTTGTTCCCTGACATTCATAAACATGCCCTGCATATATATAATCATATACACATACACATATTCACACACATACATACCCACACACCCACACATGCACACACACACGCCCACACCCCCACACACATACACACCCACACACACACACACACAAGCACATACATGTATACACACTTTAAGAGGAGAGGGAGAGGAAGGGAAGGAAGGAAAGTTAAGAGATGGCAGGGAGAGGAATATCAATGTTGAAGTCATGCGAAACACAGGAAATACTATGAATTTGAACAATGGACTTCTGTTTTTCTTAATTTATTCCTTAACAATTTCCTGTATGCATACAATGTTTCTGATACTATGCAGACCCATTATCATCTCTTGTGGTCTGACTACCATATAACCACATCTTCTCAACAGGTCCTATATATAAAACTTCATGCATTTTATTTCTGTGACCTGCTGAACTTAATTAGAATTGCTTACATGAGCATAAGATCAGGGTTACTTACTAAAGAATAGACAATTAATCACTGGGTATACAACTGAAAAAACAGACTTCTCTTCACCATGTAGTTATTAACTGCCAATGGGTCCTTAGGGAGGGGTGGGTCATCCCAAAGCTCTCCCCCATCCATAATGAAATATCTAATGACCAATCTCAAACAGGGGTTGTGCTGTCAGTCACAGTGGCTCTGTATTGTTCTTTTTGTTTCTAAGTTGTTAATTTCAGCCCTAAGTTTGATGGTTTCCTGCCCTCTGTTCCTCTTGGGAGGGTTTACTTCTTTTTTTTTTTTTTCTATCTCCTCCAGTTCTGCTGTTAAGTTGCTAATATGAGCTGTCTCAATTTCCTTTTTTAAGGAACTTAGTGCTATGAACTTTCCACATAACACTGCTTTCATTGTGTCCCATAGGTTTGGGTATCTGTGCCTTCATTTTCATTGAGTTTTAGGAAGTCTTTGATTTCCTTCTTTATTTCTTCCCTGACCCAATATTCATAGAGTAGAGAGTTTTTTTAATTTCCATGAATGTGTAGGCATTTTGATATTTCTGTGGTTGTTGAATTTCATCATGAGTGAAATAAATCAGACTCAGAAAGATACACATGGCATATATTCACTTATAACTGGATTTTAGCCATTGCCTTATAGGATAACCATCATACAACCAATACACCCAAAAGAGCAGGAACAGGGACTTGGTTCCCTGTCAGTGGGACACCCCACCCTACTGGAACTGCCATGAATCCTTCTTGTGCAAGAGGAAGCTCTTAGACCTCATGTGACTAATGAACTGAAGGGGGCTGATACATAGAGGCACCCCACACTGGAGGCATGGGAAGGGTGGGAGAGGGGGTAAAGGGTAGGAGGGAGGGGGTGGAGGGAGGGAGTGGCAATGGAGATGTAACAAAGTAATAAATAAATGATTTATTGTGAAAAAAACCCTCAAATGGTAGCACATGCTTGGGAAGCTGTGGAGAAAGGGAACACTCCTCCATTGCTTGTGGGAGTGTAAACTTGTACAATCACTATGGAAATCAGTCTGGCAATATCTTTGAAAACTTGGAATAGCTCTACCTCAAGACCCAGCCATACCACCTCTGGGTATACATCCAAATCATTCCTCACCAAACCATAAGAACAACTCCTCATCTATGTTCATACCAGCCTTATTTGTAATAGCTAGAAACTGGAAACAACCCAGATGTCCCTCAACCAACGAATGGATAAAAAATTGTGGAGCATTTACACAATGGAGTACTACTCAGCTATCAGAAATATTGAAATCATGCAATTTGCAGTCAAATTGGTAGAAATAGAAAAGTTCATCCTGAGTGAGCTAACCTAGACTCAGAAAGATGTACATGGCATTTATTCATTTATAATTGGATTTTAGCCATGTAGTACAGGATAACTATCCTACAACCAACACACCAAAAGGATCAGGAACATAGTCCTTGTTACCTCTTAGTGGGACACTTTGCGCTAATGGAGTTGCCATATAGGCCCCCAGTGCAAGAGGAAGTTCTTAACTGTGATATGACTGTTGAACTGAGAGGGGTGCTGATATGTAGGGACAACCCATTTCAGAGGAGTAGGATAGGTGGGAGAGGGTGAGAAGGTGGGACTGGAAGGGGTGGAGTGGGGACTGTGATGGAGATGTAACTTGAAGGAATAAATAAACATAAAAAAGATACTACCTGATCAGATTGCCACAAACCAAGTCACTCTGTAAGGACCTATGGTAAGAATATTAATATCCTTTTAAGAAAGTTAAAATATGGGCTGGAGAGATGGCTCAGCGGTTAAGAGCACTGGCTGCTCTTCCAGAGGTCATGAGTTCAATTCCCAGCAACCACATGGTGGTTCACAACCATCCATAATGAAATCTGGTGCCCTCTTCAGGCCTGCAGATATACCTGCAGACAGAACACTGTATACATAATAAATAAAATCTTTAAAAAAAAAAAAAGAAAAGAAAGTTAAAATAGTATTAGTTAAGTGTTTTTAGATAGGTATTAGAGTGTTCTTAGATAGATTATAGATTTTAGACTATAGGTTTTAGGTTATAGGATTTAAATATTTTATAGGTGTTTCTTAAGCATTAATAAATATGTGTCTATAAATAAACATATTCTGTTACACTTCATAATATTAGTTGTGCTAATCTTTTCATTTTTGTGGGTGGTCTGCTTCTGGGGTCCCTGAGATATGTCAGTTTTGAGAATCTTATAAATAAACAAAGCTGAGGAAGAATTTTCAGTCACTTCTTCCTGCTTTAAATAAGCATCATGTCCTCTGACATGAGATTTAAGTCCCTTTCTCCAGCCATTTATTTTAATATGTACATTGATCTCTGTGTAGCTTTTGCTTCTAACTAGAACCTTTCAATGTTGTGTGCCAACGTACCTCCAATTAATACTGCATACTAATTTTGATTAGACAGAAGGGTGCTCTGTGTGTCTTGACTTCCTGCCAGGATAATGAAATGGGAGCTGTGGGGAATGGGAAATAAATATTATTTAAAACTGCAGTGAGGAATGTATTGCGTATAGCTTGTTTTAAAGGTGAATTATGTTTTGCCTAAGTGATTACAAATGCCTTGAGCAGATACAGGGGCCTGAGATGGTCAACCGGTTTACATTGTAGCCATTTTGTTCGTCATGCACAAGGCAAGTTGTTCATTTTTTATATCAGTCTCAATGCTTTAGCCTCAAACCCCTCAAGAATATGTTGGATGGAGCACCAACAGTATATTTCAGCTAAATGTTGGGAGATAATAAAAATAAAATTGGTTTATAAAGAAAAGCCTCATTAAATGGGACAGGCACTCTTATCAGAAGAGGAAAAGAAGTGGGACGTGCCTCTCTTTTAGTAGCTAAATAAGAAAGGAAAGTTGGGAATCAAAAAAGAAGGAAGAGATGTGGTCAGTTTTTATGTCCACGTGATGGGATTTAAAGTTACCACAAGAACGTATGTTGGGTGTGTCTGTCAGTGAGTTTCTAGTTTGGGTTAATTGAGAGGGAAAGACGTATCTTACCTGGGGGTAGTACTCTTCCTAGACTGAATAAAAAAGGGCAAGAAAGCTGACCAGCAGCATTCATCTCTCTCTGCTTCCCGAGTGTGGACATAATATGACAGTTGCTTCAAGATCCTGCCATTATGCCTTCCCTCCTATATAGCCTATATAATAACCACCAACTATGAACTAAAACAAACCCTTTCTTCCTTAAGTTGCTTTTGTCTAGTATTTTGTGACAGCAGTGACATAGGTAACTGATCATAAGGCCTCACCAGGAGCCAAGGTTAGCAACCTGATAACCTCGGACCTGCTATCCTTTAGAACTTGGAAATTAATTTTTATTATTTAAATTACTCAGTCTATGGCATTTTATGTGACAGCCCTTTCCGATAAATTAATCTGTTTTTGAAAATTTTGAATTTAAGAATTACTTTTTTCTTATTTAGAAGCAAAGTAGAAGTTTGTGTGCAAAAGTTGAGGAAACTGCCAAAGGGAGTACCTTTTTCTTTATCTTTATATTGACTGAAAATTCCAAACCAGAGCAGGGAGATGTTCTCAGTCACCCTTCAATACAGATCTCATTTTCTCTTCATGGTGAAGTTACTCTCAACTTCTTATTCCACTGTGTATTTCTGGGTAACTCTTCCTCATAGTTAGGTTGAATCCTCTAGTATTTATGAATAAAGATTAACTTATTTTCACACTGAAACAGCTTTAAAAAACTTCCTTGTTCATGTAATCTCCCAATACATGCACACACACATACATACATACATACATACATACATACATACATACATACATACACACATACACAACCACCTTTATGATTTACATAGTACCTACTACAGGACCCAGGATAGAGAATAGATGTAAAGTACATTTTTATAGTAAATTAAATATATAAGCAAAATCCCCCTCAGCCTCCACATTTCCAATCACAAAACCCTCAAGAAACAATATAGATTCAACTACACAGTAGGTTCCCTGAGCATGAATGGCTTGCCAACTTACTCTGTCATTTTTTCTAGATTGCTATGGGTTCCACTATGCCCAGTCTCATTGTGCATAGGACATGAGTAGTGAATTTCTGACTATTAACTTGCTAATATCAGGATGCCTTCTGTATGCTTCACACATGTCCAAATAACTAATTCATATTGTTTAATTAATATTGGCTTCATTTCAAACAATCTAGCCTGCCAAGTAAAATCCATGTCATTCAAGACATCATGTTTTCCTCTTCCCAAAAAGTATTTGTAGTTTTCTCGAGAAGCTTGAAATAAACATCAGTTCTAGAACATTCTGTCTGTGTCTTTTTCCCTACTGGAATGTCTTTCTGTCTCTTCTTTCTCTTACACAGAAAACACTCAATATCCTGTCAGAGGAAATGCTGTACTCCATGCAGACAGAGTGGGTATTTGTGATTATAGGTACTGGAACATCAACATGAATATATCTCACTTTTATTTTTTATTATAACTGTCATGTTTGATGCAGTCAAGTTGTCTTGTCTTTGGTGGCATGGGATGGATGTTTGGTCTTCTGTGGGCTTCCCTTCCACACTCTAAAAGCACCACTGTTAGTTCCATTTCAAGTCAGAGTAGTGGCCTTAACTCTTTGTACATGCTTGTACACGTGCTTGTGTGTGTACAGGTACATGGAGGTAAATGTTCACATGTGTGTGTATGCATGTAGAGGTCAGAGGAAAATCCTGAGCATCTTTCTTTGGACATATCCACCTTGTGTTTATGAGATACGAATTCTGTGGTCATTTATCATCTTAGTTTTCAACATTAGTAGATCTAGTGTTACCTAGGAGACTTGTCTTTGGCTGCACCTGTGAAGTTCATCTTTGGAAGACTCAACCCCTGTAGAGTGCACCATTTCCTAAGCTGGGAGCCTGGGCTGTATAAAAAGGAGAAGGCAAAGCTGAATGCAGGCATCTACATCTCTCTGTTTCCTAATATGCATGCAATGTAGCTAGCCACCCAACCTCCTATCCCTATGTCTTTCCTCCCATGAAGACTACAACCCTAAATTGTGAACCCAGACAAGCCCAGGGATGGAAGTTTAGATTTCTTTAGAAAAACGGTTGTGCTGAATGAATGCGTTTTTTGTTTTGGTCTCAAGTGTGGGATTTAGGGGTGTCTTGGCCATTGCTGAAAAACAGACTTGTGAAAGGGGCATGCAAAACATCTTGATGGAGAACTTGTGATGTTTTTCCTGCCGGAAACTCGCATGTGGGGAATATATTGACATCCTTTGATGGACAGACTCCTTGGAGGGCATGTGATCTTGATCAACAGGAAGTACTTTGTACAGATGGCATGAAGTTGGCCAACTGGAAAGAATCCTTGTGTATATTTGGAGGAGGTATAAAGGGAAGCCCCAGAAACACAGAGGGCTTTTTTGCTTGGCATTGCTTTTCATCACTGCTTTGCTTGGAAAGACTCCAGACAACGTTTTGCCAAAGTTTGCTGTTGTTGAGACTTGCTGAAGGTCACAGCCCAGTCAGCTAATCCCAGATTGGCCCTGTTTAGGGCCACCAAAGCTGCTGCCTTTTCATCTATCCTTGCTTGTGTTCCTGGTTAATTGTGTTACTGTTGCTGCTGACTGCTGTGTTCCTGTTGCTGATTGTGCCTCCTCCTGTGTGTGCCATTTTTTGCTGGACTACTGATGAGTTGCCCCAAGGACCTGTGTGACTAAGGAGGTCTTCATTTCTTCCTAAAATAATATCCTTTCTCCCGTACCTCAGGTCAGTGGGTTGGAAGGTATATAGAGTTATTAATAAATAGTTTAAAAGTATGCCTTCAAAGCCCTTTCTTCCATAAGTCACTTTTGTCCAGGCATCTTACCACAGCAACAGGGAAGAAACTAATACATTCTCACAGACATATAACTCACCAAGAAGGCTTAGCTGCCCCCAGCAAGCCCACAGGATCTACCTGTCTATTCCTCTCCAGCACTGGGCTGACAAGTGTGTTCCACCCACAACAGACTTTTAAAAAAATAAGAATTCTGGGGGATCAAACTCAGGTCCTCAAGCTTGTAAGGTGAGCAACGTTTTGTTTTGTTTTGCTTGTTTATTTACTTAAACCATCTATCCAGTCTATGAAACTTTGACCAGGATGATGTTGAAGATAGGAGTGGGTGGTACTGACTGCTTTTCTTTATCTGTAATCACTTTCACCAAATAGAGTTGTAGAAAAAATAACCAGAACTATATCTGCTCTATACGGCACTCTTGCTAGATCCTTTGGTATTTATGCATTTGATTCTTAGATAAACATGGTCAGTTGACTACAGTCTTTCACATTTCATAGATAAGAGATAAACTCAGGGTAGCATACCTGTGTCCACCTTGGTAGGAAATATGAAGGCATGGATTCATATGGGGTTTTTCCAGGCATCCTTTCAAGCCAAATACACAAAGCAGGTATTTCCAAAGTCTAAAGTAAGGTAAAATAAAGTATTGCTGATGTATAGGTGTGGCAATAGTTATATTTCTGATGGACATTCCTTCCTTTGCTAAGTCGTGTCTTAAAAATAGAAGAGTTTTAATGGATTGTGATCAATAATATACCATTAATACATATATCATGCTGTTAGCTCATGCCATGATTCTCATAAGCGATGTAGAGGATTTGATATGCCTTTTACAGATGACATAAGAACAACTTGGAGATACTTGCCAACTTCATAAAGAGCCAGTGTTAAGTGACAATGTTAGGTCCCAGCATGGTTAGATCTCAGAGCCATCAGCTACAGAATCTGAGGCTGAAGGCCCAGGGAATGTGTAGAGAGCTCTTGGTCTTCAAGCCAGCTTTGAAACCTGAAGAAGCTAGTATGTGAAGGAAGCAAAAGATCATCATCATCATCATCATCATCATCATCATCATCATCATCATCAGTAGCAGCAGCAGAATAGATGTTCTCACCAGTGAGAGGTGAAGAGAAGCAGTCAAAGCCATCCTGCTTTTCCTTAGACCTCCTCATACCTGGACTCCCACAGGAAGGTATTGTCCATTCTGGGGAAGAGTTTTCTTTCCTCAGTTAATCATTCTGAAAGATACCCTAACGGATTCACTCATAAGAGAGACTTGCTGATTCCATTCCAGTTAAATTGGCAATCAAGTTTAACTGTCACACTAGACAGGTTAGCCGTATTAGCTATTTGCACCAACAAATTAGCTATGGTGTTCATTAGCTATGAACACCAACAACTTAAAATGTTTCTGAAAGTTCCTTTAGTGGTGAGTTCCTAGAGGAGTTAGCTCTTGATGGATCTTTTAGGAGATTAGTGTGCCAATCTCCTCAGTTACACATCACTCAATGGATTGCCTAGGCAGAAGTGCTACTCCTTACAAGAGGATCACATGTACCTTTGCCCTTTTGCTACAGAGAGGGTGCTCCAAGGCTTGCTGGACTTCGCCATGGCATCTTTCCACTGTTCTGATACCAGTAGAGAGTTAGAAACTGTTGCTTCTGGGTCACCGAATACTAGAGACAGAGAACAGAGCTGGAAATACCTGTAATCAGCATGTAACTCACAGGAAGTTAACCTTTTAAGGTGTGATGACGCCATTCTCGGTTGTCAACTATGTCTGGTATGAAGTACAATCCAGAAATGGAGGGGCTGGGGGCTGCACAAAACTGTGAGCAATTTTCTCCTTAGTTTGAAGTGGGTGACTCCACTTCTAGTCCAGACTTTTGAGGTAGGAAAACACACCTCTGATCCAGATCCTGAGGTGGGAAGACACACGTCTTTAATCTGGGTTGCACCTTCTGCTAGATTACGTAAGAACATGGAAGAGGAAGGTTTTGCTTTTTGCCTGCTTGCCCTTGCCTTGCTAGCACATCCATTCCTTCATTGGCGTTGGAGCCTACTTCTTTGGGATTCAAGTTTATACAGAAGACAAGCTGAGACACCTAGCCTTGTGGAACTGAGCAATTATTAGATTATTGACTTTCTATTCACAGCTAGCCATTGATGGATTAGTTGGATGGCAACTTGTAAGTCATTCTAATAAATTCCATATATATGTATATGGAATATATATATACATATATATAGAGAGAGGGGGGGAGAGAGAGAGGGGGGAGAGAGATTCATTTTATAAGTTCTGTGACTCTAGAGAACTCTGATTAATACATAGGCTTAGTTGTTACTCTAAGTATCACTTATCATCACCTGATAACTTGTTACTGGATATAAATATGGACTAGTTTTCATATTCAAGAAGCAGGAGGTACTCACTTATTTTCATCAGTAGTATTTTGCACAGGTCTGGGCTGGAAGCCAGAGTAACAAGAACAGGCCATAATGATGAGATGGCTGACAGCTGAGTTCACATATCATCCAGAGAACAAAAGGGTTGCCCCTGGGTGAATTGGCTAACCCATGTAATAGACAAGAGCCGGTGTCTGTGGAGTTCATTGTATTACGGAGGGCCTAGAATCTGAGTGGCTTTATCCCTTGGGTGTGAAGTGCCCTCAGATGAAGAGCCCTCTGTGTGGAAGGGCTTGCTTCCTGCAGCCAAGTGACGCTCCCATTTATACTAATAACCCTTTAATGTCAGAGATATTTCTCTCTTTTAGTTTAAGAGTATTTTCATTCCATTCCAATTGTCCATTTATGTGTTTTCAGTTTTTCTAGAACAATATAAAATGTGAATATGGAGTATGGGGTAAAATAGGCAACAAGTGAAGGAGTTGTCCCACCTGAGGGAGTGTAGGAGGTGAGTGGGCTCAGGTTCTCCATTTGATGTCTTATTATTTTACTTTGATTTTGATTTTGTATTTTGAATCTTATGATAGAAAAATGAGCAAGTTCAATGAGACCACTTTCCTTTCAGGATGGATCCTTGCCACTCATGATAACAAAGGTAAGGTTAAAATCAGGAAAATATTCTTTGGAGGGCTAGAGATAGATTTAAAGCCCTTGGGTATCCTGTGTTGTAGAATTTTGAGACGATTAATGATACATCTCTACACAGATAAAGTTGGGAGCTAACACACTCAAATGAACTGTTGCCTAGTTCATTCTGACTGACATAAGATGTCATCTCATGAATACTAACAGCTGTGATGATTAGGGTCATGACTCCTCCTACCTTATGCCACTCTACTGACTACAAAAACAAATAATTTTTCTAGATGGGTCAGTGTATCCAACTTGTGGGTGAATTTTAACAAAACAATCTACACAGCTTTAAAAATGCATACAGTATGAGCCCATGCATAAAGGAAAATGTGTATGTCTTTGCTTAGAAATTATAATTGCCCCCTACTTTACACAGGAACACCTCTGCATGTTATTGAATTCATGGAGGTGTTAATTTTAGCCACATATTTTAGTTGCTGTGATAATGTTATTCTCAGAGAAACCACTAAGAAAATAACTCACAAATGCCATGTATAGAAAGAGAAAAAGTATGAGATCAAATGAGATCCAAGAAAAAAAAATGTCCAGTGTAGAATAAAGCAGTATTTGTGGGAATAGAGTTAGACAGGGATCAGATACAAGAAAACAGAGCCAAATGACAGAAGTAATTTTAATCTTTTTAATATGTTTTCAATAAGAGTAAATAGATCAAAGATTTCATAGAAACATGGAAATTGAGTAGGCAGAGACAAATCCATGATCCAAATAATCTCTGCATACAAGAGACAGATTTTTGTGGAAAGACAGCTGAGCAGTAGGAGTTGAGGTTCCAATACGCAACTTCTTTTTTGATCATTTTTTCTATTGATTGAAATTTTCATACATGTATTTGTTTATATATATATATATAGTGTTTTGATCAAGCCACATCTCCATCTCTCCCCTCCAGTTCTTCCCCTTTTATCATCTCACGATTCACCTCCAGTATTCATCCTCCTATTGGAGCATGAAGAATCTCTCAGGGGCCACATCCTTGAAGAAAATGAATCCCAGCATCTGTCATTGTCAATAACTCCTCACCTAGGAGTGGGTGAGGCTTCATTAAAGGAAGGCATATGAATACAATGGTGATAGACAAGGAGATGGGACAAGTGTGCACAAATTAGCAAGGAAATAGAAGACCTGAACAGCACAGGAAAGCAACCATAGCTGCCGGGTACTCAGAGTGGGTTGCATCCCACAGAGGCAGGATGCACACTTATCTATGAGAGGAGAGGAACAGTTGTTCATCCTTTCAGATGCACATGGAATGCACGGAATATTCTGCAGGGGCTAAACTGTGGAAAAAACTCTTCAACTAACATAAAACAATTTGAAATTAATAAGTCTAGGACCAACCCTTGACACTGCCTGCAGATAGGAGCATAGCATGACTGTCCTCTGAGAGGCTCCACACAGCAAAGAATTGAAACAGATGCTGAGACCCACAGCCAAACATTGGATGAAAACCTTGGAGTCTTGTGGAAGAGTTGAGGGAAGGACAGAGGCGCCAGAAGGGAATAAAAACTACACAAAAAGACCAACAGATGCAATAAACCTAGGCCCATTGGGGCTCACAGAGATTGAACCACCAACCACAGCATTCAAGGACTAAACCCAGGCCCCCTACACTTATAGAGCTGAGTGGCAGCTTGGTCTTTCTGTGGGTCTTCTAACAATAGGAGTGAGGTTGTCCCTGACATAGACTCTGTTGCCTACTGTTGGATAACTTTCTCCTAGCTGGGTTGCATCATCTGGCTTTGCGGTTAGTCCTGATGGGACTTGTAGTGCTCGGGCAGGTTGATGTGGGCAGTTCCTTCTCTGAAACAAAGGGGAGGGGATGTGGGGGCAGAGGTGGGAGAGTAGGACTGGGAGGAGGGGAGGAAGGGAACTGTGATTGGGAGGTAAAAGGAATAAACAAATAAATAAAAGGAAAAAATAAAAATTCTAAAATGTTTTCCTCACCATATGCCATTAAATTAAATTAATAAGAAAAATGGAATCTGAACACACACACACACACACACACACCTACTAATGAATTCATTGGATATGCTATATGAATGGCTAGCATGTTCTTAATTTGTTTTGAATACCTCTTTATTTGAATAGTCTTTATACAAACTCACACATAATATATATTTTTTCATTTTTGTTCTGATTTACTAAGCAGCTCAGACTAGAAGGTGTGTATTTAGTGCACAAAGCAGCCCTTCTACAAGTTTGGTTTTCCTGGGATTTCAATGGCCTCTCCTCTGGCTAATGTTCTACTTAACGTTGATCATTAGCTAGAACAACTGGAAGCCGACTGTTCTTCTAACAGTCAGCAGTGGAAGGGAAGAAAACTCATTCACCAGAGTGGGGTGGTGTCAGCATGATTTTAAGCTGAGGGAAAGAGGGATAAAAGAAAGGATTTGTTGTCATTTAAACAGTATTAGCAGAAGCATGATTGAAATGGAGTACTTTAGATCCTAATGAAGCTGTGTACTTGAGGCAGAGAGGAGGTGTTTAGGATTCGTCTATTTCCCAAAGGAAGACCCAGGCTCCACCACCCTGCTGACTGCTGATTCCCCGGTGGTGGCCCTGCATGAGGGTGGAGCACTGCAGCTGACAAGGGTCCTCACTCTTCCCTTCTCATTGCCACTAGTGATTGGGACTCTTGGAGTCCAAGGTGAATGAATGTCCACACTTCTGGCTTATTTTGATCCTCTAATATCGCTGTATAAATGTAAAGGAATTCAAATTAGAAGGAAAGGGAACTGGATTCTTCTGGTGACCTTTTAAATAATCAAGTGTCCCTAAGTTCTGTGTCAGTCCTTATTCCAAGAGAAATCCCATTGTCTCCCAGCAGCCGTTCATCTTCTATGTTCCCCGGGACACACTGCTGCCTTTTCTAAAACGGAAGGAACAGAGTCTCTACCAGAGAATACTAGATACCCCCTGTGGTGCTGAGTTGTGCTCTCTTCAAGTCCATATTTCTCCTTCTCTTTTAGATTCCTTAGAAGTAACACAGGAATTTCCATTAAAGATGGAAATAAAATATATCCTTAAACTAAAAATAAAGAAAAGCCAATATTCATTCACATGCACACAGACACACATATACACATACATGCACATGGACATATAGACACAGACAGGCCAAAAAATAGAAATTCATACACACGCAGACACACCCCTTACAGACATATTCACATTCATGTACAAACACACACATAACCACACAAACTCAGACACAGGGATACACATAAACACACAACCCACCCCTATACAGACACATGTATACAATATGCACATATACTTATAGACATACAAACAGATACATAGACCCATAACTGACAGATGCACACACCTCTATTTAAGAACATGCATATGCATATGCATACACACAGTGACACACAACACAGACATGTAGCCTACACACAGAAACCAACACACACACACACACACACACACACACACACACACACACATATATACATTCACACACAGATATACACACTCAAATACACACACATAGACACATAAACACACACACAGGTAGAAAAACACACACATTGACACACAAACACAGACATTCACACATGCACAGACAGATACTTCCCTCCACATGCACATAGAGACATACACATACACATACAAACTCACATGCATAATACATACATACACATAGACACACATGCCCCCTCATACATATACACTCAGTCACACACAGACACATAGACATATACAGACAAACATACACACATACATACACATACATACATACATACATACATAGGGACAAGGACACATTCAGACAAACACATGCATACATATAAATAGACATACAGAGATGCACACGTGTGTTGCATTCACAGCATTTGTCTTGTCTCACCTAGCTAACCTGGTCGCCTTAGGTTTTCCATATGCTCTTCTTTTGTTCCCATGCCCTCTGTTCTTGTAAAGGTTAACATGATTTGAGTTTCTGTATTGTGTCATATTTCATAAGTCATTCTTGACCATGCTTGGTGGCTTATAGTTTATATATCGTGATCTTTACTTAGCAGGACAAAGAAGGGTAGTGCAGAAAGCTTAGCGTCCTGGTAGAAGTGAGGTAGGGAAGAGTTATCACTGGATTCAAATCCAGGCTGGACTGGAGCTCAGTTGTTTGCTTGTGCCTTCTGTTGCAGGGCATGCTCTCTACCAGGTTCTCTGAGCTGACAACTGCCCACCCAAGGTATGCACAAATGAAACCTGCTTCCTCTGAGAAATCTACATTTTAGGTTACTGGTGCGTTCCTCAAGCTCCTGTACAGCGTTGCTTCTTTTCAAGTATTCTTCAACTAGATCAAATGTGTCTAGAGATAACTAGACACATTCTTTGTTTTGACTGGTCTTTTAGTTTATTTATTTTATTCTATGTGTATGTGTGGTTTTGACTGCATGTATGTTTTGTGCTTACTGCATGCTTGGTCCCTGCAGAAACCAGAAGAGGGTTAGTCCTTGATACTGCAGTTATAGATGGCTGTTGGAAATCACTGGAGTTATAGATGGCTGTTG
>CAJQZJ010003646.1:11420778-11444663 GCA_907164525.1 Lophiomys imhausi
GTGTGTGTGTGTGTGTGTGTGTGTGTGTGTGTGTGTGTGTGTGTGCGCTTGCAGATGCATGTGGATATCAGAAATGAATGCCTCCTCGATTATTCTACACCTAATCTTTTAGGCAGGGTCTCTTTCTGAACCCAGAGCTCACTGATTCTTCTAAGTTAGCCTGCCAACCTGTGACCAACCTGTGTCAGCTATCCTTGTGTTGGAATTACAGAAAAAGCTGTGATCTGATCAAAGATTGGGGTAAGTGGAAACTAGCTTGGATAGTAAGGTCAGAAGGGAGGCCATTATAGATAAAGAGTAACTTTATCTTTTCTGTCAGAGTTATGAATTGACAACAAGGTAGTCTAATCTCTCCCTGCTAAAGATGATGACAAGCCCATTTCTTTTCATTTAATGGTATTCTTAGATATTGAGCATGCCAACAATAGCATGTAGAAATGCCTTAATGGTACATGCAGTCAAGCTAATCGCTGGGATAGGTATAGGTTATGAGGGCAAAGACTCTGCCATGATGGGATGTGGGTGACAGCTCTCTTCAGCCCAAAGCCCACAGAGGGGGTCTGGTGGAGATAGACAACTGTTCTCAGTCACATTTCACGAGTGTGAGATATATGTCATCCAATGGGGACATTACAGTGTCCATACTTGTTTTCACGCTCTGAAGCTGCCTTTGTGAAATTGATGTAACAAAGGCTCTTGTACTTTCGTGTGTGTGTGTGTGTGTGTGTGTGTGTGTGTGTGTGTGTGTACTGAAGAGTGTGTAGCTTGTCCTCAATAAGAAGTAGTAATAACCAAATGTTTCTGTGTGGTTGGGGTGAGCAGCCCTTGTATATTCCTTTGCCCTCATTCTGAGTGTGTTTTCATACAAAGGGTGAACTTGAAGTAAGAAGTGGGGCCTGGGTTAATCCTTCTGGAGAGAACAATTCAGAAACAAGGAGAGAGATGCTCAAGAGGGTAGTTGGGCCCAGGCATGGCTTCTGTTCCTTGGGAAATAAGACTGGGCATCATTTTGGAATTACAAGATGAGACTATCTTGGCTCTCCAGCTGTCTCAGAATACAAAGGCAAAGAGTAAATCCAGCAACCATTTTCATTGTTTTAGACCAAAGTCCCATGGAGGTCTCCAGCAACTCAACAAAACAGAAAGCTTTGCCTATGGTCTCCCAGGCACCCCTCCAGGGAACAGACACATACATCCTCAGCATCAGGAGAATGCTCCCCCTCCCTACCTCATAATTGTATTTATAACTGAAGAACAAGGCCTGGTTAGTGTTTTATATTCTGGCTGTTAAGATGAACATTCCTTCTTAGAGGTAGATTAATTAGATGCCTTCAGGGAAGAAAAAATGCACTTGAATCTTTGCCCTGGAGGCCAGAGTTCGGTTTTTCAGAGATAAAGAATTATTGTAAAGCTCTAATTGTTTGTGATGATAACATCTGATAAGTGACTGCATGTCTTTCATCCTCCCAGCTGGAGTCACAGAAGATGGGACAAGACCCCCCACAGGGACAAGACCCCCCCCCCCCCCCCCTTGGAGAATAGTCACTGTTCCAGGTCACCTGGAGGTTTCATCTCACTTTTGGTCAACAGCAGTTTATTGGTGCTAGGTAGGCTGGGGGATGGGTTCACTCCATCATTTTAACAAATATACCCTCACCCTTTGGTGGGTCGTTCTACAATCGCAGTTATATTTCATCTTCTTAGAGGCTTGCAAAATGTAGCACCAAGTAGCTTTCTCTGGCCGAGTGTTACTTGAGCAATTATCATCCATTTTTCAATAAAACTGTGGTGAAAGTGTCATTGATTCTTTTCTCCCCAGGAAGGGACATTAGCTTTTTATCCTCATCATGTCATCTCCCTGCTTGACTGATAAAATTGTCACATGAAGGCAAAGGTCAGACATTATCGTGTGGGTGTTCAGTTCATTCATTTCTTACCCCCTTCTTCCAACAAATGCATTGGGGATGTAACAGAAAATTTGTGTTTATGCTGTGAGAATAGATGAGAGAGAAATGGGCAACGTCCTCTCATGGATTAATGGCTTCCGTGCATAGCCTGGAGACACCTGAGAGTTCTCAAGCATCTTCATTTATAATGTGCACTTTCACCTTATTTCATTCCTCGCTTTGATAGAAAGAGCCCTCCAATGGCGGTCAAATAGCATGAGGGCGCTTTCACAGGTTAAAATTCCTAGATATGGGAGGGCAAGGGAGACTAAGAAGAAATAGAGCTTCTGTGACGGAAGAAAGATGTTGCTGTTCTTAATATTCAGTGTACTCGACGAGGCCATAATTACTGTGAATTACTTCTAATTATATTTTCTTTCCCATGTGATGTTGATCAATGCAGTGATGAAGAACATCAAAACAGAAAAAGTATGTTAGACCCTCAGTAGGAAAGCAAACCTTCAACAGGGGCAACAAAGATAATTAGCCACACCCAAGGCCCTCAGCATTTCTCTAATCTTTCTGTGACTTTCATCTTCCCACCCCCAACCTTCAGATGGTCTGATGAGTTGGATAATGTGGTACCTTCATGAATGTCACTCTCATCCCCTAATCCAGGAAACAGTCTTACCCAGCACTGGAGAGAGAGCATTTCCTTAGGCACCAAATTTTACATGACACGTCTCTGACTGGCCACCTTGTAGGGATACATTATGCAGAAATGACTTCTCTGAAATTCACTATTATGCATAAAAAGAGGAGGAAGAGCAGTAATTACTCTAGGAAATGTCATGGTAGCTCAGGTTAAAAACTTAGGATTCATCCTTGCCTCTCTCTGCCTTGCTTTCTACCATTGACATTCAGTTTTGTTAGTGAGACATTACAATACATTAAATGTATTTTTGGGTCTGTCATCTACTGGCTGTTTTTGTTGTTATTGTTCTTGGTGGTGTTGGTTGTGATGGTGTGTGTGTGTGTGTGTGTGTGTGTGTGTGTGTGTGTGTTTGTGTGATAGTATGTGCCATTTCCATAGACCAGACTATTACCACATCTGATCTGAACTATTGAAATGGCTTTCTTACTGGCTTTTCTTCCTTTAGTCTGGTGCTCTTTTTTCTATGAATATTGCAGTTAAAATATCAGTGACTTTTATCATATGCAAAACTTTTCACAAATCTATCTATTGCCTACAATGTTAACATTTCATTTTTTTTCACCCATTTAATTAGCCTTGTTTTGCTTACTGATTCCTCTGCACATGTCTGTCCTTGGGCCTCTGGAGTCATCCAAAAGATGTTTCTTTGCTCTTTTAGCTACCTTGGTTCTTTTCTGTTTTCCATTGAATCCAGCTAGTGTTTCTTCTCTTCTTCTTTCTTCTTCTTTTTCTCCCTCCTCCTTCTCCTCCTCCTCTGCCTCTTTTAGATAAGGTTTCTCTATTATGTAACTCTGGCTGTCCTAGAACCTGCTATACAAATCAAGCTGGTGCTCCCAAGTGCTGGGATTAAAGTGTGAACCACCACGCCCAGCCTCTCCTCTCTTTTCTCATCTTTGCTTCTCTTCATAACTTAACAAGCTACTATGATGATTATTATACTACAGTGGATATGTTTTACTTGTGTCTTTTTCTTAAAGCACATCCCTAGATGAGAGAGACTTTCTGTATCAACTTTATACTCTATGACTGGGACAGTGTGGGGTGTAAGCCATGCATATCTATCACAAAGTGATGAGCCCTTGATTAGAGCAGTTGTGTAAGTCTTATAGCTCACAGTCCACAATAGACACCCAGTGATGTCAATATTTTCTCCCTCTTTTTTTTATTTCTTAAAGTCAGAACCTAGACTGTGTGTGTGTATGTTTTTCTGTGCTTGTGTGTATAGGAAATGCTGGGAAACAACCTTGGAAAATGTGCGACCTAGGAGAACTGTCTAAGCCGGGTGGTGGTGGCGCACGCCTTTAATCCCAGCACTTGGGAGGCAGAAGCAGGCGGATCTTTGTGAGTTCGAGGCCAGCCTGGTCTACAAAGTGAGTCCAGGACAGCCAAGGATACACAGAGAAACCCTGTCTCGAAAAACCAAAAAAAAAAAAAAAAAAGATAATTTCTATGACAAACCACAGTCAAGTTGGTCCATGGAAGGCAACAGAAATCAGAATGGTCATAGCTGTGTGTGTTTCCATCCACATCCTCCACTTTGTACTTTGATGAGCCTCTTGGATCCCATGGAAAGAACCTTCTTCAAGCTGCTTTCTGTTTCTAGGATGGTTTCCCACCTCTTTCCAGACAGCTGCTTAGAGTTAGAAGTGTCAGTAGAGTCTCCTTTCTGTAGGACCAAGTCTGGTTACACAGAGGTGTTATCTGTCACCTCTTTGGCTTTGTTCTTCCTCCCCTCCAAAATATCTTGTGATCTCTGGCACAAGCTTTTTCCTCATGTAATTCACGGATTCTTTAAATGAAGTTTTGAGGGTCACCTAGCCCTGTATTTCAGTGCCTGAACAATCAGATAGATATTCAGTAATATTTGGGAGAGTTAGCATCCAGGATATGCCCTGGAAGAAGGGCTTTCCCATTTGTTTCCTCCAGTTTTTGTGTAAATATGATGTGTGTGTGTGTGTGTGTGTGTGTGTGTGTGTGTGTGTGCATGTACACAGGCACATGTTTTTGCTCATGTATGAATGCATGAGGACCTCTGCTAATTTTGGCAGGTCATCCGTGATTGATCTTCCACTCTACTCAGAGAGGCAGGGTGTCAATCAAATTCAGAAATCACCAACACGGAGGAGGGGGGGAAATCTTGCCTTGGTCTAGGGATTTCTTGATCTTGTTTCCAAGGCTGGGATTACCTAGCCTTCACTTGGGCTTCTGGGGGATCTGAATTCCTGTCCTAATGCTTATGTGGCAAGTGCCCAATTGCTGAACTCTCACAACCACCTCCCCCAACTTTAACAGATGTTCTTTGTAGACCATGTCTCCTTAGCTATCCCAGAATATTTCAGAAATTGCTTGCATTCAGTTCTCTCAGAAGTCTTTTGCCTGTTTCTCGGGAGAGAGTGGAGACAGAATCAGTAAATATTGTCAATACTCGGCCTCACTTCTGCCAATCCAAGAGAAGAAGGACATGAAAGGTTCAATCTAGAAGGACTCAGAGATACAAGCCCTCCACACAAGATCTCACTATCTACCTGCAAGCACTTCCATCATTCCTCTCTTCCTATCCTCTCATTAAAACCTGCAAAGATTATGGGAAGTTAAACAGTGCTTGTCTGAAACTCGACTTTCACCCTTTGAAAAAGATCCCCAACTTCTAATTATCTATTGCCCTCATGTGGGTCAGAGTTCACCTGTCTGCTGGGAATGCCTGTCCACTAATCTTTTAGACGCCCCCCAACACCAGGCTTTCTTCTTGTTTTCAGAGTGCTGTAACACTTAGGAAAACTTCTCTGGCTTAAAAGGTTTACAATGCGTCAAGATGGCAGGCTAAAAATAGCTGAAATGCCCCTGCCGTCCCAGTTATTAAATGATGGCCTGGCAGTTAAAACCTGCAGGCAGTGCCTCAGGCAGACTGAGCCCAGCACCTCATCATTATCCCTCTTGGAAACCCTTGGCTCGGCTGAATCTGCAGCCATTAGCTGGAATGGAAAGGTTTTGACCTGTCATTTAAACAAGAAAAGTCAAGCAAACCCAGTTCTTCATTACAGGAACTTATTTTTTTAACTGTTAGGCAAAATCATAGCCTCTTTCATTTGTAGAGGAGTGGTGAGGGAGCATCTTGCAGCTCCCCTGCCTCTTGCTTCCTCCCCCTACTTTTGCAGCAGTCTGTTTGAGGCATTCTTCTCCAACATTTGAAGAACATAGCAACTCTCTGTTGCATAGCCCTTGATGCTGTGAGAGGGTCAGTCTACTGAAGTAGGATGACCTCTGCAGACCATTTGTCATGGAAGAGGCTAGCCCTGGCCCAGCCCAGCTGTGTAATCTTGAGCCCTTTCTTTTACCACTGTTTGCTTCATTTTACTGTGTGTGTGTGTGTGTGTGTGTGTGTGTGTGTGTGTGTGTTCCTGTGTTTGCAAGTGCATATGTGTTTTCAGGTGCCTGTAGAGGCCATAGGTTGGCTATCATTCCTCTGGATGATTCCACTTTAGGTTTTAAGACAGAGTTCCCCTACCTTGTTTTATTAAAAAAAATTTTCACACAGTGTATTTTGATATTTCCCCTTCTTCCAACTCCTTCCATACCTCCCCATATCCCTACCTACATTATCCTCTCTCCCCCCAAAATCAGCAACAAACAACTCCCCAAAAACATGAAAATGAAAATTAAACAGTCCACGAAAATACCATGGAGTTTGTCTTCTGTTGGCCAACTACTCATGGGCCTGGGGCCTGTCCTGGAATATGATTGATATACCCAGAACACAGCCTTGGAGAAAACTGATTTTCCCTTAGCCAGAGGGTATTAATTGTAGATAGTTATGGTTGAATCTTGTGTCCACTTCTCCTTCTCAGTGCTGGGACCCCACCGAGGTTGAAAGTGCATGTCTTGAACGTGTTTTTGCAGTCTCTGTGAGATCGTATGTGCATCAAGATGTCATCTCTGACACATACTGTTTCCTTGGGAGTCGTCCGTCACCTGTGCTTCTTGTCCTGTTTCTGTCTCCTCTTCCGCATAGATCCCCGAGCCCTGCGGGCAGGAGTTTGATGAAGACATCCACTTAATGACATATACTTACAGATTAGTGCCTTGTTCAAGCCACATCAGAGAAGTTTTTTCTTGCAATGATGGAAATTAACCCAGAGATCCACAACTGGACAGTGTTCAGAGAGTCTGTAACAGACAGTCTCTTAATGGCCTGAAACTCAACAAGTAGGCTAGGATGCCTATCCACCAAGCACCAGGGACCCACTTGCCTGGGATTTCAAGTGCACCACCATGCCTGACTTTTCTATGTAGGCTCTGGGTATGGAACTCGGGTCCTCTTGCTGGCACAACACATGTTTACTAAGACTAAGTGCTTATTGACCAAACCATCTCCTCAGCTCCTGCTTACTAGAGAAGTCAAGATAATAGTCTGTACATCATGGCTGGGCTGTGCAAAACATCAGTCAGATAACATGTGTGCACGTATATAAAAGTGTCTGGGAGACAGTAAATGATAGGTTTCTCTTGTTATCACAGTACTGTTCCTTACACTTGTACTCACATTGCTACTTATTTGCATATATTCCTTCTGACTGGTCTGTGAACACCCTAAGGAGATCAAGCCTACCTTCAGCTTTAAATACAATGGAATTACCAGTGGGTCATAGGTCATAAGAAGAACTAATAGCAAGACCTTCATTTAGAAAGAAAGACGCAGAGGCTATGGATCAGGAATATTCTCCAAAGTTAGACTCTGGCTTCCTGGGAAGGTTCAAGCTTTCCTAGGCGTGGTAGCAGTACCTGAGTATAGACTAGACCAATAAGATGTGTTTCATGGTTTGGGAATTTGGGCAGTGATGGAATTTGATAAAGAAGAGTGAGAGAGAGAGAGAGAGAGAGAGAGAGAGAGAGAGAGAGAGAACAAGAGAGAGAGTTTGACTATTATATCCGAGAAGCATGTTAGCCATAATCTCAGTGCTGTGGAGCCAAACTTTCCAGAGATTCTGAGAGAATCCAATGGAAACTTTTCCACTGTAATAACTCATCTATAATTCTCAGAAAATAAGGTAGGAGGCATTCTGAGGAAAGACACCTGAAGTTGTCCTCTGACCTCCACACTTGCCTGTAGACATGAATGCACCTGTAAACACAGGAACACATACTCATCTGTAAAGTTTATAGTGCTGTAAGGAGATCCAGGCATGTATGTATATAAACACATATATGACATCATAGAAAACCATAGAATACCAGAGAAATTAATTGACAAGAGTTAAATAATAAACGCAAAGTAAACACAAGTTTCAACATATTACAATATATTGAATATATTGTATATATGCAATACATTGAATATATATTGAATACAACACAATATATTGAATATATACAATATAGTTTTGGGGGGGATTAGGAGTGCAGTGCTTTTTACAACTTAGCCCAGGCTAGCCGCCAACTCCCAGTCTTCCTGTTTCTGCTGAGTGCTGGAATTATAGACAGGTGCCACCATGCCCAAATGATTCAAGTCTCTTCCTTCTAGTTGTACAAGGTAACCTACTTTGTAACAGAATGTCCTAGATGATTCATGCTCATGAGCTTACTCTCTTTACACATCCTCCTTTAATATCACACTGAAAGACCAGAGGAAAAGTAACTGTCAAGGTCACAGAAAAAAAAAAATAAGAGAGAAGAGCCCTGTGGCTCTTGTGAACTGAGTTTCAGTGGGAACAATGGTGGCCAAAATTGCCACTACCAAGTCCAGTTTCCACTGGATTCTGTGTTAATTTTCTCAGTTTTGAAAAGTAGTTTTAGATTTCTGCTCTTGGCCAAGTTGGAATAACAGAGGCTGCATTTACTAACTTGTGGGAAACAACCAACGAAATGACAAGAAACATAGTTTCATGTTTCTGGATATTAAGCAATGAAAGGCAGTGATTCCCAAGGGAAAAAACAACAATTCTCAGCAAGCCAAAAAAATATGAGGAAACTTCCTCCAATATGAAAAGGTACCCTCAAAATTCAGAGCTATCATTGTACTTAATAGTGCAAGACACAAAATTTTCCCCAAGGGCAGGTCCAAGTCAAAACCGTCTACTCTCAATATTCTCACACAGTATTATACTACAGATCTGAGCCAGTGGGATATACTTTTACTGAAGGTGTTGTAGTGGGAAAGGAAGAAATAAAAATGCTCTAAATATTATTATTATTATTATTATTATTATTATTATTATTATTATTACTCTTTCCATGTGTGTATATGATTGCATGTGTGTACATTTGTGTGACTTTCCTCAGGAGACATGACACAGGTACATCTCCTTACTGGAAATAGTGAACCCATAGATAGTGATTTTACCAAAGTCCAACTTGGTGAATTCTTTAGGAGGTAACTTCAAGCATTATTGGTGAGGGGTTACTTAGAAGAGCAAGAACAATGCTGTTGTATCACCAAAAAGCTCATCCTAACACAAGTGACAAATCAAGAAAACTTCAAACGTAGAGCTCTCTGTATAATTTGCAGGCAGCTCAAAGGGTTCTAGACTCTCTCTGGACAACTTTATTGGTCAGACACTCTCCTCCCCACCAAGCAGTCCTTTAAAGCTTCTGTAATATTGGGGAGGATCCTTCATAATCATGCAAATTTCAGCATTCCTAGACTTGTGAAGTTTGCTGACTCAAGTCTCTTGAGCCTTCCCACTCTAACCCCTCCTGGAGAGAAGGTTTCAATTCAGAGAAAAGGATTCTACAGCAGTATATAGGAAAAGGATTCTACAGCAGAATGTAGGAAAAGGATTCTACAGCATTATGTAGGAGAGCCTGGATTTGAAGACAACTTTCAGGAGTCAGTTCTTTACTTCCACCATGAGTTCCAGAAACTAAACTCAAGTCATCGGGCTTTCAGTTCAAGCACTTCGATGCACTAAGCCATCTCACCTGCCCTAAAACCGTCTTTATTTGATTATGACATGATGCCTATGTAGAGAACCTAACAGAATGCATAGAAGGGTACAATAAGACTGGTAAATGCAGTAATACTGAAAGGTAGAAGATGCCATGTGAAAATTCTATGCATGTACACTAATCATTTGTAATGTGAAATTAAAATAAAAAATAGTATCATTTACAATGATATCACAAGTACCAGGTACTATTACAAAAATGTGAATGACTTAGATACTGAAAGCAAGAAAATATGACTACACTAAAAGAAGTCATAGAAGATATAAAAACTGACATCTCAGGTTGTTTCTTTCAACTGTGCTTATCACCTGAATACCTGTTGCATGTTAACCAGGCTGTTGTTGGTGTTAGAAAATCTCATGTTGATGTTCACTTCCTGGAGGACCTGGAGTAGCAAGTGTAGAATCTGTGGTACCCAGTAACCATGCCACCTCTTCATCTTTCTGGGAACTTTGTGATGAGCTTCTCTAAGACACCACTGTGGGATTCTTATTACACAAATTGGGAGCTTATTTGCATGGGTGCTGCATACCAGCATCAGTCTTCCTGCTAAGTCCAGACTTACCTCTTCCTCATAATTGCTACTTACAAGAGATTTGACCCTCCCTTTACACTTTACTCTTTGTCAGTTTTGACAGCCTTTGTGTGTCCACCATGTGATCTGATCTGTTCTAGCCTGGCACTTGTTGCATAGGTTACATTATCTCTTTCAATGTATGCCCTGTGAGATCCCATTAGTACACCTTCTTACATTTTTATTACTTTACTTTTTATGTGTATGGGTATTTTGCTGCATGTATATCTGTGTAACATGTGAGCATAGTTCTCATGGAGCCAGAAAAGGGTGTTTGACCCCCTGGAACTGGAATTACAGATGGTTGTGACCTCCAATGTGGGTTCTGGGACTTGAACCTGGGCCTTCTGGAAGAGCTACCAGGGTGTTTAATGGCTGATCTGTCTCTCCATCTCTCCAGCAAGGTACATATATTTTATAATTAGAAACAAACAAACAAAACCCCAAAAGTTCTGTGGTCAATATGTGTCTCTCTGTGTGTATATGTGTCAGTCTATCTGCCTTTTTTCCCCCTTTCTGCATATGTGTATGTTTGTGATGCTACGGATGGATCTCAGGGCCTTGTATTCTAGACAAGCAGCCTACCACTGAGTTCTATCTCAGCCTTTGTGTGGGTTGTATTGGCACATACATTCTTTACTACATTAGGGTTAATGTCCTTAGCTACTTTCCATGTGGTTAATTAAAAAGAAGAAAACAGCCATTACTATTCTCTGAAATCCTTCCAGAAGGTGTATTCCCTTGAGTACTTGTCTTATAAAAATGCCCTCCCAACAGAGGGGGCCAAGATGGCGGCGACCTACACTGACGCATTTTGAACGCGGGGAAAAAAGAGCCATAAAAAACACAGAGTTATTGGGCACCGGAGGGGCTAGACCCCCCGGGAACATTCACAGCTCCCAAGGGACTGTTAAAAGTCCCAGGGTAAGGCTCTCCCCCCATCTCTCGCAGACATGGAAGCCACTGAACCCGGGATTCGGGAACTCCCATTTGGAGAGGTGCCTGGTAAGAACGACCCCAACTCACAGCAGGCAGAATCAGAGGCCACTTGGTGATTGATCACTAGCCTACTGGGCTCCCCACACATCAGGAAGAACTTATAGCCACTTAAGAAACTTTGCGGAATAGTGGAAGTCTTAGCAAGGAACAAACAGGGCGCTCAGCAGGTGGTCCGTGGCCGCTCGAGACGCAGAGGGAGGAGGTTCCGAGAGAGTGGGAAGCCACCAGCCGGCGGGAGGGGCTGAATCCCAGCGCACTTACGGAAGCGCAGCTGGGGAGGGAGCCCGGCGCTGGCAGGACCAAATCCCCGCGAACCCACGGCAGGACAACTGGGGAGGGAGCCCAGCGTGGGCGGGGCCAGGGATCCGCACACCCATGGCTGAGCTGCTGGGGCGAGAGGACCACTCAGGCGGCTGGAGGATCCGGGGCTCGGTGCACCCACAGCCGAGCAGCTAGGGAGGGAGACACGCGGCTGGGCAGACAGGGAAGGAATCAGGCACAGAGGTCAGGCCTGTGGCGAGAAGCCTAGTGGGAAACCAGAAATCAGGGGACCATAGCTGTATTCTGGAAAATCCAGACATATTAGGTGTGGAGCCAGACCCTGTCAGCCTCCGTGATGACAAACAAAGCCCACAGAATCTGTGCCTGGACAAAGAGTTCCATACCATCAGACCATTACAGGCTGATAACTCAGAGTGCAACATGGACAAGTCTGAATTGGGAACAGTGAAGCAATCCCGGTCCATTACTCACAACCTGAGAATAGGCTGCACCAGCTCATAGTACTTCAGGCGATTAAAACCACAGTGACCCTGAAATCCCCCTGTAAGCAATGACAGATAGCCAAATAACTCGTCCCCTGCACCAAAGCATCCACTGTGGATCCAAGCACAGAAAATGACAAGAACAGACAGGTAAACGCATCCAATAGCCAAAGTTCCAAGAAAAAAAAGAAATCAAGGAAATATGACTACAACAAAGCAGAATTATCCTAGCTCATCCAATTCGGATGACCTCACACCAAAAGAATCACATGAAAACATTGACAATTCTGCATTATGGAAAGTGATAGAGTCTCTTCAAGAAGAACTTAAATCTATGAAGGAATTCAAAGAAGCCACAATTCTACAAGTCAAAACAACGAACAACACCATTAAAGAGCTCCAAGCCAAGGTGACAGAGCTTGAACAGGAAAAGGACAAAGCAATGAAAGATTCTCATACAAAAACAAGCAAGCTGGAGAAGGAAATGTACAAAACGAACAAAACCATACAAGACATGAAAATAGAAATAGAAACAATAAAGAAAACACAGTCAGAGTTAAAAGAGGAAGTGGAGAAGCAAGGGATGAGAACAGGAACTACCGATGTGAGTATCAAAAATAGGATGCAAGAGATGGAAGACAGGATCTCAGGCATGGAAGATTCGATGGAAGAAATCAGTACAACATCCAAAGAAAATGAGAAGGCTAAAAAATCTCTCACCCACAACATCCAAGAAATCAAGGACTCAGTGAAAAGACGGAACCTAAGAATTATAGGTACAGAGGAAAGAGAGGACTCCCGACTCCAAGGTCCAGGAAATATCTTCAACAAAATCATAGAGGAAAACTTCCCAAACCTGAAAAAAGAGATGCCAATAAAAATCCAAGAGGCTTACAGAACACCAAACAGATTAGATCAAAAAAGAAACTCCTCTTGCCACATAATAATTGAAACTCCAAATGTACAGAACAAAGAAAGAATATTAAAAGCTGTAAGAGAAAAAGGTCAAGTCACATACAATGGCAGACCCATCAGAATTACACCTGACTTCTCCTCAGAAACTTTAAAAGCTAGAAGGGCCTCGTCAGATATACTACAAGTCCTGAGAGATCATAGGTGCCCAGCCAGACTACTTTACCCAGCAAAACTCTCTATCAACATAGATGGAGAAAACAAGATATTCCATGACAAAATCAAATTTAAACAATATCTACCCACAAACCCAGCCCTACAGAAAATTCTAGAAGGAAAATCCCAACCCAGAGAAGAAAACTCCACCCAAGAAAACAAAGGGAATAGAAAACCCCTCAGCAACTAAAACAAAAGAGGCACAGGACCACCACCTATACCAAACTAATGGGAAATAACAACCCCAGGTCACTAATATCCATCAACATCAATGGACTCAACTCCCCAATAAAAAGACACAGGTTTACAGAGTGGATCCGCAAGCAAGACCCTTCCTTTTGCTGTATACAAGAGACATATCTAACTACGAAAGATAGACACTGCCTCAGAGTAAAGGGCTGGGAAAAGGTTTTCCAAGCAAATGGACCCAGGAAGCAAGCTGGAGTAGCCATCCTAATATCAAACAAAACAGACTTCCAACTGAAGTTAATGAAGAAAGACAAAGAAGGGCACCATATACTCATTAAAGGGAATATTCATCAAGAGGAAATCTCAATACTGAACATCTATGCCCCAAATACAAAGGCACCTACTTTCGTAAAAGAAACACTTCTAAAACTTAAAGCGCACGTCGATCACAACACATTAGTAGTGGGAGACTTCCACACCCCACTCACATCAATGGACAGATCATCAAGACAGAAGACAAACAGAGAAATATTGAGTCTAACAGAGATCATGAAACAAATGGACCTAACAGATATCTACAGAACATTTCACCGAAACACAAAGGAATACACCTTTTTCTCAGCACCCCACGGAACCTTCTCCAAAATCGACCACATAGTTGGTCACAAAGATAGTCTCAATAGATACAAGAAAATTGAAATAACACCTTGTATCTTATCAGACCACCACGGAATAAAGCTGGTCTTCAACAGCAAAAGAATCAAGAGAAAGCCTACACACACATGGAAATTGAACAGCTCCTTACTGGATGACCACTGCGTCAGGGAAGAAATAAAGAAGGAAATCAAAGACTTCTTAAAATCCAACGACAATGAAGACACAACATACCCAAACCTATGGGATACATTGAAAGCTGTGCTACGAGGAAAGTTCATAGCACTAAGTGCTTTCAAAAAGAAAATTGTGACAGCTCATATTAGTGAACTAACAGATAAGCTGGGTGAATTGGAAAAAAAAAGAAACAAACACTCCCAAGAAGAGCAGAAGGCAGGAAAAAAAAAAAGAAACAAACACTCCCAAGAAGAGCAGAAGGCAGGAAATCATCAAACTTAGGGCTGAAATCAACAACTTAGAATCAAAAAGAACTATACAAAGAATCAATGAAACCAAGAGTTGATTTTTTGAGAAAATCAACAAAATAGACAGACCCCTAGCCAAATTAACTAAAAGGCAAAGGGAAAGAACCCAAATCAACAAAATCAGAAATGAAAAGGGAGAAATAACAACAGACATTGAGGAGATCCAGAAAATATTCGGGCATTACTTTAAAAATCTATATTCCACTAAATTTGAAAACCTAAGCGAAATGGACAATTTCCTCGATAAATTCCACCTACCAAAACTAAATCAAAATCAGATTAACAGCTTAAACAGCCCAATAACACCCAAGGAAATAGAAACAGTCATTAATAATCTCCCAACCAAAAAAAGCCCAGGGCCAGATGGCTTTAGCATGGAATTCTACCGGACCTTCAAAGAGGAACTAACACCATTACTTTTCAAACTCTTCCACCACATAGAAACAGAAAGAACACTGCCAAACTCATTCTATGAGGCCACTACCAACACAATTCTTTATAGACCTGGAAAAATCTATTCTCAACTTCATATGCAACAACAAAAAGCCCAGAATAGCTAAATCAATCCTGTACAATGAAAAAACATCTGGAAGTATCACCATCCCAGATTTCAAGCTGTACTACAGAGCAACAGTAGTAAAAACAGCATGGTACTGGTATAGAGACAGACCAGTGGATCAATGGAATCGAATTGAAGACCCAAACATGGACCCACACACCTATGGCCAACTAATCTTTGACAAAGAAGCCAAAACCACACAATGGAAGAAGGACAGCATCTTCAACAAATGGTGCTGGTCCAACTGGATGTCCACTTGCAAAAGAATGAAATTAGTCCCATACATATCACCTTGTACCAAACTTAAATCCAAGTGGATCAAAGACCTTAACATGAAGCCAGCCACACTAAATATACTAGTAGAAAAAGTAGGAGAAACCCTCGAACTCATTGGCACAGGTGACAACTTCCTGAACAGAACACCAACAGCTCAGGACCTGAGATCAACAATCAATAAATGGGACCTCATGAAACTGAAAAGCTTCTGTAAGGCAAAGGACACTGTCATTCGAACAAAACGGCAACCAACAGACTGGGAGAAAATCTTCACCAACCCCACATCTGATAGAGGGCTATTATCTAAAATCTACAAAGAACTCAAGAAACTAAATGCCAAGAAACCAAATAATCCAATCAAAAAATGGGAGATGGAGCTAAATAGAGAATTCACAAAGGAGGAATCCCTAAGGGCTGAGAGACACCTGAAGAAATGCTCAACATCCTTAATCATCAGAGAAATGCAACTCAAGACTACCCTGAGATTCCACCTAACACCTGTTAGAATGGATAAGATAAAGAGCTCAAATGATACCTCATGCTGGCGAGGGTGTGGAGAAAGGGGAACCCTACTCCATTGCTGGTGGGAGTGCAGGCTTGTACAACCACTATGGAGGTCTGTCTGGCGATATCTTAGAAATCTAGGAATAACCTTGCCTCAGGACCCAGCCATACCACTTCTGGGTATACACCCCAAGTACCTCTCACGGAGACATAGGGAAGTCTCCTCATCTATGTTCATAGCAGCCTTATTTGTAATCGCTAGAAATTGGAAACAACCCAGATGTCCCTCAACTGAAGAATGGATTAAAAAACTGTGGAACATCTATACAATGGAATATTACTCAGCTATCAGAAACAATGAAATCATGCAATTTGCAACCAAATGGATGGATCTAGAGAAGCTCACCCTGAGTGAGCTAACCCAGTCTCAGAAAGATGCACATGGCATCTATTCACTTATAGTAGGATTTTAGCTATATCGTACAGGATATCTATACTACAACCAACACATCAAAAGGAACAAGGACATAAACTTTTTTTTATCTTTTTCTTTTTCCTTCTCCTTTTTTTCTTTTTTCTTTTTCCTTTTCCCTTCTCTTTTTCCTCTCTTTTTTTGTTGATATTCTTTGTTTTTGTGGGTTTGTGTGTTTGTTGGTCTTTTTTTTTCAGTATTCCCCCAGTAGCAAGGAGACACCTTTCACTGGCAGTACTGCCTCGTAGGCCCCCGGTGAATGAAGAGGCTCTTGGCCCTCATATGACTCCTGATCTGTGGTGAGAGACTGTTAGGCAGGGACACTCCACCCCAGAGGAACAAGACAGAAGGGTCAGGGGGTAGAGCATGGGAGGGTGGGGCTGGGAAGCGGGAAAAGAGGACAATATGATAAGGATGTAACCTGAAGCAACAAACAAATAAATTTATTAACTAAAAAAAAAAAAAGGGCAGGTGGCAGGGCTGAAACACTGTGAATGGAATAGAGGATACAGCCGTTCGGCTTGATTTTGCAGACCTTCAGGTGTCGAGAAGATGTGGAGCTAAGGTAAAATGCAAGAGAATTGTGGTGTTGGCCCATGACTTTGACTTCAGTGGAAACGGGGGGAGCACCGTAGAGTTGGTGGTCTTATGTATTCTGGAGTCATACGGAGCGGGGTGGTGAGGGTGCATACTCTTGGTCCCACCATTCAAGAAGAGTACACCCTTGGTCCCAGCTCCCAGCACACTGGAGACAGAAACGGGCAGATCCCAGAGCTCAGGGTCAGCCTGATGCAGGGCAAACTCTAAATAGAGAAAGACTTCGATCCAGGAGTGGTGGAACACATCTTTGATCCCTTCAGATGGGAACCACAGGTCTCTGATCCCAATAATTAGAGTTCAGAGACACACACATGGGATTTTGAGGGACCTAGGTTTGGAGGCTACTTACAAAAGGCCTTCTTGATGCAGACAGATTGTCCTTTGGGATCTCAAAATATATACACTGGAGCTGGTTTAGCTCCAAGGTGACAGAATGATTTCTTCTTTATTCCGGATTGAAAAATAACGATTTGTATGTTGTCGGAAGGCCAAATTTGCTTCAGGAGAAGTATTACCTAGCCCCCCCCCCCCAAAAAAAAAGAGGGTAATGATCCCAGGGTTGGGATTGGGGCAGGGCTCTCTTCTTATCTTTCCAGGAGAATTGAAGCGTCCATTAGGGGAGCCCAGGGACGGCTGGACAGCAGAAACCTCAGCAGAGAGCAGAATCAGGCAACAAGGAGGACGAGTGACCCAGTTGATTCTGCCTGGCAGACTTCCTCAATAGCTGTCTCCATCAGGGGCCTGCAACCACGGCAATCCAATGTCGCTGGGACCGTTCAGCTCTACACAGTGCCCCGGCCGGAACCTCAGTGAAGCCTGCAAGATCAGCTTCTGCCTACAAACTCCTTAGGTCATCTAAACAGCTGAGAACAGAAGGACTGAACATAAAAGGATTGTACTAACATTTTTAACCATTTTTTCCATTTGGGTTCGGGCCCCAAACAGGTATACTACTACCCAAATCAGCAGGAAGTCACTTTAAGAGAGTGACGTCCCATGCCCAGTGGATGGGGAGGGTGTTTCTCCGCCCTTCTTTTTGGTTATTTGAAGGATAACTGAAAACTCTGATATTTAGGGGAAGAGATTACAAGCTGATAAATGGTCCTGTTTAATGGGTTTTGGAGGTTAGCCCCAGGGACTTCCTACTTTTCCTTTTCTGTATCCTTCTTCCTCTCCTATGTAGGAGTGCATAGGCTTGAGAAAAATGAGACATAGACATATCACAGGAAGGTCCAAGAAGAAGGGGCAGATTATTGAATATGCCCTTATACCTTTGTATATTGATACAAAATTAAAGGTAACGCTTCCTAATGGTATCATACCTAGAGATACTTAAAAATAAAATGTGAAGCTCTGGCCTCTTGATACCAACTGTCTAAAACGGTCTAGGATAGTTAAGTAAAACAAACTCCTAGTCATGCAAACATGTCACTTTGTTAGCTACTATGACAGTCTATCACAGATATTCTCTAAACTACCCAGTAATCAAGTTGCTAAGAGACAAGCAACATTTGCTTATCTAAATACAAGAGATGGATAGGGCATCTTCAAAAACCCCAAGAGATCTGCAGAATATGGCATTCAAAGATGTTATCTTAAATTAAGATTTTCTTTTTTTTTTGATATTGAGACATATCAGCGCCTGACAGCACCCCCTATTCTACTCCAAGTAGAAGATAAGCATCGAAGAACCTCCACTGTAAGATGGTTGAATTAGTGGCAAGCCTATCTCTTGGCATGAAAAAACCCCTTGCCCCAACTTCAGACAGACTGCTGTCCAAAAAGGACAAAACTTGGTAGCAGGGAAGTCGACAGCCTAACTCTGCCAAGACAGGGTAGGTAAGTCCTTCATAATCCCTGCTCTACAATCAATGTCTGTCAGAGAAACAGGACCCAAAGGCTGAAGACTGATGCAGGAATGTATGGAGAGAAAATGGGAACTGTCCAGGCAGTCACTGGTATGTCTTTTCTTAGTTTTGGAAGCTGCAGGCCCTGCACTTCCTATATAAGCAGATATATTTATCCCTCTCAGGTCTCTGAGGTGGTTGAAGAATAGACAGCTAGAGTCTCATTGTTAAATTTTGAGCTGTTTAGGAATCAAGAGGGTGTTATAGATCCAAGAAGATACTCTTAAAAGTGTGTTGCAAGTTAGTATGAATGTTGAATCAGATATAGACCTTTAAACTCATGGAGATGGTTAGATAGTAGAATGTTAAAGTCAGGGGCCAAATATGTATAAACTGGACATTGGGAAGGTATACTGGGCCATTTAACTCTCATAAATGTGGCATATTTATATCTGTTGTTTTGTATAGTATTTACTGTTATAAGAGAAGGAACCATCTGTTGGACTGAAAGGGGAAACTTCTGGGGGGAAGAGGGTGGAAGGGCGGGATAGGAAGGGGGAATAGGGAAGGGTTTGTGACTGAGATGTAACTTGAAGAAAAAAAAATAAAGTATTTAAAAAAATAAAAAAAATGCCCCCCCCCCCAAAATGGATCAAATAGAATAATGCTCTGTGAGTCAAAAGTAGGCCTTGGATAAAGCATTATATTTTCTTAATATCTCAAAAAATATTTTGCTCCTCAAATTGAAAACAACCAAACAAACTAGGTCACAACTTCAAAACATGTGGTTGTCCCTGGAACATTTTGACATTCCATCTGATTCTATATTCTATTAAACAGTTTCAAAGTGTACTTCGGAGAATGAGAGATGTAATAGCATTTGGATTTCCAAACCCACAATGGGAGACTGACTGGACAAAGAGCTTCACCCTTTGCAGAAACCCAACTTAACATGGAATATAATAATTTCTCCCTTTCAGGAATCTAAATTAACACTGTGATCAGAAAAATAACTGCTAATTGTTGAAATTTAACCAATACAATTTTCTCACACTGAAAACTATATTTCTTAGAAAGCTGCCTTTATCCTTATAATCGAGTGTATTTGAATCAGTCAATCAAATTTAGAAGTGAATGCTTCCACGACTTTCAATCATTTGTTTGGAAAAGGGGAGTTGTGTTCACTTCAGCACTAATTGTCTGAACATTTCATGAAAAATGCAAAGTCACTTTCTGAAGCAAGGAGTTGAGAGCTCTACGAGTGAATGTGCTAACTGTAAGAGGAATGAGGGCTTAGAACCAGCCACTGTCCTGTAAACTATAGAACAGTAGAGGCACAGGCTTGCCATTGTGGGGCTTTGGAGGGAGACTCTGATCCAGAATGGATAGGATCAGAGAGCTTTTGTGGGAAATAGAGGGTTACTGGCCTCCCTCGACAAGGAAAAAGGAGTGCAAGATGTTGGTGGTGAAGGATGGAAGGTGGGCAGCCAGTGTTTGCTGTCCTTTCACGGCATCTGTGGCTTTTCCTAGATTAGTCATTAGGTAATGTCTCTGACATTGAAAACTGAACACTTATACAGGGAGTTTATGAGTTAACATGGAACAACCTTCCAGCTCACAGCATGGCTGGTAGATCAGAATGAATGGATGCCAAGCAAAGGTCCACCACATGGACAGGTAACTGTAGCTAGAAATGGCAAAGGGCCTTTTCCTAATAGTATGGTCTATATCAGAGCATAGCCTATAGCTCAGCATTGTATGTTGTACTCTGGGAAAACTGCCATGTCTCATAAGGAACACACATACATACTTTTGGATGGTGTGAGGTGATATCACTCGTATATTTGGAACGATTTTAAACCAATTTGACATAGTTTTATACATTTTTCAAATTAGTCGTGAACAACGTAAGCTTTGTGTGTACTCTACAAAGGATTTGGTAATGTCGCTGAACCTCCTCCACTTCACTCCACTCCCTGCCTACCTTGTTTTAGACCTTAACTGCTTTATGTGAGACTTGTACACAATCTCACATTAACCCACCAATTGCACACTCTCTTTTCCAGATTCTATATATTGGAAGCCTACAGGGAAGTTTCTCCCTGACACTTTGGAAATTTCTCTAAAGCAGAGGCTCCCAAAGTGGAGTGGTGCTGGGGGCCTGGAGAGCTTGTTGAATCTGCATTAGAAGCTAAGGCCTGGGTTTGCCCACTGACTCTGGGGCTTAGCAAAGCTCAAGAATCTACACTTTATTCTCTTGCTCTTGATCCCACTGTGGATTCTCTGCCTATTAACACAAGCTGTAGTGTCCTAAGCTTTCATGGAGTACTTGCACAGTTTTGTATGCCCTTGCTTCATTGCCCTCTATCATCAGTCTGCACTGGCCCATATAGATGCCTGTTTCAGCTAAAGGTACTCTCCTAGTATTTTCTGTTGCTTCTGTGTTTGGTGTAGAAAAATAGTTTGGAGAGAAAACCCAAGCAACCAGACTGATAAGGCACATAAAAGCTCTACAGGGAAGGTGTACTCCATGCAAAATATCTTGAAGTTTATGGCTAAAAAGTCACGGGAATTCACTGAAGTATTTTGAGGAGGAAAATACTCATAATTAAACAGAAACATTTGAAAATCCACCCAGGTACTATGTGAACCTGTGCAAAAGCATGTATAATTAAAAAGGGATGTGTAATTAAATGGTCTACCCTTGAGAAGGGACTTTCTCTAGAATGGGATTTCAAGTCAATGTGAGGTCCAGATTGGAACCACAAGGAACATGGGAAAATCGTTTGTCTGCTAGTTGTTTGCCCCAGCTGGTTAGTGGTGTCCATAGCAGTCCTAGCTCTCTGTCATCACTGAGTTATTCAAGATCCCATATATAACACAGAATTAGATTTTATTTTCTCCCTGTGATTTTATGTGGTCATTCTCCCCATGTCCATTCTTCAAATATTAAAGCCTCCAGATCCTGATTCAAGGGTCTGATTTCTAGACAGCTTGCAGGCTGGCTTATATTCAGTCAGCTTTCTTAAATAATGCGGGACTATCTTCTAGGGAATGGAGCTGCCTACAGTGGGTTGGGCCTCTCTACATCAACTAACAATGAAAACAACCCTGCTCCCTTCTTCACAAGACACTCCCATAAGTCAAGCTGATGTGGGCAATATCTCAATTGAGACTCCTTTCTCAGGTGACTCTGACCTACGCCAAGCTGACAGGTAAACTGACCAGGGCAGAAGTTTTGTACAATTGTCACAGAGAAGAGTGTAGCAAAGTTGGGACATAGCTACTGTCATACTCTATCTTCCAATAGTGGGGTAGCTCAACCGTCTTTACTTTCTTCCAGCCTTTCCTCTCTTAGCACCTCTACTATACATATGTTCAAATTGTCATCAGCATTCCTCATAGCTCCATTACAAACTCAATTGTGGTAATAATCTTTCTATTAAATGTTCACATATGTTTTCTTACATTTGATCCTGTAATGGTAAATCTTCATTGGCAACTTGATGTGATATAGTAGAAGGATATAGGAGACAAACCACTGAGAATGTCTGTGCAAAAGCTTCTAGATTGGGTTCACTGAGACAAGAACCACTTGACATGTAGGCAGCATCATTCTATGGGATGGGGTCATGCTTACTTAGGAGACTTCTCTATGTAATTTATTCTATGGGATGGAGGTCATGCTTACTTCGGAGACTTCTATATTTAATTTATTCTATGGGATGGGGTTATGCTTACTTAGGAGACTTCTACATTTAATTTCCAATTGTATGTCATTGATCAGGACATAATATCTGAACAGTGAGCCCTAGGGGTCTACCTGTATGCTCATCCATCCTTGAGATTACATGGATACATTTCCTACTTTCTAACACTCTGCCCTAGTTAGCTTTCCATTGCTGTCATAAATACCATGGCTAAAAGCAAGCTGAGGAAGAAAGGGTTGGTTTCTTCTTACCACTTACATTGGATCAGGAAGGGAAGTCAAGCAGAAACTCCAGGAAGGACCCTAGAATCAGGAACTGGAGCAGAAACCATGGAGAAATGCTGCTTACCAGCTTGCCCTTGGGTTCACATTCATACTTTTTTATATAGCTCAGGGTCACATGCTTAGAAGTAGTACTGCCCACATTGGGCTGAGCCTTCCCATATTAATTATTATTCAAGAAAATATTCCACAGACTCAGGTGAGTCTGTGGAAGGCTCTTTTTTTTTCCCTGAGGTTCCCATTTCCCAGATGACCCTAGTTTGTGGCAAGTTAATAAAAAAACTGAATAGCACACACATGTTCTGAGGATCAAATTCAGGTCCTATGCTTATGTGGCAAGCACAGTAATAACTGAGCTGCCTTCCCAGTTCTGTAATAAGAATTATTATCCAGGATGGCACAGTTCATAGAGCAATGGCATCTGAATACGTAAATTATATTAATCACTGTGGAGCAAATGAGAGACCCCGCAGCTGACCGTGAAAAACAGAGAGTGTATGAATTTCCATGGCAAACACTGAGACTGATCACCATCCAGCCTCCAGGCAGACCTGTCTAACTACCCAGGAACAACAGCTGGACTACAAGAACACAAAGAAAAGATATTACCTGACAAAAAAGTAACCTCAGAGTTAGGATTTGGGCTGAGTTCTGTTCTTATCTTTCCATGACATTAAAAGGATCCAACTAAGGAGTCCAGGGACAACTGAGCAACTGAAACTTCTGAAGAAAAGGGACCAGACACCAAAGAAGACAAGACAAGTATCCTAGATGATTCAGTCTTAAAATTTACCTCAATAGCTGTTTCCTCAAAAATATACATCCAGGGGCTGGAGAGATGGCTCAGAGGTTAAGAGCACTGGCTGGTCTTCCAAAAGTACTGAGTTCAATTCCCAGAAACCACATGGTGGCTCACAACCATCTACATTGAGATCTGCTGCCTGGGCATATATGTAGAGCAAATACTGTATACATAATAAACAAACAAACAAACAAACAAATAAATGTAAATATATATATATATATATATATATATATATATATATATATATATATATACACATCCAGAACAACTTCAAAACGGCTAGCTAAGATGGTCCAGCCCCACACAATATTCCAGCCAGGACTTCAGTAAAGCCCTGAACTTTCCCACCTAAAGTTCAGCTTCTGACTACAAACTTCTCAGGACATTAGATAGCTGAGCACAAAAAGATGAGACAACAAATGTTACTATTAACTTGATTAACCATTTTTTCCATTTTTTTTTTTTTGGTTTTTTCGAGACAGGGTTTCTCTGTGT
>CAJQZJ010003646.1:11445063-11549832 GCA_907164525.1 Lophiomys imhausi
ATGTTACTATTAACTTGATTAACCATTTTTTCCATTTTTTTTTTTTTTTGGTTTTTTCGAGACAGGGTTTCTCTGTGTAGCCCTGGCTGTCCTGGACTCGCTTTGTAGACCAGGCTGGCCTCGAACTCACAAAGATCCGCCTGCCTCTGCCTCCCAAGTGCTGGGATTAAAGGCGTGCGCCACCACCGCCCGGCCATTTTTTCCATTCTTATTTGCACCCAAATAGGTTTCCTACATCCCACATCAGCAGGAAGCAATTTTAAGGGAACCCCATTGCTAGAAGGTGGGGTGGGTGATTTTTTTGGTCATTTGATGGGTTATAGATGTTTGTTGTTATTTAGGGGAATTGGTTGCAAGTTGTTAAATGGTCTTGTTAAACAAGATTTAGGAGGTTAGACCCAGGGACTTCTCTCTTTTTCTTTTCTCTATCCTTCTTTCTCTCTTATGTAGGAGGGAAAGATTTGAAAAAAAAAGAGGATATAGACATGATATAGGAATGATAAAGAAAAGGAGGAAGATTATTGAATCTACTCTTATATCTTTGCATATTGATACAAAATTAAGGTTATATTTGGCTACATTGGTATAGATCTTTGTATATTGATACAAAATTAAGATTAACTCTTTTTAAGGTATTGTCCTTATAGAATTCTTAAAAATGCAATGTGAAGTGCTAGGCCTCTTGATAGAAACAATCACAAACTGTTTAGGATAATTAAGAAAGGCAAACTAGTAGTCATTCAAACTTGTTGTTTTGTTAGGTACTAGTTTAATGTGTCACAGATGTTTTCTAAGTTAATCAGAAATCAAGTTGCTAAGAGACAAGCAATATTTGCTTATTAAAATATGTGGAGATAGATGGTCTTCAAAAACTTCAAGAGATCTGTAGAATATGGCATTTAAAGATATTCTATTAACTTAAGATATTTTGATATTGAGACATATCAGCTCCTGACAGCACCCCTCATTTTACTTCAAGTAGATTATGAGCATTGAAGAATTTCTATTTGGAGATGACTGCATTAGTGGCAAGCTAGCCACTGGACAAGAAAAAGCCCTTGCTTCAACTGTAGACATAATGTTGTCCAAAAATGACAAAACTTCGAAGCAGGGAAATCAACAGCCAAGCCCTGCCAAGACAGGATGGGCAAGTCCTTCATAATACCTGCTTTACAATTAATGTCTGTCAGAGATACTGGGCCAAAAGGCTGAAGTTAGATGCTCCAATGTTATAGAGAGAAATTGGGGACTGTCCAGGCAGCAAGTTGTCTGTCATTTCTTAGTTTTGGAAGCTGCTTGCTTTGTGCTTCCTGTTTATTCAGATATATTTATCCTTCTCAGGTCTCTGATGTGGTTGAAGACCAGACAGTTATAGTCTCACCGTTAAGTTTTAACTTGTTTAGGAATTAAAAAGATGTTCTAGGTCTAAGAAGATGGTTTTAGGTTGGTAATGTAAGTTAGGATGGAAACTGAGTTAGGTATAGAACTTTAAACTCATTGAGATAGATATATAATAGAATATTAATATCAGTTGCCAAATATGTATGGACTGGACATTGGGAATGTATGTTATACCTTATAATTTTCATAATTGTTGCCTAATTATTCTTAGTTTTGTATTATAATTATTGTTATAAGAAAAAGAGACTGTGCCGGGCGGTGGTGGCGCACGCCTTTAATCCCAGCACTTGGGAGGCAGAGGCAGGCAGATCTTTGTGAGTTCGAGGCCAGCCTGGTCTACAAAGCGAGTCCAGGACAGCCAGAGATATTCAGAGAAACCCTGTCTCGAAAAACCAAAAAAAAAAAAAGAGACTTTTATTGGACTAAAAGGGGAAGCTGTTGGGGGAAAAAGATACACCTTAAATAAAAGTAAAAAAAGAATTCTTATCCACACTTGGCCTGTAGTCATCCCATCTGGAGGCAGCTCTCTGGCTCAAAGACAACCTCCTCCACATGGTCAGGTGTTATGGTTCTAGAGCCTATAGGAAAAATAGAGGGTTTCCTGGTGTCCTATAATGGCTGAGGGAGTAGCTGTGTGTTGACTCAGCTCTGCCTCCCTGTTCTGTGTGTCAAGAGATCCAAGATGGAGCCAATGCCCTTGTCTTAGACATATTTTTGCTTAAAATTATAGTGTTAGTTTTTGCTGTCTACAATTGTATCTGAGATAAGGAATGTGTTAATAAACATAATTAATCATGCTCGTGGGTGCTAAAAGAACAGAGCATGTGATTTTCTTTGCAAATTTTAAAGAAATATTCCTAAGAAAATTCATGAGTATGAATAATAAGCATAGAAAAGGAAAATAAAATGAACATAAATTGTATATATGTAATCATTAGCATAGTGTTTGTATGCTGTTAATAAGCAATAGATGTATTCATGTGACAAAAACATAAAGTTTTGATGAAGAACACACCACACATATACCATTCAATTTAAGTGAGTAGAAAGCCATTTTATTTGCAGGAAAATTATCATTGCTCAATTTTATTACTTGAAAGTTATGAGTAGATAGTAGTAATACACAGTTTTAGATTTTTATTTTATTAGTGTGTGTGTGTGTGTGTGTGTGTGTGTGTGTGTGTGTGTGTGTGTGTGTATCTGTGTATGTGGGTGATTACCTTGGAGGCCTGAAGAGGGTGATCCCCTGGAGCTGAAGTTACAGGCAGTTATGTACCTCCTAATGTGGTAAGAATCAAACTTGGGCCTTCTTTAAGAATGGAAAACATTCTTCTCCACTGAGCCATCTCTGCAGGCCATAGACATATTTTTTAAAAGTTGGGTTTCTATCATGCTTTACATATACCCTAAATTTTCAGTTAAGTAAAGTTTCATCTAAAAACAATCCATGGAGTATTAAAATTAAGAGTGGCTGAATTTATAAATCATACTGAAGTAGACAAAGCATTGCTTGTAGGATTCAGGCTTTAATTCAAATTAAATAATAATGAATGCACTCACATGGAAACTCAGCATGTTGTATGTGGATATCATCACAAACAGATGAAAGCTCAAAAAAACTATGTAGCATATTTTATTTACTAACTATTGTAATAGTATCAAAAACCTTAGCAGGAGATGTATGATAAATAATGTAGGAACTAAAATCGCAACACAATGAACAAATGATAAAGCATATCAAATATTTTATGATTAAATAGAAACAGTAAGTAAAAAAGTATCAGAACCCCAAATTCACCAGATTCAAAGTTTAGATTCTGTAGTGATTTTTTATTATTTTTTTAATGTTTATTTATTCCTTCAGGTTACATCTCCATCAGAGTACCCTCTTTCCACCCCTCCCAGTCCCACTCTCCTTCCCTCTACTCCCATCCCTTCCATCCCACTCCTCTGGAGTGGAGTGTCCTTGCATATCAGTCCCCCACCCCAGTTCAACAGTCATATGAGGGCTAAGAGCCTCCTCATACACTGGGGGCCTACAAGGAAGCTCCATTGGGCAAAGTGTCTCATTGACAGGTAACAAAGTCTATATTCCTGTTCCCTTTGGTGCATTGGCTGTAGTATAGTTATCCTGTATTGTATGGATAAAATCCGATTATAAGTGAATAGATGCCATGTGCATCCTTCTGAGTCTGGGTTAGCTCACTCAGGATGAGCTTCTCTAGTTCCATCCATTTGGCTCCAAATTGCATGATTTTGTTGTTTCTGATAGCTGAGTAACATTCCATTGTGTAGATGTACCACAGTTTTTGTTTTTGTTTTTTATCCATTCCTAGGTTGAGGGACATCTGGGTTGTTTCCAGTTTCTAGCTCTTACAAATAAGGCTGCTATGAACATAGATGAGGAAACATCTTTGTGGTTTGGCGAGGAATCATTTGGATGCACACCCAGAAGTGATATGGCTGGGTCTTGAGGTAGAGCTATTCCAAGTTTTCTAAGACATCGCCAGACTGATTTCCATAGTGGTTGTACAAGCTTGCACTCCTACCAGCAATGGAGTAGTGTTCCCCTTTCTCCAGAACCTCGCCAGCATGTGCTGTCATTTGAGTTTTTGATCTTAGCCATTCTGACAGGTGTGAGATGGAATGTCAGAGTCTGCAGTGAATTTTTATAGAGTTAGAATAGCCATTTGGAGTAAAAGCTATACAAATTTACATCGGATTTTATGCACTATCAAATATATTTTTATATCCTTAACATAAAATGTGATGCTTTTACTTGCAAATTTTGAAAAGAAAGCTTATAAAAATTAAAATTTAAACCTACCAAGAGATGAAAATATTAATATACATTTCTAAATACATTTAGGCATAGGTAATGGCTAAATGTACTTTGTCACTTATTCTATTGGAGAAATTCCTAAGTTTGATAATGTTGGTATTAAAAGGGTGCAATTCTTTCTTTTCTGAGGGAAATAGAATTGCTCTTGGACTAACCAGTTTTCATCTCTTATGCCACTGGAAAATGTGAACAAATTATGTGAACTGGAAGCACAGGATAGCCATGCAAATGGAAACAATGAAGGAAAAGAAGCCAAGTGTCCATCCTGAAGAATGTCTTTAGATGCATTTGAAGCTCTACATAACTTACACTGATTATCTCACATACTGAGATGTTGAAGAAGGTCTGCAAGGGTGGTATTGAGACATATTTATGTAGTTTATTAAGGGTAGTAAAGGATTAGGAGACATTTCACACCATCATCTGTTGTTTAAATACAAGTGAATACTTATTTATAAATGAATATTCACTGGTATGTGGATGTCCTAATTTGCTTTCTGTCGCTGTGATGAATACCATTACTAAAAGTAGCTTGGGGAGGAAAGGGTTTATTTCATCTCAGTCCAGGATGAAAGGAAGTCAAAGCAGGAACTTCCCCAAAGTCCATAGAGGAGTGCTCCCTACTGGCTGGGTCCTCCTTGCCTGCTCAGTGCTTTCTTCTACCTCTCAGGAACAGCTGCCCAGCTGTGGCATCCCCACCCACAGTGGGCTGGGCCCTCTCATTAATCAAGAATATGTCCTGCAGACTTGCCCACAGGCCAGTCTAACAGAGGCATCTTCTCAATTAACACCCTGTCTTCCCAAATGACTGTAGTTTGTGCCAATTTTACAAAAACTGACCAGTACATTAATAAAGAACTATCTTGAATGAATCAGTTGGTCCTGTTTTCTTGGCAACTTTGTCCTGATTGGGGGTTCAAAATGTGGGGAGGCACACTTTGCTTTGATTGTTTTCTTTTTCCATATTATTTGAATTTTTACACATTTGTCAATGAAATGCTGTTAGAGAATATAGCCATGCAGTCATCTTGGCAGTAGAGATAGAAGGGGATGCTTGTGCCTCTATTGTTGGTTGGCTATCAGACTAGAAAACAATAGTTCCCAAGGAATTGGAATTTGCCCAGGAATCTCATGCTTTGAGAAATGAGACTCCAAAGCCTGGTGCTAGCCAGAGAAATAATTTGTCTTCAGGAAACAGATTTTACACATTTATGACTTATTAGAGACTGTGGGAGAGACTGGAGCTGGGATAGTCATGTCATATGATGGGCAGGGTCACACCTTGACCAGGGCTGCCTAGCTATGCATGCTTCTTGCTCTCAGTTTAAACCTAAACCAGAAGATGCACTTGGAGTAATTACACTTCTCTGTTAGTCTTCCCAGTGTGAGGAAGCAGGGAGTCAGAGATGTTAGCAGCATGTGCCAAAACCACCCATAAGTTGCATGGGGCGGGGAGGGGAATCTCAGCTGGAATGTTCTGTTCTCACATTGTTCTTCCTCCTGTCTTCTGTTAGCCTTTAGAGACACGTTCTTATTTCCTTTGGATAATACACTTCCCATCTCAGAAGTAGTCTACTTGCAACTATGATGGATGTTCACTCAGTCTTGTTCCATGAATAAAACTGGAAGGTGATATACTGAACTGACATCGCATCAATTAAAAACATTAATCCATCATTATCATATGTGTGGGTGTGTGCTATCTCTTCCTTAATGACTAGCTGTGCTCCGGTTCCAGGAGATGAACCTGACATTTGATGCTGATCCAACTACAAAGAGAAGACCTTCTGTTGTGACTTATGATCAATTTGTTAAAGTTTAAAGTACCATTTACCCCAAAAATAGAAGTATGAAGATTATCCTAGTAAAAGTAGTCAGTATCCATTTACTTTGGCATTCTGACATTTGTCACTGCCTCTTTTGTATTAGTTCTCATCACTTTGCCATTTCTACAATCTCAAGGTCTTTGAAAGAGGCAGTAACTCAAATCAGCCTACGGTAGTATTAAAAGCTCCCCTCTGTTGGATGAAGGTGACAAAGATGTTCTTTAACTTTTAACCTGCATCATAATTCTGTGGAAGGGTATTTGATTTTGATAAGATTATTTCAAAGGATAGAGACTCTCTCGTTAGTCAAGGATAGCTTGGAACTTACAGCTATCCTCTTGCTGCAGAGTTCCTCCCAAGTGTGGGCATTTTAAATGTCAGCCACCATACCTAGTCCTGCATGATTCCATTGTTCTCTCTCAAAAGAACTTTATGTAAAGTGGGTAAAGGGAATGAGCTGAAGAAAAAGGAGATGAGGAGCAGAGGGCTTCAAACCCCAGAGGCCACTTCAAACTTTGGACTTCAAGGCTACGGCAGTTCCCTTGTGAACTTGGACATCTTGGATGAGGGCCATAGTGGGGTGAGGGCTGAGTATGTCTCCCTGATTCGTAAGGTTACCTCTAGCCTCAGGTTCATCTTTGCTTCACACAATCGTGGTTCATTTTCAAATTCTCACAGGCTGAGGCACTTACTGCTTAGAGCAGGAGTGGTTCTCAGAACCAAAAAGTTCCTTTTCAGTGAGCTCCCTCTTTTATTTCCCCTGACCAAGACCCCCAATTCCTGCAGCTCCTAGATCATCCTGACCACTCAGGTCCAGTATGCATAGGTCATTCCTGCCTCTTTCCCCTCTAGTCTCTGAAACCGCACGTGGAATGCCCTGAAACCCAAATGTATAGGAAGGTTTCTTCTACTAGAGGACTTAGGTCCCTTAAGGCAGCTTCCTCTCTCTCTCTTTATCTTAAGTTAATTGGTTTACTTGACTCTGTAGCTTTGGCTTATGAGTCACTAGACAGCAATTAATGGTAATATATGTTATGTCTATGGGATGCTTTAGCTCAGACTCTCAGTAGTGATTAACAATGAAGGGACCACTCCAGTCCACATCCTTCTCAACCAACAGGAGCCCCACTTGTCCTTGAGTGTGCTACAAAATCCTTGAAAGCACGCCTGCCTATTGGATTGATATCCAAGTTACTCAATCTAACCCTGATTGAGACATTGGGTCCTTGCTAAGGAAGTTTTCATTCATCAGTGTGATTGGCAGGCAGTTGAGTTCTCTGTGTGGTTATAGAAGTCATATTAGAACTTCCTATGCAAATCATGTTCTCAGGAGTTATATTTTCTGAAGTTTCCCAGATAGTCATTAGGTAATACTTGACTTTTTTTATGAGAGGTAATGTGTCATCATCACAGGAATGTCAGTGTGTTTTGTAAAAAAAAAAAAAAAAAAGGCTAACTAAACTATTTAACCACTATTTAAATTATTGTTAATTGATTTGGAACCATTAACCTTTAAGCAGCCATTATAAATGAGCACACAGAGACCAAATGGATTTTAAGAAGCCTAGGCCTGAATGGAGCAATCTTGGCCCATCTAAGGTAGCTCTTAATTCTATTACCTAAATATGACCCCAGATATACATACGTCCCCTTGGAATGCCATTCTCCATGCTAGGCCGATGTTCCTGGCCATGTGGAATGAAGTTCTTTTTTCTAACCCATGGTGTGTGCCTCCTTCTTCCTGCTCCTGGCTGGAATGCTTTAATCCTCTGTCTAAAGCGCAGGCTTCCTGTTCTAATCTCAGGAAGTCCCACCTTTCTCTGTCTTTGCCCAATCTCAGCCCTTAGCATTTTATTTAACCAATCAGAGTCAATATAAGTAACAGACAGCAAACAGGACCAATTAACATTTAGAATGCTTAACACTCCCCCATCAGTGTTTTACCTCAGGTTGAATCTGATGCTGAACACGGGAGTCTCCTTTCTGCTCTGAACTCTTAAGGAAACTTACTAAATGTACATGATTTGTGTTTGCTCTTGCACACACACTTGTATACATACACACATATGCTCATAGACATGTATATGCACACACTTTTGATATCAGGATATTGTCATCAGTAACAGTGGCTTTGACATAATCCCAACCTTTCTCTTGACTGGCTCAAGGCTCCTTTATTGTCACAGTTTCTCATAACCATTTCTTCACTGGAGAAAGATCTTGTGACTCTCCCACTTCATTACCAGAAAGAAAACAAAAGTTAAAGTGTCTGGGGTTAATAGCAACAGTTTCACTGAAAGTTCTTCTAAATATACATGTCCAAGCAGCCTACAGAACATAGGAGGAACATGTTTGGTGGTGGTTAAAATGAGAAATACCTCCTTGGGGTGAGGTATTTGACTTGGTCCCCATTAGGCGGCACTGTTTGGGGGAGGTTATGGAGCCTTGTTGGAGGAAGTGTCTCTGGTGGTGTTGGAGGGCTTTGAGGGTCATAGGCTCACCCCACTTCCAATTCACTCTCTGTTTCCAGTAGTGCTGATGAAATTTGATCAGCAAGCTTCCTGCTTTGGCTACCTGCTGCTGTGGCTTTCTCTTCATTATGAAACTTCCCTCTGGTACCACAAGACAAATAGAACTTTTTCTTTGATGTCTTTAAACAGAATGCATCGCAGGGGCTGGGCAGATGGGTGGTAAAGCACTTCTGGAATAGTGAGGATGGCGTTGGATCCCTGTAAGTATGTAAAAGCCAGGTGGCATGGTGCAGACAACAGCCTTGGAGCAAGCTGGTCAGCTGGAGCTCTGAGTACAGAAAGAGCTCCTGCCTCATCATGTAATGTGGAAAACATAAGGGAACCAACCTCAAGCTTCCATGAATGTACATGCACACATATGCATGCAAACGTACACATGAGTGAGCCCCCTCTCCAAGAACATGCATGCATACATATAATCCCACCACAGACACATTCATGCAAGTACAACAAAAACACAAATTTTGCTAAAGTTGGATATTGGTGTATTTTATGCTTATTTTTTTTTCATATCCCAAATCCTCTTTCCTATTCCCTTCTTGTCATCTAGCCTCTGCTATTCCCTAGTCCCCAACTTCCACTCTGTTGTTGCAGAATGGCACTGTGGAAGTATCACTGTTCTTAATAGCAGAATTTGGGGCTTGACATACAGGAAGGAATCCAGCAGCTCTGCAGAGAGAATCTAATTAGGTAGATGGGATTTGAGAAGCTGGAGGTTTTCTAGGACACCTGGCTCACCCTTCTGTGTAATGGGAGTTGTCACTAGCCTTTTGCTGGCAGCTGAGCCATCAGGATGTGGGTGTCATTTCTCATCAGAATTAAATGCTGCCTACAGCATGATGTCTCAGGCAACCAGAAGCCACTGGGTGTTCAGCTGAAGGGCTTTTAGTTGACATTCTTTCTGACCCAGTTGGAGGGGCTCAGACTTCGCAGAGGAATGTCAGCCTAGGAGAAGGAAGAATGTTCCTAACTCCAAGTCCTTAGACAGTCTGTTGAGCAGAAGGGGCTTCACTTCTGGCCACACTAAGGCAGACAAGTAGAGAGAGGAAAGGAGGATGGACCTTGGATCCTCAGTTTGTGGTGGGTAAATCGATAGCATTAAGTCTCAGTTTCACCCTCAGCTAGGCAAGTACTATACAAACTCATTAGTACACTCAGAAATACATACTGGAAGCCTACTGAATGAGCACCCTTATAGGGTTGAGAACAAGGTGCTTATCACAAGGCAAAGTCCATGTCCTCACGATGATTGCTTATCCAGGAAGAAAAACAACAATTAATAACTGCCTGTTGTGTGGTCATACTGCTGTGAAATGGTCAGAGGACAATGGTGGAAACCACAAAATTAAATGCAAAGTAATGAACATTACTGTGTTTCTGACACAGCACAATGGACTCTGGATTTACTAAACTCTGAACATCGATAAGAACTAATAGTTTGATTTTGCTTACATTGAAACCGAGGTAGTTTCTTGAGTTACATTAGCTAGTTAGGTATGAAACCACCTGTGGAATTCTGGTATGAGCCTCTGACTCAAGCTGGCACTTCAATTATGATGTTGTAAATGATAAAACTGTATATATTACCACCCTGATGACCTCCTTTGAAGGCTACTTGAAGTGAATATTCTAGGTACAGAACTATGGTAGAACCAAGACACATGCAGGAAAATGCCTGAGGCTATCTTTGCTTCTCTCTAGCATTCCATCTAGACTGCGGAGTTGTGTCACAGGCAAACGGAAGGTTCTAGTGTTGCACCTATGTGCTGCTTTAGGTTATTTTATAGTTAAGTTTGACTTTTTAAGTTATATGGAGGAACACATATAGAGACAAGCGGTAATGAGGTTTCCTGTGGTCAGGATGACATGTGGGCTTGGGCAAAGTCTAGAGAGGGAGAAAGATGGAGGGACTGTTGGGAACAGAGAGGGGGCAAGACAGATAGGATGACTTGTAAACTTAATGAAGCTTTAGCAAAAAAAAAATAAATAAATAAAAATAGAAACAACCCAAGTGTCCATCAACAGGATAATGGCCAAACAAATGATAGAATGTTCCCCCAATGAGATGCTATTCAGTGATCAAGAGGAAGGCCTACTGACACACAGGGCAGCATGGATGAATCCCAAATGTGTTGTGCATGAAAGAACCCATAAACAGAAAAGTACACATTGCCTGATTCCACCTACATGCAATTCAAAATACAGGTGTGGTAATGTTTGTAGCTAGAAGCAAGAAAATTGAACCATTGGTTAGTCCCTGATGAGGATAACTAGAAATGACCATAAAGAAACATTCTAAACCAGACCTAGCACACACCCAAATCTTAGGAGGTGCAGGTATGGAGATCAGATGTTCAGGGTTGCCTTCACCTACATAGGGAGTTCAAGATCAGTCTGTGTTAATCGACTTTGTTCCAAAACAAAACAAAACAGAACAGAACAAAACAAAAATAAAAATGAAGAACATTTCTGGGATATGGAACTGCTCAAATCCTCGATCTGCATGCTGTGTGTGTGTGTCTGTGTGCACATGTATTTACAAAATATCTTTCAACTTTGTACATAAGTTTTCATATTTGACTATATGAAAACTATGCTGGAATAGATTAAGAAGAACTAGGGGAAAAGATTGAAGGAGAAGCACCTCAGATAGTTTAGGTCATCTTGTATGTCATATATAATATATATTACAGATATAGCTCTGTTTTGTGACTATTTTAACTAAGAATCTGCAAATGTTAAGTGTGTGGTAGCTTGTTTTTGTTTGTTTGAGACAGAGTCTCACTGTGTAGCACTGGCTGGCCTCAAAGTCACTCTATGCTCCAGGTTGGCCTCAAACTCACAGAGATCTACCTACCTCTGCCTCCCGAGTGATGTGATTAAAGCCCCAACTACTTGACTTGTTTTTTTGCATAACTGTGCATATTATAGATTTTCCTGTCAGAATAAATAGCTGATTTCTCTGTGGTTTTAATGGTGAGGTAGCATCCTTCAACATAAGAGTTCCTCTGCTTATTGGCAGATATCTTTCTTATACTTTTTCTATTACAAAAACATCTACATAGAACACCCTCTGGGTGCACACATGTATTATTTTTGGGATAGCTGTAAGCAATAGATTTTCTGATTACAGCTAAAATTGTAATATAGCTCTATGGTGGAATGAATGCAAACTGCCCCCCATAGGCACAGTTCCTTGAATACTTGGTCCCTAGTTGGGGGCAATTTTGGGGAGTTTATGGAACCCTTAGTTAGGCATAGCTTCACTGGAGGAAGTGTGTTCCTGGGGGGTGGGCTTTGAGAGTTTATAGCCTTCCCCCACTTCTAGTTCAACCTTTCTACTTAATTCTTGTGTTTGATGATGTAATCACCCAAGTTTCCACTCCAGTTATCTTCTCCCATTCTGGACACTCCTTCTGGAACCATACGCCAAATAAATTCCTCCATAAATAACTTTTGGTCATGGTATTTGCTCCACAGCAATTAAAAAGCAACTGATACAAGGATTTAATATTGCCTTCAAGTACTGTCCAACATGGAAGCATATTGAAATTATGAAGCTTTTGCTATACAACTGTTGTATTATGTAAGTCTTCTGTGAGTGGGTCCCTCTAAAGAGTGGAAGACAAAGGTGATGGGTCAGTAAAGGGGGCTGTTATGTGTATCCCTGAATATCTGTGTTCTCAAAGATGCAGAACCAAGTGAGAGGTAAATTCACATGAAGTAGCACAAGGGCTACTTCAGGCAAGGTGAAATCTGTCTTTGTGATTTTCTTTCACTGCAAACACTATTCTATAAAGAATGTTAATTAAAAAAAAAAAAAGATTTACCTGAGGCTGAGGAGATGTCAGTCAGTGAAGTGCTTGCTTTCCAAACAGGAGGGTCTTGAACTCAATATCCAGAAACTTCTAAAGTGTGCCAGACTCAGTGGTATGAAGTTGTAATCCCGGAGCTGGGGAAACTGAGAGAGGCAGATCCCTGAGAGCTATGGCCAGCCTAGGTGGTAAGTTCCAGACCTGTGAGAGAGTCTTTCTCAAAAGCAAGGTGAACATTTCCTAAAGAATAACACCTGAGTTGTATTTTCTCTCTGTCTCTGTATCTGTCTCTCTGTCTCTGTCTCTCTCTCTTTGTCTCTTTCTCTCTCTCACACACACACACAAAGAGAGAGAGAGAGAGAGAGAGAGAGAGAGAGAGAGAGATATTTATATGCATCACTTAGTTATTGAAATTCATCACTGTTAGTTGGGGCATTTACTCCTTGTCCCTCTGTGTCCTGTGGTCTTGGAGTGGAAAGCCGGGAGTTCTCCAAAGAATTTTTTTTCAAGTAATTCTGTTTCCACCTGTCATGATCCCTTGGGTTTGAGGATGTGTTGAATTGTGTCTCTTACTGTTCTGTTTCGCTAACATTTTTTCTTGGTATTTTACATCAGGTATTGCTCTAAACATTGCCTCCTAGCCCCAGGCTTCCCAAAGAGAGTGGATCCAACTGCCTGGGAGGCTGCGCTCCCAGGAGGATCCAGCTTGCCAATCACTCAGCAAGCAGAGACCTAGACTATTCTTCAGAGGTGGGGTGCAGAGAACAGGGCCTAACATTCAAACACCAGTCTCCAAAGAGTTCTGTATTTTCCCCCAATATTTCAAAAAAGTTTTAAAAACCATTTAAATAAACTTTAAATGTTTGTTCTTCATAGAACACTGAAGAAACAAAATGCTTATGGAAACATAAATCATAAAACTAACACTGAGGCAAAATTACACATGGGCATGGATAAACATATGTATATATGTTTGTCCATATATACTTATATTTATGTATATATATATGTTTCTTTCTGTGTCCGTCTGTCTTTCTGTCTGTCTGTCCCTCTCTCTCACACACATACATACAAAGATTTAAATACATTATTTAATTATCAAAATTCATCACTGTTATTTTGGTGGTTTTATATATATATATATATATATATATATATATATAAAATCAATTTACTTATTTAAACTTGTCACAAGATGAGCTAAAAGACAATCTAAAGAACTTGGCCTCCTTGCTTTCCTTTCTATTTCTATTTCAGATACATGCCTGCTTCTGACTTGCTCACAGCTCTGTTATTTCGTCCTTATGGAGTACTAGCTGTCATGTCTCCCCTACCTCTCTGGCACTCTGCTACAGATGTATCAAACCTTTCCATTTCTTACTTATTAGTGTCAGTATTTCTATTGTTAATAACTAAACATAGACTCTAGGAAACTACAGGGCAATTATTCCCTGTATACACCTAAGTATTAACCCTCTTTCCCAGTCCCTATCTCCTAAAACTGATCTGAAGATGCTTGACACTTCGGTGGGCATGGGTGCCGCTTTCCTATCTGCTGAAACTCCTCCATGCCCTCCGTCTCAGTGCTCACAGAGAGAGAGCACACACAGACAGTATACCCGCTCTCTTCTTCAGTTGCTCATCTGCGTGATGGAGAGTCTGACCGCATAGCATGGAGAACTGACACAGTGGCCTTCAGAAGCTGCTCTGCCAAGGAAGCCATTCTGAACTCAGAATGGAACTTGAGGTTCTTGTTTCTAACTTTCCTCCTCTTCCCTCTCCCCTTCTTCTCCCTCTTTCTTTGACTCTCTCCTTTTTCTCTACCTGTCTCTTCCTCTTCTTCATTTACCCTTTTCTTTATTCTTTTTATGCTTTCTCTCCTTCTCTCTTGCCTCCTTCTTATTATTCTCCTTGTCTTCCTTCTTCTTTCCATCTGCTTCTCTTCCTGCTACTCCTCTTATCACAATATCCTGAAATGGAAAAAAAAAAAAAAGCAAAACACCTGCTATTTCCTGAGCGGAGAACTGTTGCTATTGCTTTTGGTGGTGGATCAGCATCAATTTCTCCAAACTTCTCTGACCCTTTCTTCAGTTAACCTCCAGGTCTGCCTCCCATTATCTGCCATCATGGGAGTTCAGTGCATATTTGTGCTCCTACACATGGAAACACATGTTTATATCCATGCAACTTTAGCTCATATAAACATGATTATTGATTGCATTTTATTTTCCAAAATTTGCATTTTTTAACCTTCGTAATGCATGACTAAATCATTCATGATGACCCCTCAATTGCTTTTGGAACTGACCAGGCCCAATGCATGACAGCAGTGTCAGCCATTAAAGATTACACCCTCTATTATGTTGGGTTTTATTTAGTATTATTTATTCAAGTGGGGGTGGACAGATGGCACTTGCTTTCCTTTCCCTTTTATTTATTTTTATTTTTTTATTTTTTACGTTTATTTATTATTTCAAGTTACATTTCCAAAACAGCCCTCTCCCTTCACCCTTCTTGGTCCCACCCTCCCACCCTCTACCTCCTCTCCCACCTATCCTACTCCTTCGGTGTGGACTGCCCTGCATATCAGCCCCCCTCAGTTCATCAGTCATATGAGGGCTAAGAGCTTCCTCTTGCAATGGAGGGCTACATGGCAGCTCCATTAGGGAAAAATGTCCCACTAACAGGTAACAAAGTCTATGTTCCATTAAAAAAAAAAAAACTGGTACAATTACACAATGAATGGAACTAAAGAAGCTCATCCTGAGTCAGCTAAGCCAGACCCAGAAAGATGCACGTGGCATGTATTCACTTATAACAGGATTTTAGCTGTATAGTACAGGATAATGACCCTACAAAGACTTGCTTTTCTAGCAGAGGGCCCAGGTTTAGACCCCAGCACCCACACATGGCTGCTAACACCCTATGACTTCAGTTCTGGTGGGAATTAATGCCCTCTTCTGACCTTTGTGGTCACTGCATAAATGTGGTGCACATTCAAAGAGTAAAACCACTCACACAAATAGAATAAAAATAAATAAATCTTAAAAATAAAATAAATTTGACTTACAAAAACGTTTCGCTGTGGGTTCTGTACTAGAAAAATCACAATGTAAAATAATCCAAAAGGTCCAAAAGTAAAGGAATTACCAAATATTTTCCAGATAAATAGAAACATTAAAAATTAGGGATTATAATTCCAGTATCATCCCATATATACCAGGTGGGAAATAAACTGTGCTGTGCCCATTTTGAATTCCTGATACTGGTAATGATACTGTTTTTACAAAGGAAATGCTCTTATTCTTAGATTCACATACTGAAGAACATTCAGGGGTAAAAGATTTACCCTCATGTGTTTGGGGATAGGGGAAAATGAGATAGTTAAATGGTATAAAATATGGTCAATTGCTTCATATAGCTTATATGTGAGTCATTTCAATCTTTTTTAAAATTTGTTCTCTTTTAAAAATGTTTACTACTTCAAGTTACATCTCCATCACAGTGCCCTCTTTTCCACCCCTCCCAGTCCCACCCTCCCACCGTCTATACCCTCTCCCTTCTATCCTACTCCTCCGGAGTGGGATCAGTCCCCTGCCCCAGTTCAGCAGTCATAGGGGGGCCAAGAGCTTCCTCATATACTGGGGGCCTACATGGCATCACCACTAGGGCAAAGTGTCTCATTAACAGGTAACAAAGTCTATGTTGCTGTTCCTTTTGGTGCATTGGTTGTAGCATAGTTATCCTGTGCTATATAGCTAAAATCCGATTTTAAGTGAATAGATATCATGTGCATCTTTCTGAGTCTGGGTTTGCTCACTCAGGATGAGCTTCTCTAGTTCCATCCATTTGGCTGGAAATTACATGATTTCGGGAGTGCAAACTTGTACAGCCACTATGGAAATCAGTCTGGTGATATCTTAGAAAACTTGGAATAGCTCTACCTCAAGACCCAGCCATACCATTTCTGGGTATATACCCAAACGGTTCCTCACCAAACCACAAGGATGTTTCCTCATCCATGTTCATAGCAGCCTTATTTGTAATAGCTAGAAACTGGAAACAACCCAGATGTCCCTCAACCAAGGAATGGATAAAAAAACAAACAAACAAACAGAAAAAAAAACCACAAACAAAACTGTGGTACATCTACACAATGGAATACTACTCAGCCATCAGAAACAACTGATATGTAGGGACACTCCACTCCGGAGGAGTAGGATGGAAGGGATAGGGGGTAGAGGGTGGGAGGGTGGGACTGGGATGGGTGGAAAGAGGACACTGTCATGGAGATGTAACTTGAAGTAATAAACAAACATTAAAAAAAATAATTCATTTCAATATTAATTGCAACGTTTCCCTAAGTTTCAAACTTTACCCAAATAGAGAGGTTTTAAAGATAATCAAAATAAATTAAATTTATGAAAGTGTGTGTTACAGCATCTCATATGACAGGCATGTGAGAGAATGGTTTATTTATTCTGCCACACATACTCCTTTCCTAGTTAACAAAACAAAGGATACATTTATAGCTAGCTAGATCATTATTCATACAGGGTACCTACTAGGATCATGGAAAATGGACATCCAAGCTGACTCAGATAACTGGGTAGTTTCAGGAAAGCTTCATAAACTCTCTAAGGAAGTTATTTTTATTCATCCAAAAACAACTTGAAGAGAAATCATGGTTTGAAACTTTTTTGGATAAGGTAGAGAGTCAAGTTTTTAATATTTGATAACTTTTCACATTTTCCACTTCTGTAACTGATCTCAGCATCTCAGCTTTCAAATGACTGGCTGTTATTCCTTATTAGCTATGCACCATAAATTTATTCATCACTAACAGAGAAAGGCATTTATATTTATTTTGTTTTTCTTTATTCGCAACTGCATCACAGCATTCTCTTAAAAATTCACTGTATCACTAGGGAATACAGAAAAGTACACATATAGAGTTCAATAACTTATTATTAAGCATAGCCCAATATTGAGAAGATACATCATTGTGGCCCCTGCCAATCATTCCTCTCTCCTAACTCTCCAAACTTTATACATGCTTTGGCATAAAATTCCATATGTGACTTTTTGTATTTTACACTGAAGTAGAACGATCCACAGTGAAATATCCAAAGTCATACTTGGGGTTTAATTTATATTTCTTAATATTGTCTTCTAAGGCATTGTCTTACTCCCTCCCCAACCTGTCCCAGCTGGGCTGAAACTCAGTATGAGACTCAGAACTGAGGGGATCCACACTATAACAATCCCTCTGCCGTAGCTTCTCAGGTGTGCCAACTATGCATATATGCCACTAAGCCTGGATAATTGATCTTTCAACACTTAGTTGAAGTTTATTTTAAAATTTCATGATTGTATAATTTTCCATCATTATTATCCTTTACAATGATAGGTCTTGTGTGGTTAATAGTTTGCTACTGTTATGATTAATAATTATGTGAATAGTCACACATATGACATTTGTTTTTTTTATAAATACTTTATTTTTTTTTCTTCAAGTTACATCTCAGTAACAAACCCCTCCCTATTCCCCCTTCCTATCCCGCCCTTCCACCCTCTTCCCCCCAGAAGTTTCCCCTTTCAGTCCAACAGATGGTTCCTTCTCTTATAACAGTAAGTATTATACAAAACAACAGATATAAATATGCCACGTTTATGAGAGTTAAATGGCCCAGTATACCTTCCCAATGTCCAGTTTATACATATTTGGCCCCTGACTTTAACATTCTACTATCTAACCATCTCCATGAGTTTAAAGGTCTATATCTGACTCAACATTCATGCTAACTTGCAACACACTTTTCAGAGTATCTTCTTAGATCTATAACACCCTCTTCATTCCTAAACAACTCAAAATTTAACTATGAGACTCTAGCTGTCTATTCTTCAACCACCTCAGAGACCTGAGAGGGATAAATATATCTGCTTATATAGGAAGTGCAGGGCCTGCAGCTTCCAAAACTAAGAAAGGACATACCAATGACTTGTAAATGTATAGGAATGCCTGTGTTACATTCAGATTGTGATGTCAATATTTTTAAAATATTGATATAGACTGTCATTGTTAAAAATGCTCCATTATTCCACACTCCTACCAAGTTTCAATTATCAAATTTCATTATTTCAATGAATTATAATGTAATTAGATTGTCTCATCAATTTGTAATTGGTTTATTCACATTGTTTTTATGTATTCATGTGTGTATGTACGTATGTATGTATGTATGTATGTATGTATGTATGTATGTATGCATGTATTTGATGTGGGGAGATGGAGCAGAGCTGTGTGCCACTGCAGGCCTACAGAGATGAGAGCCCAAGTTGCAGGAGTTGATTCTCTCCTTCCGCGTAAGGGTTCAGGGCATCAAAGTCAGGTCATCAAACCTGGCAGCTGGGCAGCTCTGCACTCCCAGCATCTCATCAACCCACGTGATTGATGATTTTTTTTTTTTAAGTAAGATCTCTTCTGGATTAGGAAGTGTTCTTTGAAGCAAGGCAGATCCTTACTGAGATTTTCCAGGTCACAGTCCTGAGAAGGTGTTACTTAGTAACTAACAACTGTTTTCTGTATTCTATGTTTAGTTTTCTGTTTGTTCAAAGTAGAATACAACTCCGTGCAGTACACTTGAGGGATAGGGGAACAACTGTCTGTCAGCAGCCAGCGGCCTGATCTCTCCTTTCTCACTGTGGGGTTTGAGGATGAAAATCAGGTTGCCAGACTTGGCAGAAAGGCACCTTTTACCAGCTGAACCATCTTTCGCTCTCAGCTGAACCATCTTTCGCTCTCGCTCTCTCTCTCTCTGTGTGTGTGTGTCTCCCCCTCCATTCAGTCCTCCCTTACCCTCACCATCTCTCTTCATTTCATGTGTCCATGTGACAGACATGTGCATGTATTGGGACACCTGAGTGGATGATCATCCTCCCTCCCTCTTCCACCTTACTCATGGAGGCAGCATCTCTCTGGCCATCCCAGGCCTCTCCTATATGGCCACTATTGCTGGCTTACTGCTGTACTAAGCCATATTGCTGGCTTGCTCTGGAGATCACCTGTGTCTGTTTTTCCAGGCTGTAATTACAGGTAGGCCCCATCTCTGCCTGGTATTTTACATGGATCCTAAGGATCTGAACTCAGATCCCTACACTTGTCAGCAAGCACCTTAACTGCTCTCAGCCTTCTCCCCAGCCCATTATCTCCTTTTAGACAGAAGGACCTTGATAAGGATCTCATGTGTCTTCAGTTTTGACAGCCACAGTTCACCCATGTATTATTGAGTTTTATTTTGTCTTTACAACCTTTATGCATTTGTAGATTTTAGTCACTCATTGCACGAATGTTTCTCAGCTTGGCCTTGTCTTATTTTAGTTAAAATTTCACCATAGTGGAATCTTTCTTCATGCTCTCCATGGTGCACACAATTGTTTTGCCCAACAATGATGGACACTGAATTTTCTTCCAAGGTTGATCCTGCTGGTCTCTCTATAAGAAGCTATAAGTTATTTCTCTTCCTCTTGCCATTACCTTCAAGACGATGAGACAGTACTTTAAATCATTTAAAACTCTGTTGCTTATTTTTAATATCTCCCACCATTGCCATATAGAGTAGTCACTATGTAGTGATTTCACAATTCCAGCATCCCTGTTACATTGTTTACTCGAACTTTTATTGTATGGAAGATCTTTTTCCTTCCTTAGTTTACCTACTTATGTGAGTTGGGTTGCAGTATTCAGTGGGTTGCAACCCATTACTGTCCTTATGTTCTTGTTCACTAGAACTTTTAAAAATTATTTGTTATTTAAACTATTTTCCCAGTAGCTCCTTTTGTTGATTCTCATACATTTGTCTTTGAGGAAAGTGGGCTTTTATGAGACACAATCGCTCTTAAATTCACCACCCAGCTGAGATTGACTTGAAACTCCTAACCCTTCTGCCCCTATTATGTGAGTGCTTGAGCCACCACCATACCTAGATTGATCTTTGTTCATTTACATGCTTTTTTATATCTCTTGCCTAGTTTTAGGTATTCAAAATTCATCTTTTATCCTCTCTGTCCCAATGTTCAAATTAGCCATTTCTCCATGACGCTGTAGTTACCTTAGCTTCTATAAAGTTGATATACCTTACACAATATGTAACTATGTGCATATACACACATATATCACACACATATACACACATACATATTGAATTATAGAATATACAATTAGGTGTGTTGTATATACACATATTTCTATATAAACCTAGCACTTTGAAAACCACAAGTTTTCATTTCTGTTGCTGTGACATTACTCTGAAACACAACAGCATGGTATATGAGAGGGTTTATTTGGCTCATAATTCCATGTTCATCCCATCACTTCATGAAAGTCAATGCAGGGCTCAGGGCTCAAGCAGCTAGTCACATCATACCCATAGCCAAGGGCAGAGAGAAGTCACTACACTTTGTGCTGCCTGTTGCTTGCTTGATGTCTCTGCTCAGCTGGCTTTCTTCACTCTTAAACAATCCAGGGCCAGCCCAAGAAACAGAGTCACTCACATTCAGGGTGCATCTTCACACTTCAATTCACAACTGAGACAACCCCCTAGAGACATGCCCACGGACCAACTGGATCTAGACCTGCCCAGCAGCCAGTCTGATCTAGGTAATTCCTCAATTGATGGTCTCTTCTATATTGTGTCAAGCTGTCAATCAAAACCACCCAGAACAAAGAATATTTGTCAATACGTGTAGCTGGCAGGAGGATTATAGCATTTATTTTAGTCTCTGTGTCTCCATATCTATACCTTCCATCTCTGGTACAGGATCTATGGCTTCTATCATCCTAACATACAGATTTGCCTGTTCATATCCTGCATATGTAATAAATTCCCCAGGTCCTGGGCTGTATCTATTCTAAGAAGCCCAAACCCACCAACTCTTACCAGTTGAGGAACCACTGGCAAGCTCTGGCTAAGTTCTAGATACTGCAATCTGCTTTTCTGTTCTACTGCTTTGTGTTGGGGAGAAAGCTTGAGAGGAAGAAAACATACATAATGATGCTGGTGAGTGATTTTGTATATGTTGATCAGTTTTTAGGTCAATCATTTTACAAAAAAGAGGAGGAGTGTTCATTTTGAATAGCTTTGATCTTTATACAGAAGTTGAAAGACTCCTGCAGATTGCTCCTACACTTGCTGCCACCTAGTTGAGTCTTCTCTCATTGTGTCATCTTACTACGAAAAGCAGTTGTTACACTGAAGGACCATCTTAAGTACATTGTCCAATTAAATCCAGGATTTATTTGGCACTCACAATATTTGTTCCCTGAGTCTTGAATTAGTTCAGGATCCTTCTTAGGAGACCATATGGCTGTCAGTCACTCTATTTACTTGGGGTTGACTTGACTGTGAGAGTTTGAAGGTCGTAATGGCTCCAAAGAACACTCACTGTGCACTTTCCAGGAAGGCCTACATTTGGCTTCAGCTCATGTTTCTGTCAGGAGTGGATTGGGACTGTGGGTTTGAAGAAGAAGATTACAGAATAATGTGTCATTTACATCCTGTGCCATCCCGTTCCATTTCACCCTATCCTATCTTTCCCCAACCCATTCCATTCTATCCCACCTCACCCTGTCACATTCTGTCCTATTCAAATCCATCCTATTCTACCCCATCTGGCCAATTCTGCTCTATTCTATCCCTTACCATCCCAACCTGTCCCATCACATCATATCTGTTCCCACTCTGTGTTATCCCATCCTATTCTGACCAGTCCTGTCCTGTTGTATCCTGCTCCATCTAATCCCAACCCAGGCCATCCCACCTCACCCCATCGCATCTGATCTCATCCTATCCTATCTCATCCCATTCTATCCTGTCCAGTCCTGTCCTGCCGTGTCCCACCCCATCACTCATGACAAACCCCAACCACACCATCCCATTATATCACATCCCACCCATAGCCTCCCACTGACAAGACCTGTCGTTAGTGATTTGGGTCAGCTGACCAATGATATGGTTGCCATGTTGCTCCTGCATAGTTGCTTTCTGCTCATTGGTAGCCTGTATTTTATGTACCTAATTACCCCACTCCAGTACTCTTGGAGGCAGGAGGGTGCACTGAGCTAGAATGGGTAGATAGTATTTAAATTATCCAGAAGTGCTCATTGAGGTTTGATCCTTGTCCTTGCCTCACAACAAGTGACCTTAGACACACTTTATTTTTGTTATTTTTACCATATGCACTGCCTTCAGTTTTCTGTTTAGGTTGCCTGCTTTTCCTCACAGTGCTTTGGTATTTTGTGTTCTACACAGTTTTGGAACGTTCATAAGCCAAAGGAATTTTATCTGTGGTGACGGTATTTGGCCTGGCATGTAAGATCCTACTACTACCTCTGCCTATCCCTCCTGAATATTTCAAACCTATACCCTCATGAGTAAGCACTGCATGTTTAGGCATGGATATTAAAGCATGCATTTTCTGGGAATCCTCTTAATCTGTTTTCAGAATTCACAGGAAAACAGACAAAAATAGAGGTACCACGGTGGGGGCAACTAGTCTGTCATATTACTGAAGATGAAGAATGTTAGCATACTGTTCATACTGTCTTTAGTATCACCACAAGCTCTTTACTCCTGACAACTTTTTGATGTTAAACATCTCCCTTCTAACTGTGGAGATTCTAGTTTCACCTGAAGCAGAAGAAACCCCAGTGCCTATTCATGTTTGATTTTCGCTTCTTCCTCCCCTTTGGTCCCTTGATATTTGCATTTTTCAAAATTCCATCATGCATTAAAATCAGGTTGACTATTTCTCATCCAAGTTTTTCTGTTTTTTTTTTTTTAATTGTAATACTTTCATGATAGATTGTCTTCCCTCTGCCCCAGGAGTAGAACCTTTGAATATCTGCAAGTCTGCCAGGCTTGGTTATCTTGTGCATAAATGAGCATCGGTTTGGAAACAGCTCTGCAGGAGGACCCATAGCAGCACCTCTGCCCTAAGAATTTACATGCAAGTGGAGGAGACAGGGAGATCAATTCAGAACAACAACAACAACAAAAAAAAACCTGACAAGTGGTTGCTCTGCAGCCTAGTGATAGCTTGAAATTCTCTGTATTTCTGCAGACCACCCGTAACCTAGGCTTAAGTGATCATCACTTTAATAATGTTGAGACTGAATCACCTAAAAAATGCAACATTTAAAAAGTATTCACCACATTTCCCATGACAAGACTATATAACTTATTGTAAGAGCACGTTTGAAATGATGTAGAATGTGATCTTACTTTAAAAAGGGTAAGATAAAAATCATAATCACTACCAACTACTGATCTTCTCGTGGGTGGTCTGAGGTAACTCTTATGTCATTATCCCTCTTTCTCACCAGCAATCTGCAAGGTAAGGGTTATGAGCTTTGCTCTCTTATTTTTTCTTTATTTTTTATTTCTTCAAGTTACATCCAAATCGCAGTCCCCTCCCTATTCCCCCTCCAGTCCCACCCTCCCACCCTCAACCCCCCATCCTCTTCCCTTTTTTTTTTCTTTTAAGTTTAAGGTATATCTTCTTTCCCCCTACATTTTCCCCTTTCAGTCCAAAAAATGGCTCTTTCTCTTATAATAATAAATACAATACAAAACAACATAGGTAATTAGGCCACAGTTATGAGGGTTATATGGCTTAGCATACATTCCCAATGTCCAGTCCATATGTATTTGGTACCTGACTTTAACATTCTACTATCTAACCATCTCCATGAGTTTAAAGTTCTATATCTGACTCAACATTCATACTAACTTGCACCACAATTTTAAAAGTATCTTCTTAGATCTATAACACTCTTTTGACTCCTAAACCACTCAAAATTTAATTATGAGACTCTAGCTATCTGTTCTTCAACCACCTCAGAGACCTGAGAGGGATAAATATATCTGATTTTATAGGAAGTACAGGGCCTGCAGCTTCCCAAACTAAGAAATGACATACCAGTGGCTGCCTGGACAGTTCCCATTTTCTCTCCATACGTTACAGCATCGATCTTCAGTCATTTGACCCCATTTCTCTGACAGACATTGATTGTAGAGCAGGGGTTATGAAGGACTTACCTACCCTTTCTTGGCAGAGCTAGGCTGTCGACTTACCTGCTTCCAGGTTTTGTCCTTTTTGGACAGCATTCTGTCTACAGTTGGAGCAAGGGGCTTTTCCTACCAAGAGATAGGCTTGCGACTAATTCAATCCTCTCCAACTGGAGATTCTTCGATGCTCATCTTCTACTTGGGGTGGAATAGGGGGTGCTGTCAGAAGTTGATATGTCTTGATATAAAAAAATCTAAAGTTACGAAAACATCTTTGAATGCCATATTCTGCAGATCTCTAGAGGTTTTTGAAGAGGCCCTACTTATCTCTTATATTAGGATAAGCAGATGTTGCTTGTGTTGTAGCAGGTTTATTTCTGATTAGCTTAGAAAGTAACTATAATAGGCTGTCATAGTACCTAACAGAATGACCGGCTTGCATAACCATTAGTTTGCATTTCTTAATTATCCTAAACAGTTTATGACAATTAGTACAGTTAGTAGTAAAAGCCCAAAACATCAAATTTCATTATTTTTCTTTACCTCCTAACACTTCCATCCCATTTCTCTGGGGTGGGGTGTCCTTATATAACAGTCCCTGATCTCAGTTGAGAGATCGTATGAGGGCCAAGAGCCTCCTCATTCATTGGGGGTCTACGAAGCAGTACTATCAGTGAAAAGTGTCTCGTTGCCAGGGAGAGAAAACTACTAAACAAACAAACCAATAAGCAGACAATAGATAAAAAAGACTAAAAAATAGAAAAATATATTTATAACTAATATATAAAAAATAAATAAAAATTAAAAATAAGAAGTCGCCGGGCGGTGGTGGCGCATGTCTTTAATCCCAGCACTTGGGAGGCAGAGGCAGGCGGATCTTTGTGAGTTCGAGGCCAGCCTGGTCTACAAAGCGAGTCCAGGACAGCCAGAGCTGTTAAACAGAGAAACCTTGTCTCGAAAAACCAAAAAAAAAAAAAAAATAAGAAGTCTATGTCCAAGTTCCCTTTGGTGTGTTAGTTGTAGTATCGATACCTTCTACTATATAGCTAAAATCCTACTATAAGTGAATAGATGCCATATGCATCCTTCTGAGTCTGGGTTAGCTCACTCAGGATGAGCTTTTCTAGTTCCATCCATTTGGCTGCAAATTGCATATAATTTCATTGTTCCTGATAACTGAATAATATTCCATTGTGTATATGTACCACAGTTTTTTAACCCATTCTTCGGTTGAGGGACATCTGGGTTGTTTCCAGTTTCTAGCTATTACAAATAAGGCTTCTATAAACATAGATGAGGAAACTTCCTTATGATTCCGTGAAGAGGCATTTGGGTGTATACCCAGAAGTGGTATGGCTGGGTCCTGAGGCAGAGCTATTCCAAGTTTTCTAAGATATCGCCAGACTGACCTCCATAGTGGTTGCAGAAGCCTGCATTTCCACCAGCAATGGAGTAGGGTACCCCTTTCTCCACACCCTCACCAGCATGTGCTGTCATTTGAGTTTTTGATCTTAGCCATTCTGACAGGTGTGAGATGGAATCTCAGAGTCATCTTGAGTTGCATTTCTCTGATGATTAAGGATGTTGAGCATTTCTTCAAGTGTCTCTCAGCCATTAGGGATTCCTCCTTTGTGAATTCTCTATTTAGCTTCATCCCCCAGTTTTTGATTGGATTATTTGGTTTCTTGGCATTTAATTTCTTGAGTTCTTTATAGATTTTGGATATTAGCCCTCTGTCAGATGTGGGGTTGGTGAAGATTTTCTCCCAGTCTGTAGGCTGCTGCTTTGTTCGAATGACAGTGTCTTTTGCCTTACAGAAGGTTTTCAGCTTCAAGAAAACCTTGTATTGATTGTTGATCTCAAGTCCTGAGCTGTTGGTGTTCTGTTCAGGAAGCTGTCGCCTGTGCCAATTAGTTTGAGGGTTTCTCCCACTTTATCTTCTAGTAGATTTAGTGTGACCGGCCTTATGTTAAGGTCTTTGATCCACTTGGACTTAAGTTTTGTACAAGGTGATAAGTTTGGGTCTAATTTCATTGTTTTACAAGTGGACATCCAGTTGGACCAGCACCGTTTGTTGAAGATGCTTTCCTTCTTCCATTGTGCGCTTTTGGCTTCTTTGTCAAAAATTAGGTGGCCATAAGTGTGTGGGTCTATTTCTGGATCATTGATCTACTGGTCTGTTTCTATACCAATACCATGCTGTTTTTACAACTATTGCTCTGTAGTACAGCTTGAAATCTGGGATGGTAATACCTCCAGATGTTTTTTTATTGTACAGGATTGATTTAGCTATTCTAGGCTTTTGTTGTTCCATATGAAATTGAGAATAGCACTTCCCAAGTCTATAAAAATTGTGTTGGTATTTTGATAGGAATTGCATTGAATCTATATATTGCTTTTGGTAGGATGGCCATTTTTATTATGTTGATTCTACCTATCCATGAGCATGGGAGTTCTTTCCATCTTCTAAAGGCCTCTTCCATTTCTTTCTTCAAGGGCTTGAAGTTCTTGTTGTACAGGTCCTTTACTTGCTTGGTTAGAGTTACCCCCAGGAGTTTATGTTGTTTGTGGCAATTGTGAAGGAGTTTGTTTCCCTTATTTCTTTCTCAGCCCATTTGTTTGTTGTATAAAGAAGGGCTTCTTATTTTTTTGAATTAATTTTTGTGTCCAGCCACTTTGCTGAAGGTGTTTATCAGCTGTAAGAGTTCTCTGGTGGAATTTTTGGGGTTGCTTATGTATACTATCACATCATCTGCAAATAGGGATAATTTGATTTCTTCATTTCTGATGTTTATCCCCTTGATGTCCTTAGGTTGTCTTATTGCTCTAGCAAGAACTTCAAGTACTATATTGAAGAGATATGGTGAAAGTGGACATCCTTGCCTTGTCCCTGAGTTTAGAGGAAATGCTTCAAGTTTCTCTCCATTTATTTTGATGTTGGCCACAGACCTGCTTTATATTGCCTTTATTATTTCTAGGTACGGCCCTTGTATGCCCGTTCTCTCCAGAACTTTTAGCATGAAGGGGTGTTGGATTTTGTCAAATGCTTTTCCTTCATCTAGCGAGATTATCATGTGGTTTTTTCTTTTATCTTGTTTATATGGTGAATGACGTTGATAGACTTTCTTATGTTGAACCATCCCTGCATTCCTGGGATGAAGCCTACTTGATCATGGTGTATGATACTTTTGATGTGTTCTTGAATTCGGTTTGCTAGTATTTTATTAAATATTTTTGCATCTATGTTCATGAGGGAGATTGGTCTGAAGTTCTCTTTCTTTGTTGGGTCTTTGTGTGGTTTAGAAATCAGGGTGATTGTGGCCTCGTAGAATGAGTTTGGCAATGTTCTTTCAGATTCTATTTTGTGAAAGAGTTTGAAAAGTATTGGTGTTAGCTCCTCTTTGAAGGTCCGGTGGAATTGCGTGCTAAAGCCATCTGGCCCTGGGCTTTTTTTGGTTGGGAGATTTTTAATGACTGTTTCTATTTCCTTATGGGTTATAGGGCTGTTTAATCTGTTTATCTGATCTTGATTTAGCTTCGGTAGGTGGAATCTATAAAGAACATTGTCCATTTCCCTTAAGTTTTCAAATTTGGTGGAGTATAGATTTTTAAAGTAGGATCCAAATATTCTCTGGATTTCCTCATTGTCTGTTGTTATTTCACCCTTTTCATTTCTGATTTTGTTGATTTGTGTTTTCTCTCTCTGTCTTTTAGTTAATTTAGCTAAGGGTCTGTCTATTTTGTTGATTTTCTCAAAGAACCAACTCTTGGTTTCATTGATTCTTTGTATAGTTCTTTTTGTTTCTAAGTTGCTGATTTCAGCCCTAAGTTTGATGATCTCCTGCCTTCTGCTCCTCTTGGGAGTGTTTGCTTCTTTTTTTTCCAATTCACCCAGTTTAGCTGTTAATTCACTAATATGAGCTATCACAATTTTCTTTTTGAAGGCACTTAGTGCTATGAACATTCCTCGTAGCACAGCTTTCATTGTGTGCCATAGGTTTGGGTATGTTGTGTCTTCATTTTCGTTGGATTTTAAGAAGTCTTTGATTTCCTTCTTTATTTCTTCCCTGACCCAGTGGTCCTCTAGTAAAGAGTTGTTCAATTTCCATGTGAGTGTAGACTTTCTGTTGATTCTTTTGCTATTGAAGTCCAGCTTTATTCCATGGAGGTCTTATAAGATACAAGGGGTTATTTCAATTTTCTTGTATCTGTTGGGGCTATCTTTGTGTCCAAGTATATGGTCGATTTTGGAGAAAGTTCCGTGAGGTGCTGAAAAGAAGGTGTGTATTCTTTTGTGTTTGGGTGAAACGTTCTGTAGATATCTGTTAGGTCCATTTGGTTCATGATCTCTGTTAGACTCATTATTTCTCTGTTTGGCTTCTGTCTTGATGATCTGTCCATAGTTGTGAGTGGGGTGTTGAAGTCTCCCACTCTTAAAGTGTTTGGATCGATGTGCAATTTAAGTTTTAGAAGTGTTTCTTTTATAAATGTAGGTGCGTTTGTATTTGGGGCATAGATGTTCAATATTGAAAGGACCTCTTGGTGGATATTTCCTTTAATGAGTATGTAATGCCCTTCTCTGTCTTTTTTTATTAACTTCAATTGGAAGTCTATTTTGTTTGATATTAGGGTGGCTACTCCAGCTTGTTTCCTGGGTCCATTTGCTTGGAAGACCTTTTCCCAGGCCTTTACTCTGAGATAGTGTTTATCTTCAATAGTGAGGTGTGTTTCTTGTATACAGCAAAAAGATGGATCTTGTTTAAGGATCCAGTCGCTAAGTCTGTGTCTTTTTATTGGCAAGTTGAGTCCGTTGATGTTGATGGATATTAGTGACCAGGGGTTGTTATTTCCCATTATTTTGGTATAGCTGGCTGTCTTGTGTTTCTTTTTGTTCAGTTGCTCTGGAGGTTTCTATTTCCTCTGTTTTCTTGGTGTAGTTATCTTCTCTGTGTTGGAATTTTCCTTCTAGGATCTTCTTTAGGGCTGGGTTTGTGAGGAGATATTGTTTGAATTTGATTTTGTCATGGAATATCTTGGTTTCTCCTTCTATGTTGATAGAGAGTTTTGCTGGGTACAGTAGTCTGGCTGGGCACCTATGTTCTCTCACGGCTTGTAGGACATCTGTCCAGGCCCTCCTAGCTTTTAAAGTTTCTGAGGAGAAGTCAGGTGTGATTCTGATGGGTCTGCCATTGTATGTGACTTGGTTTTTTTCTCTTACAGCTTTTAATATCCTTTCTTTGTTCTCTACATTTGGAGTTTCTATTATTATGTGGTGAGAGGAGTTTCTTTTCTGGTCTAATCTGTTTGGTGTTCTGTAAGCCTCTTGGATTTTTACTGGCATCTCTTTCTTTAGGTTTGGGAAGTTTTCTTCTTTGATTTTGTTGAAGATATTTCCTGGACCATGGAGTTGGGAGTCTTCTCTTTCCTCTATGCCTATAATTCTTAGGTTCCTTCTTTTCATTGAGTCCTTAATTTCTTGGATGTTGTGGGTGAGAGATTTTTTAGCCTTCTCATTTTCTTTGGATGTTGTACTGATTTCTTCCATCGAATCTTCCATGCCTGAGATCCTGTCTTCCATCTCTTGCATCCTATTTTTCATACTCACATCCATAGTTACTGTTCCCTTCTCTTGATTCTCCATTTCCTCTTTTAACTCTGACTGTGTTTTCTTTATTGTTTACATTTCTATTTTCATGTCTTGAATGATATTGTTCGCTTTGTACATTTCCCTCTCCAGTTTGCTTGTTTTTGCCTGGAGATCTTTCATTGCTTTATCCTTTTCCTGTTCAAGCTGGGTCACCTTGACTTGGAGCTCTTTAATGGTGTTATTCATTGTTTTGACTTGTAAAATTGTGGCTTCTTTGAATTCCTTCAAAGTTTTAAGTTCTTCTTGAAGGGACTCTATCACCTTCCATAACGTAGAATTGTCATCGTTTTCATGTGTTTCAATTGTGGCGAGGTGGTTCAGGCTGGACTGAATAGCGTTGCTTTCTTTCATTGGAGACATTTCGCTCTGTTTTTTTTTTTTTTTTGTTTGGTCTGGGGCCTCTGGCCATGTGGAATTTTTTACTGTCTTCTGGACTTGGGTCCAAAGGGTGTAGGAGTAGCGTTGCCTTATTCCACCCCTATCAGGTGAGTCATTCAGCCCCGCCTCCCAAATGAAGACCTAACTAATCCAGGTGGCAGAGCTGTGTACAAGTAAGCTCTGGTTCCCCGCTGGAAGGACCCGTACTAGTACAAAAGTCCGATATACGACAGTTTCAAGTATCTCGCAGTTGGCCTGGGGTTGGTTCCTGTAGTGGGTAAATCTGCAGTTCAGCTCCAATAGCCTTGCCGCTCCCGTGGCTTGGAAACTGGTCAGTGACATCACAGACTGAGATCTGCAGTCTGAAGGCACTTTGTAGTGGAGCTGGGCACACTTCCATGGGTTGCAACCTTTCTCCAGATAATTGGATCATCTGTGTGAGACCTGGGAGTGCCCAGCAGGGTGAGGATTATCTCTGCGTGGGTTCTGAATCTGCTGGCTGGGTATTAGGTTGGAACTTACTGGGGGTTCTCTCCTGTTGGGGGATGGGTGATCCCGATTCCCGGGTCCAGTGGCTTCCTAGCGTGTCCGAGAGTGGGAAGGGGCATCCTGCCCAGGGATCTTCCGTGGTCCCTGTGTAGCTGGGTGAGATTTAGGAGGGGTCGTGCTCTTTGTACAGCATCCTGCAACACTTGCCGCCTTGTGACTGTTGACCCCCGAGATCAAAATACGTCCACGCAGGCTGCCGCCATCTTGGATCCCCCCGAGCTTTGCTTTCTAATATGTTCATTTCAACTGCGGAGCCAGCTCTGGAGATGGATCAGTGGGTAAAATGCTTGCTGTGCAAGTGTGAGTACAGGAGTTCACATCTCCATTTTGGCTGGTGTCACCAGCCAGCAAGGTGAATCCCCAGTTCAGCAAGAGACTTGTCCTCAGTGTGTGAGGAGGTGGAGAGTAACTGACAAAGACAGCTGACATCAACATGAGGCCCACACACATGTACACACACACATGTATATGTACTATAAACACAGCTACCCCCACACAGGTGGATATGTATACACACATGCATGTACACCACACACACATGCACACATACACATGTTTGTGTACCTATAAACACAGCCACCCAAAGGTGAACATACATACACACATGTATGTACACCACACACACATGTACATGTATCTATAAACACAGCTACCCACACTCAGGTGAGTATCCATGCCCACATGTGACACATGCACACAAAGAAAGATACCTGCACAACAAGATCCCTAAGTGACTGGGATAAAATTACATGTTTCTCTCTATTATTACATTGCCATCATCTTCCATCTCGGGAAATATCTTTATGCATGCGTGTGTGAGTGTGTGTGTGTGTGTGTGTGTGTGTGTGTGTGTGTGTGTGTTCTCAGGGTATGCCAAGTAACAAAATTCTCATCATGGTCTTTACTTTGGCATTCTTGATGAGTCAGGGAAAGGTAACATGCTTCTCTCCTTTGCCTCTGCTTGTGACCTTCAGTGGGTTCCCAGGACAGACAAAGCCTGTCTGGAAGAGGTTATGTCAGGCCTAATTTGGCAAACATGGCAAATTGGTGGTATTGAAAACCACTAAGAAGGATGAAGATGTGTTGGGGGATGAAGGTGTTGGTGGGAACAAAGAAGTGGGGAGTGAAGAAAGGGTGATATAGATGTGGAGGAGATGAAGAATTGGGGGGTAGATACTGGGTCAAAAATTGACAGAAACAGTAATAATCAAGGGAGATAAGTTTTCAAATGTGATAATCCCATCTGGACAGTTGACAAAGAACAAATGCTCTTGGCTCCCTGTGGAAATGATAATTTTAAAAGTGGACCAGGGAGCTTCAGATAATTATTTAGTCCTTTTAAATATTTATGAGTTCCCATGTGCTACATACATTTTAAAAGACAGTTGACAACTGGAGCATATATCATCTTGTTCCCTCCACCGGCTAAAAATAGGCTCCTTTTTAAAATGTAAAAACAATACTTTCCATTTGGTGTTCATGAAATAAATGACTGTAAAATACTAATTTCTAGGTGTGACAGTGGGGTTAAGGGAAGTTTTCTCTCTTAAACTTTCTGATGAGGGATGGGCTGCTATTTCTGCTTGAAAAGTGGCCATGGGTACTTCCTTATTAGTAACTATGTTTGGAATCAGGTTTGGGGAAGCCTGAAGCTTCTCTCTGTCTCTCTCTCCCTCTCCCCCCCCCCCATAGGCTGGCAGAAGCTTAAGAAAGGTGCCAGCCATGGCTTGGAGGAACAAACTCAAGAACTGATTCTGAAAAGAGAGTTCCCGTTGGGATCAAAGGGGCAGAGTATTGGTGGGAGCCCGAGAAGCCAGGACACAAGGAACAGCTGAGAGGCCAGCCCTAGGCCTTTGTTTCACGCAGGAATCAGAGTTTCCCTGGGACAGTAGGTTCCTCTACACAGGTGAGGGAAGAAGGATTAATGGGAAAATTGGCCACCCTCTTCGGACATTCTTGTTTCCATTCATGGAGGTAGAATGCCTTAAGGATATGGTCTGTACCTCATTCAGATTTGCTTTGTGCTGGTATGTCCATCCCCTAGTCACAGTATCCAGTCCCCCAATCCCCAACAATGAGGCTTCCAGAGAACAACTCCTGCTCTAAAAGACGGGAGGTGCCTGGTTTCACAGGCTGTTCACTGATTGAGCCAATTATTGGTGGAAGCTTGATACAAATGCCCAACCCCTTCTCCTCCCAGTGGGTCTGACTCCAGTATATACCCAACTCAAGCTCAAGGGCTCCCTGCCGACCACACTGAGGTTCCCCTCCATGGAGACCATGTCCTTCCTTAGCTCTTTCCTAGCCCATCATGGTAGTCGCTTTTGTTATGTGTCTCACCTATGACTACTCCCTCAGTAGATCATTTTAATGAGAATACCTGTCTGGGGACTGTCTTCTAGAGAACCTAGAATGTCAGAGAGGGAAGCACATTTGTCCTACTAGCCAAATGGAAACACTACATTTCTAAAAAAAAAAAAAGTTATGGATGGCTTCTCTTGTCCCATGCTAAGTGCCATTCGTGTCTTTGACCTTCATGTGATGAGCCAGTGGTACGTAGTATGAGCTCAGTGGGTTGAGCTGTTCTACATAGTCACAATGCAGCATGTCTCAGCCATGTCTCTAGCAAAACCTGTCTTTTTGTCCTGTCCTTTCTCTTACACCTCCTGGCTGATGTCATGGTCATGTCACAAAGTGGTCCATGAAGCTTTCTGTCATTGTCAGGGCATTCACGTTAGTCTGGTTAGACCAAACTTTCATTGAGAACCCCACAAACACTCCTCACTGCCTCAGCCTCAGGATAAGGCAGGATAGTGTTCTGCACCTGGGGGCTACCCTTGAGGGCAGCAATTTCTTTGTGCCTCCTCCTCCTTTGAGTGTCCCATACCCATTGCTCATCATCCCCTTCATGCTGTCTGGGGGTGGCAGGCAGATGTAATCACATGGGCTTTCAAGGAGACAGAGCTTGGAGAATGTATGTATTTTATATAAGGACATTTGTTAGAATGGCTCACATGACAGGCTCGGTAGTCCAATGGCAGCTGGCATCATGCTACCAAGGCTGAGAACCTGAGAGGTGCTTCAGTCCAAGACTTTGGAAACCGCAGCAGTCCCAATCTGATATCAACGGTCTGGAAGATTCCTGGAGCATCACTAGTCTTCAGGCTACATTGAAAGACTGAGTAGCCTGGATTTCAACGACACAGAAGGATGGTGGCAGCAGCAGCAGCAGCGATGACAAGACTGACACAGTTATCAAAGAGATGAAAGGGCAGAAAGGAATCAATACAGCCTTACCTTTGATGTCTTTATACTTGACATGTGGTCTAGAAGGCCTCATTGGCTCTGGGAAGGGTCTTCACACCTTCCCAGGGGTGTGACTCCTATTGAATCCAGATCCCAACAAGATGACAAGGTTAGCCATCACAGCTGGGATTAAGGACTATCACAGAGATATGCCTAGAAGTGGATTCCCCAAGCATCTGTCTCCCAGGTGGGTGTGATGATAAGAGATGGTAGGTTGACTCTATGAAGCAAAATGTCTTCCCCCAAAATCAGAGAGATGACCATGTACATAAATATTGAGGATTTTTAAGCTCAATTTCCTGTTGAGATATAGGACTATGACTTATTTAAAAGTAAATTATTAAAGGACATTGTCTCATCCCATCATGGATTTGCAGGGTTGGTTGCTAAAGAACCAGGTTGTCTTGGTAACACACCCAAGCAAAGCTGCCACTGAGAGCCATGACAATCAGCAGGCCTGGTGTAGCTGGACCTACTAGGCAGATGCTGAGGAGACAAGGCAGCCAGCACTCTCCCCTGAATTCCACTGTATCTGCGCTTCAGAACACCCAAATATAAGTCTTGTGGGGAAATGGAATACAAACACAAAAGCAGAGGAGTCCTACCTGCAGATCAGAGTTGAGGTCTGGATGACTGTGTTCTGTACTGAGTAGTGGAAGAAGCCTCTGACAGAGGTGACAAGATGAACCTGGCTTGAAGGAGCGTCAATCAACCTACAAGGACCTCCAAACAGTAGCTCCTCCTCATTTTTTCCACCTAGATCTGGTGCCTACTACAAAGGTCTTACTCAAAGTTGCTAAGACACTTATTAGGAGTCGGCAGATAAGCCAAAGGTGATAGGAAGACACCAGACGACCTTGAGAACATGTCCCTAGGCAGAGGAGAGGATGCATGTGTGTGTTATTGGGGAAGGGCAGCACAAACAGTGTATCTGAACTGTTAAAGCTCACATATCATGAAGTGGTTCAGATATGGTTCTGTATCAATTGGCCAAAAAAAAATGTGCTATGGTTAAAAGTTGAAATGTCCCTTGTAGGCTCCTATCTGAAGGCTTGGTCCTGAGCAGGCAGTATCATATGTAAAGTTTAAGGAATAGAACTTAGCTGGAGGAAATAAAGATATATCAAAGGTTCCACCTGGTCAGTGATCTTTTCTGTCCCATCCTCTTTTAGGATCACCAGGAAGTGAGCAACTTCATCCCCCATTTCCTCCCCACCACCATAGTCTATTTCAGTACAGCCCAGAAACAACTGACCTGGCCCTCTGGACTGACACCTCTAAAACTGCCCCAAAATAAATCTTCCTTCCTTTAGGTAGTTTCCCCCAGTTATTTGTCACAGTGATGAAAACTTTGCCTAGAAGGATACATTCAAAACAAGGCTAAAAAGGAATATTATATACTCTGGATTGCAAAGAGGTCTAGTTAGTCCATGTAAGCTTATGAGGATTCAGGTCTTGCTCATTCATCTCAGCCTTAAGGAATGAGTGTTTTCTGAACATAGAGCTGTCTTTTCCAGACACAGTTTTTAATCTGAGACCTAGGCAGTGATGTGCTCCAGACAGACATAATGAAGGGATTGGCCCTCACCAGACATCCATGTATTGTAGAGTCCCACAGAAGATGATGGGCATGGTGTCACGTGGATATCATGTCACCTAGATAGGGAACCTGTTTCTCTTGGAGACAGGTCTCCCAGGTAATCAAGTCCTAAGCAGAGAAGGCTACACGCAGGATAGAACACACCCAGCTCCTCTGCTTCCCAGGGATTAATGACAATCTGACCATGGGGATATCTCACAGGTTTCCAGGCACACCCCACATTGTTCTCTGGAATTCCCCAGCTGTTTGCTGAATGTGTGCTGCTCAGCCTAGGCACCTTCTCCCAGATGGCATAGTACATAAGGCCTGTCAACTAACTTGGTAATAAAAGGGGATTTACCTATTTCATGTAGGTCAAAGCTTCCCATCCCTACCCCCTCCCAACAGATGTGAAAGGAGATATCTTGGTTCATGTTGGCTGGGTTTAAACTATACTTCAGACCCTGCTATGCTGTTGACACTAATAAACCTCTTACATGAAGGGCAATTCTGCTCTGCACTTCTCTCAAACTTTTTATCCTCTTGCTCCCTGAACCCTAACAGTGACAAGAGCAGAGGGCTGGAATGTGCCTGCTAGGTTAACTCCTCTCTATGACTAGACCTTTAGCCTAGGTTATCAGACTATTGATACCTTTGGATTCAAAGACAAAAGACTGGGTCTACATACCCTCCCTTAGATGCATCACTTGTCATGTCTGAAGCACGCTGCCACTCTCTTCTACTCCTCACCTACAGGTCAAGTACACAATATAAAGTCTCAGAAATACTAGGAAAAAGAAATGGGATCAGTTGTAGCAAAGTGCTCAGTATCCTGCCAGCCACAGTTTCAAGTTGCTTCTCTTTGGTGAGTGTCTGCTATCTGCTAAATTCTCCAGTTGTCTAAGTAGGCAGGGATGGAAAATACACATGGAAAGGAGTTCACAGTCCTGCTTAGGAGAGAAGGGTTGAGGTTCGCTGCCAATGAATAGAAGATCAGATCCAGGCATGATCTTCAGTGCTCTTCAGGAGTAATCCACCCTCCCAATGCATCCAGAGCATGGAGGTCTCCTCTGCTTCCATTCACATTAATGGCAAGAACACATAGTTGGCTTGCCAATGTGCTTGTGGAATGAATGTATGAATGAGTAAAGGAATGAATGAACTTCACTCTATTTCATCGCTCATATCTGAATATGCTCTCTTTAATTGCAAGCCACGAGAGCTTGGGAAAGACCCTTTAGTAGTCTCATCCTTATAGAAACACATGATGTTGAAGGCAAGAATACCCATCACATTTTGTTATTGTTGAATGAAGCTATATATAAGATATCCTCCCAACATCTTAAAGCCAATGATTAACTTGGGTTGGATAGATAAACTGGAGATGAATAATATGCTATTAAATATGAAAGAGTGTGCACAGGTTTAGAATCCACATAACTAAATATAAAAAAAAGGTGTAAGATGGGAATTATTGGGTAGTGAGTTGTGAGTCATATTGTAACTATGCTCTTGGCTTTAGAGTTTACACTGCCTCATCCTTATTACTTCATGAGTTTCAGATGCTGTTCTTTGGAAAAATGGAGAAATAGAGACCTTCCAGGTACAGGGGCTTACTCTAAATTTTAGGATTAGTCACTTGGAAAACTGTGACTCAAAATGAGGTCCCTAATGGTCAGGGCTGGTTCATACAGATTACTTAGAGCTGAGGCTGTCACTAGATTCTGGCATTCTTGGACTTTGAGCACAGAGGTGTTTCTACTATAGCCCCCATTTCTGTTTTTCTATCAATACTAAAGCAAGTAATTTTGGTTCTGAGTCAAAATGAAAGCATCAGGGTTGACCCTTCAGGAGCCTCCTATTAGAGCAACTACTGCTCTCCCACAGCATCATAAGGGATTTTTCACAACCCTAATTAGAGTTATTTTATTACACCCTAATGCCCAAGCACAGATTTCAAATAGATATTTTTTCCCTTTTATAATTGAAGAATGGAGTAATCTGATGCCTAGAGGAGTTAACAACATACTTTCTTCTCTCAAGAGAGGAAAGAACACTGTATCAGAAAAACAGACTCCATGTTCCATGGAAAGGAGATTTCCCATTCTAGGCAGTGGGACAAGGTCAACAATGGAGTAAGCTCTCCTTTTCAAGTTAGAGAAAGGGGAATTGGCCTGTAGAAAAGGGCTGTAGTCTGCCTAACATGCATGAAGTCCTGGGTTTGATTCCTAGCTTCACATAAAAGGGGAATGACTACATACATGTGCCATTCCAACATTCAGGAGGAAGGACAATCTGAATGAAGTTTAAAGTCATCCTCAGCTACATACTGATACAAGGACAAGATGGGATCCTGTCTTAAAAACAAAGAAAAAAACAAACACCAGTTCAGTCTAAAGGAAGGCTGCTGAATAGCAGTGCCCATCTCTGACATTCACGCACTGTCTTTTGCATATGTTACTGAGGAAAAATAAACAATGATCTGTGTTGTGGTATCCTGTCAATGCAAATACACAGCAGGAAGTACAAGCCATCTGCCTTGCTGCATGGTCATGCTGCTGAAGAAAGTGAGATTATTTCCCTCAGTTCAGGGTGGATTGATTAATGATGGATCTCTATCCCCCAATACCGATGCTCATTAAGCTTAAACTTTGGGAGAAAAAGCTGTAGATAGGAGCTTGAGGGACATTTAAAGAACTAACTGTAAGACTTTTGACAAATGCATATAAAGAGTTTTATAATTTATAATTAAAACATTTTATATTCATTAACACATCAAACCAGTATTTTATTTATTCTTTGAAAATTGTATACATGTCTATAATATATTTCAATTATAAGTATCCCATTCTTCTCTTCCACTTCTCTGTGCACTCAGTACATTTCCCTCTCTTCTTCATGTCCATTAAAAATATTTTTATAATCTACTGAGTCCAATTAGTGCTGCCCAGATTCTTATGGGCGTGGGTCACTGGGGCATTGGCAACCTGTCAGTGTGTTCATACCATCAAAGGAAAGGGACTGTCCCTTCCCTAGCTTTTTTTTTTTTTTTTTTTTGGTTTTTCGAGACAGGGTTTCTCTGTGTAGCCCTGGCTGTCCTGGACTCACTTTGTAGACCAGGCTGGCCTCGAACTCACAAAGATCCGCCTGCCTCTGCCTCCCAAGTGCTGGGATTAAAGGCGTGCGCCACCACCGCCCGGCTAGAAAGGACTATTGTGTTTTGTTTTTTTTTAAAGATTTATTTTATTTATTTTATGCATATGTGTGCTCTATCTGCATGTACACCTGCATTCCAGAAGAGGGCACCAGATCACATTGTGGAAGGTTGTGAGCCACCATGTGGTTGCTGGGAATTGAACTCAGGACCTTTGGAAGAGCACTAGGCAGTGCTCTTAACCGCTGAGCCATCTCTCCAGCCCCCCTTCCCTAGCTTTTGCCAATCATTTGCTAAACATATGATATTCTATGAGGATCCATACTCCAACTAAAACAGACAGTTGCCGATCAACTGTTGATGAAGGAAGTCCAACATAAACAAATTAGAAGCAAAATACACAGCATGGTGGAAGGGTACATGCCAAGTAGAATGAAGCAGGAAGGGGGGATATGGAGTAAAGAGGAGGCTGAGATGCTGCCTTATACAGGTTGGTTATGGAAGACCTCAAAGACTTTTGAGACATTGAAGGAAAATGCCTCATAGAAGTGAAGGACATGGTGATTTTGGAAGAGGAAATATGAGCAGGCAGAGAAAAGAGTGCACTGTAACTATGAACCAAAGACAGGCAAGGGACAGCTGAAGAGGGGAGAAAGAAGGGAAGAAGAGGAGAGCAGGGCTGCAGACACAAGCAGCCGGACTGAGTGGCACCTGGTCATTGCCAAGGCCCCTGCTGTCTCTTTAAGTATTTGGAGAAACACTGGAGGGGTCAGCAGAGGAGTGGCATCATCTGGTCCAAGATTAGGTTGTCGACTCTGGGACCCTTGGGAGAATCAACGACTGGATGGTAGAGAGGCAGGGAGTATGGATAGGAAGCTAGTGTGGGCTAGAGAGGTGGCTCAGCAGTTGCGGACTTGTTGCTTTTGCAGAAAAAAACAAGTTCAGTTCCCAGCACCAAACTAGTGTTCTTTGGACCCAAAGGTTTCTCAGGCACATGTTGGTCTGGAAGAAAGACCAGTTGATGGGGCCATGTAAAGATGGTCACCTACATGTGCAGGAAAGAGGAAATCAAATCTGCTGATTCTTTGAACTTGGACTTCCAGTCTTTGGAACTGCATGAAATTAAGTTTCCGTTGTTCAAACTGCTCAGTCTATAGTAGTTCGTGATGGCAGCCCAGTGTGGCTTTCACTTGCACAGTGAACTTTCTGAACAGTGTGGTCACAGCCCTTTTGTTTCTGGGAGAACTTGAAGTAAGACAGTAGCTATAATGGAGATGAGCCCCCACTGTGCCCTTTTATATAAATAGAAGCTGTTTTTGCTGATGAGTGCAGTGCAGGCCTGGGTATTGTGGAGAACAAGCCAGCTCTAATTTTTAATTTGCATGTCCTGTCACGCAGAGATGAATGTGGGTCTTGCCTTTCTGCACACCTCCAGGAAAAGCCACCAGTTTCTACTCCTTTGTCATCTCATTTCAGTGACAAGGGCTTGGGTCACTGAGCTGGATGGGGGCGCAACTATTGTTAGCAAGGGGTAAAATGCAATTTCACCCTCCTCTTTGTTCAGGAGATGGAAGGCCACAACCAGCAAGGTAACTCTTTCCAGTTTCTATATAAATCGCAGAGCATCTGTGTCTTACAGCCCCTTCCTCGGCATCAGCAACTATGGGCTGAATTGTCTGCCCTCTTCTATGGATAAAGAGTCTCCACTGGGGAATCTTATTATTCATAGATGGTCCCTGACACCATCAAAAACATTTAAGTGACAGATAAGTCCTCCTGGAATGAGTGAGGAGAGCATGTTCCCAAGGCAAGGATTATTCTGAGAAGTCTGAGAGGTGGTGGTTGACTTTTGAATTCAGAAGGCAGATTGAGGAGAGGGGGAGGGGATTGTATTTTGCAAGCACTTGCCATCTATCTTGAAGAGGTCCAGGGTTTTCTTGTGAATAGACTTACATAAACACCCCTTAGAACTGTCTGATACCACCACCACCACCACTATCATCACCACCACCACCACCATCACCACCACCACCATCACCACCACCACCATCACCACCACTCCCATCACCACCATCATCACCACCATCACCACCACCACCACCATCACCACCATCATCACCACCATCACCATCATCATCACCACCATCACCACCATCATCACCACCATCACCACCACCACCACCATCACCACCACCATCACCACCACCACCACCATCACCACCACTACCATCATCATCACCACCACCACCATCACCACCATCAATCACCACCACCCTCATCACCACCACTACCATCATCACCATCACCACCATCACCACCACCACCATCACCACCACCACCACCACCACCATCAATCACCACCACCCTCATCACCACCACCACCATCACCACCACCACCATCACCACCACCACCATCAATCACCACCACCCTCATCACCACCACCACCATCCCCCCCACCACCACCAATCACTAACATCTCCATCATCATCACTATCACCACTACAACCACCATCACTAACAGCAAGGCCCAAGGAGGGTATGTGACTTTCTCAGTGAATGAACTAGTTAATGATGAGTTCTTTGATTTCAAAGCTGTGTTTTTGAGACAATGCCATCTTGCTAAATACTGAAAATGTCATATGAACAAAGTACAATGATACATGTGTTTGAAAAATGTCATATGAAACCCAATATGTGAGTGTTCAAAAGAACAATAAAAACCACACAGAAGGTTAAAAGGAAAAAAGAAGAAATGCCACTGAGCGTGTATTTTTGTTCTGATTTCTGTTCAGTGGAGAGATACTGAGACAAGTCATCATGGGAGGCTGAGCATGGTGCATGCCCATAATCCCAGCAATTGGAAAGCAGAGACAGAAGAATGAGGAGTTCGAAGCCAGCCTTCACTACATAGTGAGTTTGAGACTAGCCTGAGCTACATGAGACCCTATTTCCAAACTGAATAAATATATGAATAAGGAGACAGATGCCAGGGGACTTAGTGACAAATGAGAAGGGAGCAGATGGTTTTGTCTTTCTCAGATTCTGTGATGCATTCGGTAAGACAATGTGCATCTTGAAAGCCAGTTACAGTTAAAGGGAATGTCAATATGGTCCCTGTGGCATGAAAGTGAGAGTAATGTAACCCTAACTGCAATTATCCCAGGACTGAGGATCTTCACTGTATCACACCCTGGAATGTCTCCAGACAGCAAAAGATCCCGTGGCTTTCTGGACACACAGATCATTTCGCTGTCGTTCTGGGCATTTAGCTGAGAGGGAGGCATCCACATGACTGGGAAGACAGGGACCCTGCTGTACCTCTGTATAAAACAACTTATGAAGGAAAAGACACCACCACACACCCAGTAGTTCACCGCAGTTTCTAGTCACTGCAGCGGCAGAGTAGGTCTTGAAGCTGGCTTTCTTGTTTCAAGCAACTTTATTATTCATTTTCATAGCTGTTTTGAGCATACTAGTTTCTTTGCAAAGGTTATGAAAATGTTTTGCCTATTTTCAATTGTTTTCTATTATTATGATTGGTGCATGTGCACATGTGTGTGTGATATGATTGTGAGTGTGAGTGCATACATTTGTGTGTATAAGTGAAAACCACAAGAGAGTGTCAAGTGCCTTACTCCATCATATTCTGCCTTATTTCCTTACTAGGCTAGCAGCAAGCAAGCCCAGCAATTCTCCTGTCTCTGCTCCCCACAGCACTGGGGTTGTAGATGTGCAGGCAGTCACACCCATTTGGTTCTGTGTGTGCTGGGGATTCAAATTCAGTTCTTCAAGCTTGTACAGGAGGCATGTTCTTACCCACTGAGGCATCTCCCACACCAGTCAGGAATCTGGGTTTGGGCAAACTGATGTCATAGATTTTGGAACTTTAAGCATTAAAGTGGTTGCTTTTTAAAAAAAAATTTGGCTTCTTTTGTTTTGATACAGGGTCTCACTCTGTAGCCCTGACTGGTCTGGAACTCACTTGTGTAGATTAGGCTGGCCTCAAATTCAAAGAGATATGCTTACCTCTGCTTACCAAGTACTGATATGAAAGGTGTGTGCCACCGTACCCGGCTAATTTTGGCTTTTTGTGACAGTCTTGCTGTGTAGCACAGAATGACCCTGAAATCATGATTGATCCTCCTGCTTCAGAGTCCCAAGTGTTGTGATTACAAGTATGCACTCCAATACCGGACTACAGTGAAAAGAAAATTTTAAAGTTTTATTTAAATTAATTAGTTTTATTTAAGTATGTCTGTGTGTTCGCATGCACTTGCGTGTGCATGTGCATGTGTGTGTATGTCTCCCGTATGTGAACATGTGTGTGGCTGATAGAAGAGCGTGAGTGAGAGATCCCTGGCTCTGGAGTTAAGGGCAGTTGTGGGACAGCCAATGTGAATGCTGGGGACTGGGTTTGGGTCTAATGGAAAAGAAGCTTAACCTCTGATCATCCATTCATCCTCTCAAAGGCACAAATTTCATGCTGAAACCGAAAGTGTCACCAATATGATAATTGTGAAAAGACCTTAGATGTCTCAGAAAACACTCAGACAACCCAGGCAATTTGATAATACAGTCTTAAGAGAAAGTAGAGAGAAAAAAACCCACCGCTTCCAGCAGGAACAGTGAGAGGGAACATCGCATTGCCTGCAGATGCTGCAGTACATTCTCATCCTGAAATCTGGTTAATTCCTCCTGGTGTGTGTTCTGCCACTGAAGACTCAGACACACTTCACACATAAGGCCTTGTCTTACCTCCCACATCTCATTTACTTGCCCTGCTTAGGCCATGTCTTAGTTTCCTTTTCTCTTGCTCTGGTAAAATCCTCTTACAAACACAGTTTAAGGGAAAAGGGGGTTTATTTAGCTCACAATTCCAAACTCCAGACCATTACTGTGGGAAAGGTTAAAGGATCAGGAACCCTAAGCAGCTACCTAGTCTTATTACATCCACAGTCAAGATCAAGAGACACAAACATACATACAAATAAATGCATACATAACTACATATATGTAAACATGTGAAGAGCAATATGGAGGATATTTGAAGCTGACCTCTGGCCTCCACGTCAGCCTCCACAGGCAAGATACCTCTAAACAAGTCGATGTGCACATACCACCCACCCTTAAACACATACCCCCATACACATACCCTTATGCTCATGACCCCCCATGTCCCCTCCCCACAGATTCAAAATAAGCTTCATATATCCTGTTGTAGTTTTCTTTTTGAAAAGGTCATTTAGTTTGATGAAGTGTTTTCTGTAGAACATACTATAGAACAGTATTATGTGGCATAGTTCTATTCTGCTGTGCTTAGTGTTCAATGTCAACTTAACATAGTTTAAAATCTTCTGGGAAGGGAGTCCCAAAGAATGGCTATCTTGGTTGACCCATGGACATATCTGTGGAGCATTATCTTGATCATGTTAATTGAGAAGTGAAGGCCCACCTACTATGGGTGGCACCATTCCCTAGGCAGGGGATTTTAAACTGTCAGAGAGTGAGAAAAATGAGCTGAACACTAGGGTGCATTCACAAATTCATTGCTTTCCATTCTCAACTATGGAGCTAACTCTGTTATTATGTTCTCTGTGTTGTATTAGCCCTTTTGTCATTATATCCCCATATTCATTTGGGTCAATTGAATATATTTTCAAACAATCCCTTCTGTCTCTTCTACTGGCTTTTCAGGTCCAATAAAATATTTCTCTAATGCTCAGCTCAGTGCTTGGGACTCTTTTTTCTGTCTTTTTTTTTTAATGGAATTTTTTTTCTTAACCACGATTTTTTATGTAACCTAACAAACAAGCCACCATTGCCCACAACATATGAAATCCAAATGGTGAAATACTGCTTCGCCCCTGGAAAGGACTTTAAAGGAGATGTGGAAATTTAGTCTATATGTAATGGCATGTGTCAAAATGGAAATACATATATGTATTTTATTTGTTTGTTTTTCAAGACAGGGTTTCTCTGTATAACAGGTCTGGCTGTCCTGGACTCGCTTTGTAGACCAGGCTGGCCATTTTTAAGAAAGCAATGAAATACATACTATATTGGTTCATATAAGTGTGTGATAACAATTTTGAAGTGAGATGTGGAAAGTAAGTAGAGGTAATTTGCAAATATTCACATAGAGCAGTGGTTCTTACCTGTGTGTCCCAACATCTTTGGGGTCAAATGATCCTTTCACAGGGGTCACCTAAGACCACCAGAAATATTAGATATTTATATTACAATTCATAATAGTAGCAAAATTACAGTTATGAAGTATCAACAAAATAATTTTATAGTTGGGGGTCACCACAACATGAAGAATGGTATTAAAGGGTCAAAGCATTAGGAAGGTTGAGAACTGCTGACAAAGAAGAGGATGGTCATGTTAGCAAATGCTGACCTCCACAGCAGGACTTATGTAATGCTTGTGAGATGGAATATCAAACGGGGCAGTTCTAGGAAACAAGTTACTCTCAGGTCAATCTTGGAATCTGAACCATGAGTCATTGATGGTGTGAAGTAACTGAAGAATTGTGAGCCACCTGGGTAATGTGGTTTGATAAAAATCACACTTGTGGTCAGGAGAAGGATGGTGACTACCATGAGAAGCTCCATCTTGCTTCATGCAGAGAATCCATGCTCCATCTTGAAGATATGAAAAATGACAGTCTTTGAAGTGGTGTGACTTCATAAAATGAGAGTACTGTCTCACATGAAAACTTTTGTTGACATTTTATATATTGATACAATTCTTTTGTAATGAAGATACACTAAAATTTTTAAGAAAAATGTTATTAACATGAGAGTGAAGGTGTCATGCCGGTACAGAACTCCTAAAGAGAACAGGAATGTGAGTTAGGCAACCAATAGATCTTACAAGAAGACAAACGTTCTGTTCTAAGCCTTCATAAAAATCACATACATTGTAACACGCTCCACAAATAGATTTTCTACACAATATATCTGCCAAGTCATTTTAACTTTCCACTCTCCCATTTTAATCTAGATACATGATTGACTAGATACTATGCTTGATTGACAGACATAATGATTTAACTATAAACATTGCATTAGCCCTGCAAGATCATCTTAATAAAAGAACATGATGGAGACTAGCGTACAAGACAGATGTGCATATTCTGAAGCCAATGCATCGTGACTGAATTCCATCACAGCAAGGAATCAAGTAGACAGTTGTATAAAATGATTCCCAATGTGTTTGCCCGACACTGTTTGAATCAGCATCCCTAATCAGGCAAGCAAGCCAAGGGATTATGCAGAGGCTAAATGCTCTCTTGCTCCTTTTAGACTGTGTCGTAGTTAGGGTTTCTATTGCCTTGAAGAGACACCATGACCACAGAAACTCTTAAAACATTTCATTGGAGAGCTGGCGTACAGTTCAGAGGTTGCCATTGGACCTTCCAAGCAACATGTGTTTGTTGTGTTCACAGTGGACCTCCTTTATAATCTAGCTACCACAAGACACTTATCCTGGCAGCCTACTTGTGACTTGCATGCTCTATCTGGGTGTTTATCTCTCTTGTGTTGGACTCTGAACAGTCTGCTGCAGTCCTCTATCATAGCTTGGCTGTAAACACAATAGTTAGTTTCAACAAATGGAATAAATGCCAGGGACTTTTATATGTATCCATTGGTAATGAGCCCAGCCTGCACCGGGAGCCTGGACTTCACACTCACCCACTTGTAGTGAGAGGCTCCTACCTTCTCCACTGGTGGAATATCCTAGCAGATCTAGGGAAGAGTGAGAAATTTCATCATCACCCTGTAATTAAAGAATGAGCTTCATGAATGCCAAGGGAAATACTGGAGAACCACTTGTGAGCAGAGAGAAGCCCACTTTGACAACAGGTGGGGAATGGGTGCAGGCGCCAGGGAAAAGGGTGTACCTGGCTCACCAAGAACATCTATTACCTCAGGCCTTCCATTCTTTGTGTTATAACTTTATGGGGATAAATACTTTCCCTAGTGCTGTAGAGAGCAAGATAAATATGTGAGAACCACTTGTGCTTCCTCTGTGTCAGGAAAGTGACAGAAATAAATAGCAGATTGCCGTGGTGAATGGGTCAACCGGACTAATGGAGCAATCACTCTCACCCATGGCTTCAAGGACAACACAGTGAAGATTCTAAGTCCACATACACTTGGATACTTGCATGGCTATGTCAATTCCTGTAATCATGATAGCCAAGATAACACATCAATCGAACAACATATATAGATCATGTACACTGCAAAGAAAAATTAAGATCAGAACATCTTTAAAAAATAGGTGGAAGTGGAAATCACTGTATTAGAGGAAATAAGCCAAACACCATATTTTCTCTGACATGCAGAATGCAGATTTGAATTTATATATTAATGTAGGGCATGCAAAGTAAAATGATGATATGAGGGAAGAAGGAGGGGCCAACGGAAGGGATAATGAGAACTCTTAAGAGGAAGTAATGGAATATATGTGTCAGGAAGCTGGATGGACTACTTTGGTGTAAAAAAAGGGGACCAGCAAGCAAGGTGGGTCTCGGTAGTAAACAGTAGTGGTGTGGACCAACTCAAAACAATATGTGTGTGTGTGTGTGTGTGTGTGTGTGTGTGTGTGTGTGTGTGAATGTCACAACTGAGTCATAGTGAAGCCACTTTGCATACTAACAAAAAATATTTTTTCAAGGATAAACAAGAAGAATTGAAATAATTCGTTCAATACCTTACTTACTAGTCATACTTTCACTTCAATGCAGAGCTGTTGAGCACAATGCTGGGCACCCTTGTTTTGGTGGTAAACAAGCAAAACCTTTGCCACTTAAGGAGCTATGTGTGGACCATAGAACCCTGAGAATGGGTGCTGTGGATTCAGAAAAGGACTGAGCCAGATGAGAGATGGATGCCCAAGGCGCATTGCTTCTTGGTTGAGATTCTGCCCCTCTCCTCTAATGTCTAGCTCTGCGAGCTCTCACTAATCTGTAGACTGGAGGATAAAGCTTTGTGGAGTAATTTCCCAGGGTTGACATTCAATCACAATCATGTTAAATACCTCAGCCATCATATCAAGCACTGCTAGAGTAAACTCATCATTAAAATTTACCATAGCTATAAATAAAAATAGTGTTGTTTTTGCTTCTGTAAACTTAACTGTGTGTTCTGAAATAAATATAATTACATCTACTGGAACACTTAGAAGGAATCACCTTGTGAAAATTATCCCTAAGTGTTAAAGACAGCAGGAGACAGAAATGAAGGTTAGAGATATGCAGGGCATTATCATAACAATTGGGAATTATTTTTATATTTACCAGCCCAGCATTCTGAGAACACACTATGAAAAATCTTCTTTCCTGGAATCCTCATCACATTCCCCAACACCTGAACCCCTCCTAAGTGCTCTCTGCCTATCAATTTAAGTCAGGGAAAATAGTACTTAAAAAACAGCCAGTACAAAAGAAGAATCATGATGTGATATTGTTTTCCATTTTACAGAGAGTAAAGCAATTGTACATTCAAAAGCATTTTCTTAGACATTTTAAATATCTCTTCATTTATTTTGTTTTATACTTTTAAAACTACTATTTGATCATATAGATAATTTTGAAAATGGAAACACATAGCATGTTATATATAATCAGGTGACCCCCCAAGGTGTGACTTCAATGCTATAGTAGCCAAGGTGTATCTTAGAGGTTAGAGATTCAAAATGTGCTTTAGTTTCAACAAGGTCTGAATGTCACTGTCTCTTCATCATTTTTTGAAAGCGTTGCTTTGTGTTTTGGAATTAAACTTTGACACACACACACACACACACACACACGCGCGCGCGCGCGCGTGTGTGTGTGTGTGTGTGTGTGTGAAAGAGGCATGAGATCGTGGGAGTGGGTGGGTGTGTGTGCAGAGTGTACAAATGTGTGTGGAGGCTAGAGGTCAAGAGTTCAGGTGTGATTTCTCAAGTACTGTCATCTTACTGCTCGAGAGAGACTAAGCATGCCATTTGGATGGAACTTCCCACTAGGATAGGTTGGCTTTTATAACTGCATGCCACTATGCTGGGGTTTTGTGAGTGACTTCTGGGGCCCACACTCAGGTCCTCACGCTCAAGCAGCAACCAGCCACTATCTCTCCAGCTGGTTAACTGAATTCAGACAAATGAATTTTTTTTTTCATTTTGTGGGAATATGTAAATTGTTACATTGGATTAGTTGGCAGGTAGACATGCTGATGAAATGTATCAGCTGTCTAGGTCTGCCTGTCACCATGGTTGACACATGAAGATGTGTGGTAGACTACAAGGGACCCATATTTCCCACTGGATTCCTGGCCATCCCTTTTTGCCATGTAGCTTTGTGGTAACTTCATTGAAGCCAGACCCCTCACTTCCCTTTTGATGCCTGTGGGGTTAGTGCTATGACTTGCTTGGGCATACTGAGGCTGAAGTCTACTGTGTCCATTCTAAATCCAGGACTAAGAGGCTATACAAATTTCCTCCAGTCCTTGAGAACATGTATAATAGCCTCTTCTACAGAGAAGAATGAGCAAAATAGAGGGAGCTGGACCAACTGGGGTACCTCAGATAGATCCTTTAGCATTAACCACCTGCATGAAAATGCATGAGTTGGCACAGCTGATGAGCAGAACTAATTGATGAGCAGAACTAATTAATGTGTCCAGCTTGGGTAAGGGACTCTTGGTTACATTAGAAGCGTTGTAATAAACTGCCACTGATGTTAAGGTTGTTCTGGCACTTCACTGCAAAAATAGTTTTTAAAACTTTATTTATTATGTTAACAATTCGTGTTTATGTGTGTGTGCGTGTGTGTGTGTGAGTGTGTGTGTGTGGATGTGTGTGTGTGCGTGTGGGTGTGTGTGTGCGTGTGTGTGTGTGTGTGTGTGTGTGTGTGTGTGTGTGTGTGTGTGTGTATGTAGCACAATATGTGCAGGTGCAGAGGAAGACTTTGTTGAGTTACTTTCACTTTTACATAGGTTCTGGGAACAAACTCAGGGCATCAGGCTTGCCTTGCAAGTGCCTTGACTGGTCCCACTGGTTCTGAAAATGCACTGTTGATACTTGGTCTGATAAAGTAATCTAAACTAATACTTTATTTTATTGTGTAGTAAAGAAATATTCTTGTCTAAGGTGTATAAATTCTTATAAATGTGATATTAAAACTTGAAAACATTATATTTTTCATACTATTATATATGAGGCTCATTTTTATTATTTATAGCCCCTGTGGCAAGAGTATAAATATCATGTTGTGAGTCAAATAAAAAAGTGCTTGAAATCTTGGAATAGAACTTAAAAGTCGTTTTTCTTACCCAATGATAAGCCATCAACCATTTCACGCTCAGCGGTCACACTCACCAACTATTAGTTAAAATTGTCTTTTAAGACTTGGCAATTTGGTTGTGCCCAGCTGGGGGCGGCCTTTTAGCTGGTCACATTTACCATCAGCCACGTACTTGCTGAAGCAACAGCAATCAAGGTGGCCTTTGGGTCTCTATGTCAAATGTGTCTCTGTATCAATTCTTCTTAAACCCTGGGTCAGGAGCCCACAGGGGACTACATAACTGATTGTGGGAACTGTGAAAACTTGGCAATAATAAAGGATTTCTGAAAATACAATGGGCAAAAATTAATCCAAAGTCAAGCCTGTCATGAATCTGAAGTGTGTTTGGTGGTGTTAGCCTGTGCTGAGTTATGCAACTTCACCACAGCATCCGTCCTGAATGCACACATATGTCCTTGTCCTAAGGATGCTCCGACTAAACAATGCCAAGGACCGCGGCATGAAGCACCCTGGCTTCCACTCAAGTCTCTTACAGACTGTATTATTTTAACTGCAATACAGTGTTTCTGCTCTTATAGACATATAATGGCTTAATTATGAAAAAAAACTTTTAACACTCTCCTACCATCATTCTTCAACATCATAAATATCAGACGAATATACTTTACTTCCTGGAGCTTAGGAAGGAGCACATTCACTTGACCTTGGGTACTGGCCATTCTTTGGAAACAGACACAGAGAGAGGAGAAGGTAAGGAGAGCTCTCTAAAATATGTCCACTTATTCAGGATTCTACTCTTTCTTACCCAGGGTTCGTGTTTGTACAGATACTCCTTAGAACCTATTGACTCTCTACTTGTCAACATTCTATAAAAACCATTAAATAAACAACCAAAAGGGCCATGCTAACATTTCTTTACTGCAATATATCTACATCTCTGGCCTTCCTCTTTTAAATAAAAATATGTAGTTTCTATGACTTTGTAGCTAGTGTTCATGGCTATCATAAATCCATTATGAAATAGCAAAGAAAATAACACCGCTCTCCATGTGCGCTGCTTTGGATGAGGGAAGGATACATATTTTATCATTACATTTTTCTTTTCCAGTTCCAAAAATAACTGGAAGAAGAAAGATTCCAGGCACACTGACTTTCGACTGTTTTTAAGGAGGAGTCCTAAATACAGTTTTTAAAATGCCCTGTGATTTTCCTTTGTTGTTAAATACCATGAGTGAATTGACGCAGGCTCCTGTAGCAAAGCAGTGCAGTCTGGGTTGGTTCAAACCCAAGAAACACATCCTCTCACAGTTCTGTGGCATGGAAGTCAAGGAGGAAAGCATCCGAGGGCTGGCTTGCTCTCAAGCATCCTGCTGCTCACTGGCATCTGATGGCTCGACTTTGCTGTCCCAATATCTTCTTCTCTTCATACAACACAGTCTCTGGGTCTCTCTCTATCTTCACATGGCTATTTTCTTGCAGGGATGAGAGTCTTTGTGCATTTCATTATGGGCTCAAAGCAAATGTTTACACCTGAAGTGTCCTGACTTTCAGGTATGGGGATTAGGGTTTCAAAACATTTGGGGGATGAAAACATTTCAACCCAGACTAGCCTGTCCTGTCTTCTACAAAACTTCATGGTTTCTTAATTAAAAAACAAAAACAAAAACAAAAACAAAACAAAACAAAAACACCTTTTACCCTACATCAGAGGAACAAGACTCTGCCAGTCTAAGAAGGTCTGCAACTCAGTGGGAAAATTCTGTCAGATGCTTCCTCCCTCAGATTCTGCTTGGGTGGCCACTCACCTTTGCCCTAGGCCAGTGGTGTTGTGGTCTGAACCTTTTGCAGTGTTTTAGAGGTGATTGTCAGACTACACCTCAGCATTGCTTCCAGAACTTGCTGCCCAAGGAGTCTGAAGATCTTCCATGTCATCCAGCATCATTTGCTCAGCATTGCTTTCTTCAGACCATTCTTCTCTTCCCAAGTTGTACTGTAAACAGAAAAGAGAAAGACCAGGCCACTGTACACCCTCATCCCTTAGAAACCAGTTGAAATAAACACACAGATCCCCCACTCACCATCTCAAGTCTCAAACAAAATGTACTAAATGTAACTCAGTCACTGCTACAGGATATAGCATCAGCCACAACCATAGACCAAAATCTGCATGAGTTTCTCAGAGCTGTTGAAATGAAGAAGCACAGTTGGGTAGTTAAGACAAGAGGAGTGCACTATTTCCTAGTCCTGGAGACTCAAAGTCTGAAACTAAGATGTCAGCTGAACTCTTTCCTATCAGAGGCTGGGAGAGTCTGTTCCATGTCCCACTCCCAGTTTACAGTGATAGAAGTCTGCCAAACCTCAGCTTACTTCTCTCCTCCAGTATAACATCATTTCAACTAATTATATCTTTAATTACCCTGATTCCACATAAGGTCACAGTCTTCAGTAATGGAGTTAGGAAACAATATAATTATTTTTTTCAGGGCAGGGCATACTCAATTCAGTATCTTCAGAGAAAAGAATACACATGCTTCTTAGAAACTTCTGCTCTCCAGTTATGCATCTATCTCTGGAGAATTGAGGATGGTGCAATGACCTTGAATGATACCTAAATGCAGTTTTAAATCTGTTAGCAGCAACAGCAACTTACTTTTGTCTTTGGCTGGATGGCATAAGTGGATTAACCTGGGCATTTACTTCTCCACTTTCCTGCAAGCTCACAAAAATGATAGCAAAGAAAAACAGCAAACTAGAAACAGTTAAGTGTGAAGAGTGTGTGGGAGGAGATGAGAGCTGTAAAATTCAGGAAACTGGAGAGAGGCAGATGTGAAACTGATTTGACAGACCTGAAGAAACTGGAGGGTAAATCAACAATGGAATGGCTAGAGGGAGACAGACTGAAAACACAGGCTCACACCATGTGCAGTGCATCGCACATATTAGGGATCAGGGGCTCCAAGAGCCTCTAAAATAAAGGCGTAGAGGAGCTGGGTAATATCTCAGTCAGTGAGGTACCTGTCTTACAAGCATGAGGTCCTGACCCCTGAACCCACATCTGTAAGTTTGGCACGGTGATGCCAGTTCATGATTCAGTACTGGGATGTGGGCACACTGAGATCTCTGGTGTTCACTGGGAAGCCAACATAGCCATGGTGTTTATCCACTTAGCTTGATGACTGGTAGATTCAGCTCACCAAGTGCAGTTCCAGGGACTCAAACTGCAGAAGGAGAGAATTGACTACTTCAGGTTGTAGTCTGACCCCCACGGGCATACACTGTGGCTCGCATTCTCTCCTTTTCTCGTCCTCTCGCACACGCTCCTATTGTCATAACTAAATACAAATTGGAAAATCTTTATCTCAAAATGTATCTTCCCTGTGTCTTTATGTGTTTTATCAAAATGATGGAGTAAGTTAAACTAGAGGAAGACATGGAGTCCAAGAAAAGGGATCCATAAAAAAAGAAAGACTTCCTGGCATGCTGGGCAATGGCCAGAAGGCCTACAGACTTAAGGAACTTGGTGGGATATAGTGCAGCATGGGGTGCTGTCATTCTTAGGAACATTCACTTGTATGGTCTCATTTCTGGGTGTGCAGCCCATAACCTAAGCCTTTTGGTCCTGAGTGTGTATCTCTGTGATATTCCGACAAATAACTAGAAGGGAGATGTACATGGATCTACCCAGTGTTTTGACAGCAGATACAGGTGATCATTTCTGTAGTACTGATTAAGCAAGATATTAGCTGTTCGTTTAGCAATGCAGTGGCATTTTAAAAGAAAACTGCTAAGTACAAACAAACAGCGAGAAACAGGAGACAGAAAAGCAACAGCGTTTATGTAAATGAAGAACATCTGTGGATAACGTGCTGTGTGTTGAATACATGCGACTCCATCGGTTTGGTATGGGGACAGAGTGATGGAGATAAGGGGGTTGTTGAAATGAGTGAACTGAACCAGAGAAAAAGAACCGTCCCTCTCCACGCTGGTGCACACTCCCTCTGCACTCTGTCTTACCCAGGTAAAGGCTCGGCAAGCTCTGTAGGTCTGGGCTTTGGTCTCACTCAGGGATTTTACAGCAGAGAAGAGACAAAAACATTTCCTCCCATTCTCTAGACACAGGGCGATGATTTCCCAGATGGATGCAGGAATTTCAATGAATATAAATACTGACAGACTTGTGAATATAAAGTTCTCATCTTCGTAACAGAATGATGCAAATGTAGGCACACCTGGGCTAAAAGTGCTGTTCTGTACCATGTAATGGGTAATACCGGCTTCCGTGTGTTTTTAGATTACCCATGTGAAAATTTCGCTGATCTGAAAGATGAGTTATTAGTTATTGTTTCGCTGATTTGACCGATTACCTGAAAGAAGCCACTTAAGGAGGGGTTCTCCTGGCTCACAGTTTTAAGAGAAGCAGTTCATCCTGATGCAAAAAGCATGGTGAAGCCATTTGAGGCAGATGGCAGCATTGTACCTACACTCAGGAAACAGGAGAATCCTGGTTCTTACTGTGTCTTTTCCTTTTCCCATTTTGTTAAGTCCCGGACCTCTGACTATGGGATGAGCTGCCCAGATTCAGGGTGTGCCTTCCTGTCATGACTAAGTCTACCTGGTAACACCCTGAGAGCCTGAGGTGTGTCTCCTAGATCTTTCCAAATCTACTCAAGTTGATCATGAAAATTAACCGTCATACAAACCTAACCTTAAAGGACTTGAAGGATAAATTGAAATCCCTAGTTCTTTCTTTGCTGAGTGGCTGGCATTTAGTGACTGCCAGCTACATCCTGGGTGGCTGTGTCACCTCCAACACCTAACAATGTTTGGGGATGCAATGAACCTGATCAGCTCACCTGAAGGCTTCTCTTAAGAGCAGATGAAGGATGTGGATTCCAGCCAGTCAGTTTGATTCATGACAGATAAGAACAGAAATTGGGAACATACACTTAGAAGTACTTTTATTAATTAGATTTATGTTTTTTGATGATTTTGTATATATCTTTACACTACTTTTCTCATCATTTATTTATTTTAATTGTACAGAAAGTTTAATCAGACAATGAGTTGAGTGGGGGGGGTGAATAAAAGATCTTATTACAGATAGACTGGAAATAGTTTGGTAAATCTATATTCAAAGTAAGCTTCTGGACCAAGGACTGCATTAGATCCGTTTTCTTTGTTGAAATGATTAAATCCAAACTGTTAAATTGCCATTGAAATGTTATCTTGCACCTGCCTTTTACAAGGGAGTGGTTTTTGGGAAGGGATCCTATACTATTTTCACCAACACCAAAAACAGTGTCCAGCATTTACTGAACACTATATATATTTTAGTTCAATGAATACTTGGGCTGAACTTCACAATGTGATTGTCATACAAGAAGTACAGATTAGTGGCCAGTGGCTTTCAGTTGTGGCAGAAGATGAGGTCTGTCTCTGGGCTTTCAAGATTTGTGACCCTAAGAAACCTTTGGGCCTCTGTGAGTAGTAGTCTTTGAATAACAAAAATTTATCTTTTTTAGCAGGAGGTGGTAGCATGCCTTTAATCCCTGCATTGTGGAGGCAGAGGTAGACAGATCTCCATGAGTTAGAAGCCAGACTGGTCTACAGAGTAAGTTCCAGGATAGTCAAAGCTACACAGAGAAACCCTGTCTCGAAAAAACCTACCTTTTGTATTTTTGCAAATAAAGGATTTATGATATATTGTATATTACTTTTCTCCTTGCTGTGATAAAGTACCCTGATAGGAACTTAAGGGGGAAAGAATTTATTTTGGCTTACAGTTCCAGGGTGCAGTACATCATGGATGAAAAAGCATGGTGACAGGGCCAAGAACCTGGGCCCATTACACTTGCAGTCGGGTGCACACAGAGAGAAAAATGCTGGTTCTCAGTTAGCTTCCTCCATTTGATTTGGTCTAGTCAGCACCTGGTCCCACTGAATGGTGCCACTCACATTTAAGGTGGGTCTTCTACATTACCCTAATGGAGAGACCCCCTCATAGGGATCTGCTTTCTGGGGCTCTAAATCCCATCAAGTTGACAATAGAGATTAACCATCACAGATAATTGAATTAAATATTCTGTTGTCGTTGTGATAATGCATTCTCCCCCACCCCCCCAAAAAAAAAAGAAATGTCTTTTTCACTTATTTTCAAGACATTTCAAATCCAGACTGACCTCCTTTGCCCCATTAGTGTGAATTACAGATTCTTCACTGTCATGGCCAAAAGCAAGTAAGTTAATTTAGATCCCCAGATGAGTAATGCTGTGAGGATATTTTTAGTGACTCTAATAATGACTGAATCTTGTGGCTTGCTGCAAAGACATTATTAGCAGCTGATGCCAGGCTTAGGAAGGGAAGATGAGAAGGTGTAAGCTGCAAGGGCTTGGGAGGAGATCCAGGGTATGAGAAGGGAACACTATCTCCCAATGACTAGAGAGCAGATGTCATTCCTATCAGGAGGTCAGATACGTGGCTCCTGAAGCCACCGCATGGCAGACAATCTGATAACAGTGACTAAAAAAACAAAAGGCATCTAATTTCCCCCCAACTGATAAAGCTGTCCGAGATAGATCAATTTAGTATGGTTGTTGTTGGGAAATTGATTCTGTTTGATGTTCCCCAAGTAGATCATGTAGTTTCCTAGGAAACATCCTTTTTCACTTAAATCTAATTTTCTCACAGAGCAGGATCGGATGAGTCACCCAGCCTGACTTTTCTCTCACTTCCCTCTGCCCATTAAGAAGGACCTACCAGCTGGAAATCTGCTAAATGAAATGAATTTATTAGCTCTTTTCACCTTGTTCTTCACTTAACTCTTGTGTTCCTTCCTTACAAGCCGAATAGCTTCCCTGATGTGAAGGGCTGTAGATAATGAAGGAGCTAGCTGTGGGATGTGAACAAGCAGTGAGCAACTGGTTCTCTCAGTTTCTTGGTGATTAGACTGTATTTCAACTGCAACTTTAAATGGAAAACAGTATATGTGCAGATGCTCTTTCCTTGCAAGCAGTAGTGGAACTTGATGTTGGCTTCACTTAGTTTTCTATTTCTGCTCTCAATTTACGGTAGTGACAAAAGGTGGGGGGCATGATGGAGGTAAGAGAGGAAACATTTAAGCTCTATGTGTAGCTATCTTTATTCTGTCGGATCCAATAAACAGAAACACGGCCTCAAGAAATCGAGAACCTGGAGATGACCAAGATGCTATTTTAATTTGTTGATGTTACACACGATCTTTTTAAGAAATGAGAGCAATTTGTTTGCTTCTCTCAAACATGCTGAGTCTACAGTTTATGGAACTTTCACCCCATTGTAAGCATAGTTATCTCCATGGTAACATGCCCTGGCTTGGGCAAAGGAGGGAAGTCTGATGCAATTTAATGTAAATAAGAGGTTTTTACAGTGAAAACTCACTGGTTCCCTGCTGGGTTGGCAGCATGGAGCGCCCCATGAACACAGACCCTGCTACTAACTACAGCATCTCTTGGCTGGTGTAAGCATAGAGCTGCATGATCTCCTCTCATTTCAGCAAATCTCATTAGACACTCAGTGTGTGCCAGGGTCTTGCTAAGTGCCTTCCTTGTGTTTCACATGTGAGATGGGGTGTGCCATTATTATCCCACGTAACAGATGAGAATTGGGGTGGTGGATGCTTGTCTTATACTGCCTAAGGCAGCTTCTCAGCTCTGACGCCCTTCACCTCCACCGGTGTTCTTTTTCCTTCCATTCCTAGGAAAAATATTGTTTTTCAAAATGACGGACTGTTGAGGCTATCCAGACGTCTGTAGCTTGAGCTATCGAGTCACTGGTTTCATACAAGTGATTGAAAGTGTGTCTTAAATCTAACAAGATTCATCAAAAAGGTATTGTAAAAGAGTGACTTCATGGTGTGTAGTGTGTGTGTGTGTGTGTGTGTGTGTGTGTGTGTGTTCAAATTTGTGGCAACATGTGTGGAAGCTAGAGGTCAGCCTCAGGTGTTATTCCTCAGGGGCAACCCTCCTTGTGTTTTTGAGACAGAGTTTCAAAAAAATGGCTTTTTGTCTGGAACTTACAGATCCAAGTAGTCTGGATGGTCATCCAGCCGTAGGGATCTTCCTGTCTCTGCTTCACCAGCACTGAGTTCACGACCATGTGCCACCACACTCAGCTTTATTTCTGTGGTTTCTGGGGGATTAAACTCAGTTTCTCACACTTCTATGGCAAGTATTTTATTGACTGAACCACCTCCCCGAGCCTCTAAATCTTTCTTGAAAACTAGTTCTTTAGCTCTAAGACAATGCATATAAGCTAGTCCTCAATGAACAATAACCTACCATTAAATTTCAGTGATATGAATCAATACAAAAAGATCACTGTGATGTTTAACTGACCTGGGCTTTCTTGGGTAGGGAAACACTCACTCAATGTGCATTTGTCAAGAGATGGAGGTTGGGTTTGGTGAGGAAGACTTCTTACTCATGTGTCCCTCCACCCCTTTCCTGGGTCCAGTGGGCGAGCCCAGGCCTATTTGTGACAAGTCCACATTCTCCACATTTTCCTCATTTTAGGTCCTAGATGCTACCATATGACAATTAAGACAATACCAGCAATTATTTTCCAGGAGGCACAGATGGTGTTTGTTTCGTTTCAGAACCCAAATCCTTATTGGTCCTTCTTTTAAGGCCCATTTCCCAGGAAACATTTCATGCACACAACAATAAAGAGCAGCAAATGACATTATTAATATCTGAAGACTCATTAAATTGTACTTAGGATTAAAATGTTCCAGACTCTCGGGAGAGTTCTGAATATAAATGTTCATTTAACCTACCTTCAAATTGAAGTATTTTAGCAGAAGAAAGAATTGGATTTTGGTCAGCAAATGTTACACAACGCTGCTTCTGCAGGGCAGCTCTCTGGCCCCATTTCCTCCGAATGTCTGAATTTGTAACTTTAGGCAGAAGCCTTTTCCTTGGGCAGAAGATTATATTTATCCTTAGGTTCTCATCATCTCTGTCTTTCCTCTTGAGGGACAGTCATTGTGTAGGAGGACCATACCAAACCTCAGTGGGATTGTCACAAACCTTTATGACTCCATTAATGAAAGCAGACCTGGGCTCATCCACAGGACACAGGACAGCCTGGAAGGTCACACAACAGCTTTTATTACAGGCTATTTAAGAGAGAATAGGAAGACTGGTCTATGGAAATCAGGTAGGGTATCTTTCAATGTGGATAAGTTTCAGAGTGTTTTCTGGAGTTGGATGAATGGAGGGGTCAGCTGGTGTTTCCAGCCTGAGGTTCATTCTGGCATCAGGGAAGACCAGGAGGAGATTACAGTGTTAGACACACAGAGTCACCTAGGCACAGGACCTCAGAAAAGTTGAGGTGGGAGATTTCTGTGCCCCTCACTACTGATTTAAGTAGAACATTGAACAGGAAAACAAGAGTAGATCATGACTAGATCCACAGATACCCCAAGGTAAAAGCCTGGGTTTCTACTGGGAAACATCTGGGATCTGGTTTAAACAAACAAGCAAACAAACACATTTATTAGATCAAGAATTCAAGGTTATTGCTGGGGCTGGTGGTACAGAACTGTAAACCCAGCTACATGCAGGGCAGAGGCAGGTGGATCAGAGGTTCAAGGCCTTTTCTGAGCTTCTGAGTGAGCTCGGGGTCATCCTGGGCAATTTCGTGAAAGCCAAGCTCAAGTTCAAAAGAAAGCAGAGGATGTGGATCAGTGGTAGAGCACTTACCCGGCATATGTAGGGTCCAAGTTTAACGTTTGTGCTAGATAGTCTTACATCAACTTGACACAACCTAAAGTCATCCGAGGGAAAGAAACATCAATTAAGAAAATGCCTCCTTAAGATCAGTCTGAGGCAAGCCCGTAGGGCATTTTCTTAATTAGTGACTTATGCGGAAGACCCAGCTCTTTGAGTGGTGCCATCTCTGGCCTGGTGGCTCTGGGTTCTGTAAGAAAGCAAGCTGACCAAGCTGGAGGGAGCAAGCCAGTAAGCAGCACTCCTTCATGATCTCTATGTCATCAGCTCCTACCTCCAGGAGCCTGTCCTACTTAAGTTTCTGTCCTGACTTCCTTTGTTGATGAACTATGTTGTGGAAGCTTAAGCTGGAGTAATCCTTTCCTCCCCAAGTTTCTTTGGTCATAGTGTTTCATCACAGCCATAGTAACCCTAACTAAGACAAGATGGTGCAAGGATAGCGGGGATTGCTGTAAGAGACCTGACTGACCATGTATTTTATAGGGAAGATTGTGGAAGGACTTTGTAGCTTTGGACTAGAAGAGCTGTTGAGTGTTCATAACAAGTGGGCTGTTCTGTAGGAGCATGGCAGATAAGAATGTTGAGGACAATGCAAATGATGGAGGTCTGGCTTGTGAAGTTTCAGAGGGTCGTTTAAGGCTCTAGGGGGACCATTTTTTATTTTGAGTTAAGAGTATGTGGTCTAGTTAGCTGGGACTGAAGAATCAGCTGTGATTAACAAGATATAAGAACCACTAAAGCAAAAACATTGCTTTCCTGGGATATTCAATGGGGGTCAACTGGAGCTAGGAAATTAGTGGTGATTAAGAAGACCAGCATTGTTGAGGTGAAATCCTCTGGGAAGTGTTTCTTGAGAGTCAACACACAGAAACTGTGTTACAGAGGTGGCCAAGGTTGTACCTTGTGCTGGCAGCTGAACTTGATAGTGTAAGAGATACCCAGGAGGTGCTAGTTTTGAAGGTGTGAAGGGGTCATGGATAGCAGCTAAGACTTGGCACTGTGTGGCAGTGTTGGAGTCCCTGAAGAAAGCCCAGGAGAGGGTATTTGTGAATGTGCAGCTCAGTTGCAGCGGAAGACACACAGCAGTTTGGAGATGTCCGTGCCATGAGGATGACCACTAGGAACAGCCGTGGCTATGGAATGGAACCAGCTAGATACTAAAAGACAAGTTGTGTGTGCTGCAGAGGGCAGGGACAGAGAAGTGACCCAAGCCCTTTTGAGGAGCCCAGAATATACAGTGAGTAAGTCTCAGATATTGGAAATTAAGTTATTTACATTGTTGGAGTTTTGATTTGCTCTGATCTGATTGTAACTGTACCCTGATTCTTCCATCTTGAAGCTACAAAGTATTTAACTTAATTTTGATTTGTACAGGAGCCCACAGTTGAGATATTTTGAACTTTTTAAAAAGAGATTTTGGATTCTTAAAGAGACTTGGAATTTTAATGGGAGAAAACTTTAATGTGTTTTATTTTGTAAAGACTGTGGGACTTTTAAAGGTATTTATGTTTTTAATGTGAAATCTTGGTAATAAATAAGATAGGAAAGATTGTGGCTTAACAGTGATGTGTTTGTATGTCAAGGTGACAAGGAGTCCATTGTACTGTCTACTTTTATTTTAACTTGATACAATCTAAAGTCATCTGAGAGGAGAAAACCTCAATTAAGAAAATGACTCCAAAAGATTGGGCGGTAGGCAAGCCTATAGGGCATTTTATGAACTACAGACTGATGGGGGAGGGCCCAGTCCATTGTGGGTGGAGCCATCCCTGGGCCAGTGGTGGTCCTGATTCCATAACAAAGCAGGCTAAGCAAGCTAGAGGGAGCAAGCCAGTGAGCAGCACTCCTCCGTAGCCTCTGCATTAGTGTCTGTCTCTAGATTCCTGCCTTGATTGAGTTCCTCTTCTGACTTCCTTGGATGACAACCTGTGATGTGGAAGCTTAAGTTGAACAAATCCTTTCCTCTCCAAGTTCCTTTGGTCATGGTGCTTCATCCCAGCAATAGTAACCCTAACCAAAGGACCATTGCCCCCACCCCATCCCTCCAAAGTTTAAAGCAATATGAATAATGTCAGCACAGAAACACCGTTTGTTCTGATGTTTTGGTCCTGACACTGTCACTATCAGGTATCGTCATCTTTGCAAACATGTGACTTTGTTTCTTCTATCCCGCTTCTGGAAGAGAATATTTAGCACCATCATTGAAGGATGCTGTGTGGTTCTGTTTCTAACTTGAGAACTTCATATTTATGACAAGAATAAATCTGACAAGAGCGTATCAGGGAGCTGAGATTTGAAAGAGACTTTGATTTAGTGATGTGCGTGTGTGTGGTTTATGTGTGTAGTATGTGTATGTGGTGTATGCATGTGAGTGTATGGATGTATGTTCACAGTGCACTCGCGTGAAGGCAAAGCTAGATGCTGGGTGACCTCTTCCAACACTGGCTTATCGCCTTGAGACAGAGCCCGAGGCTCGGCATTTCTGCTAGGCTGGCTGGCCAGTCATCTCTAGAGAACTGCCTGTCTTTACCCCTGAATGCTGGAGTTCCAGGCACTCATGGCTACGCACAGCTTTTATGTGGGTGTTGGGAATTTAATCTCTCATTCTGGTGCTTGAAAAGCAAGTTTCCTAGCTCCATGAACTATCTCTTCAGCCCTCTAATTTAGTTGACTCTTTATAATCACAACCACAAGTGGAGCTTCAGGATTAATAAAACAGAAACCCGTTTCCAGTTACAGGAGCAAGGGACAAGGAGATACAGAGAAGGCCATGCACATGCAGAGCTGTGACATGGAGCCCATGTGGCACACATGCTCCTGCCTGTGCCCAAAGAGAGCAGGTAGGTGCTTCAACTTATCCCTATTCTGAAATCTTGCTGGGATGGATCCAGTCAAAACCCAGATTTGCTAGGAATTCTGGAGATGTAAGGGGGCCAGTTCCTTAGGTCATAGAGCCTTCAGAGAAGATGGAGGGTGGCTGTGGCTGAAGGGAAGTGAGAGATGACTCAGAACATCTGTGAAATGTCAGAGGACATTGACACCAACTGGCCTATCAATTCTTATGTTTCTTCCTTAAACAAATCACTTCCCTGACTATAACTGTCTCCTAGGTGTCAATACAGAGACCTTAGAGACAGTGTTCCCTGAGTACCGCTGAATCGCTCTAGTGACTTATTACTGGGATCTTAGAGATGTGTTTGTGTTGCTAAAAGTAAAACAACATACTTACAGGCATATATAGACACACACACACATAGACTCACACAGACAGTCAGACACACACAAACACACTCATACACACACAGACATAGACAGACAGACAGACAGAAAGACAACAATAGACAGAGAGATACAGACATAAACAGACATACAGACAGGCAGTTACAGACAGATAGACACACACACACAAAGACACACCCATACAGAGACATACAGATGCACAGAGAGACTGACAAACACACACACGCATATACATACACATACACATACATACAGATATACCCACAGAGACACACACACAGAGAAACACACACATACATAGAGACTCACACAGACACACAGAGACATGCACACACATACACATGGACACAGAGACACACATAAACACACAGACACAGTCATACTGAGACCCAGACGCACACACAGAGACACACAAGCGCACACACAGCACGCACTCAGAAGGACATACACACAGAGAGAGATATACGGAGAGAGAGACACACACACACAGATACACATACACAGAGAGAGACACACACATAGAGACCATTTCACTGATTCAGGAATTCAGAAAGCTTCTTCATTCTCTAATCTGTCTAAGATAAGACCCTAGGATGCAGTCACAGAGGGTCTGCTGAGGCTGTGCAACCCCATTCTTGCTAATACACCTCTACGATTACACTATGTTCTACAGAAGTTGTACGGAGCCCATCAGGTCTCATTTTCTCCTAACCTATCTAGGTACTGTTCTAGGTTTCTAAGAAGAATAGAGAAACACAAGACATCACACAATTAGGGTAAACAGTCCTTTTGGGGTCCTGTGTAAAAGTGCTTTCGATTTTGATGTTGTTATGTGCCGTGGGGGTGCCATGTTAATGAATTTTAGATTTTTTAAAATTACATTTATTGTCTGTTTGTGAAGGGGTACTCATGTGCCATTGCCTGTGAATGTGGACTACAGGATAGCTTGGGTTCTCTCCTTCCATGTGAGGCCTGGTGATAAAACTCAGGTGACAAGACTTATGGCAGCAAATGTCTTTACCCACCTTGCCCCAAGTTTTGTCTTTTGTAATAGTGAAGAAAACTATTCTGTTTTAGATATTTCTATGTTTTTTTTTCATTCCTCTTTCTCCATTGGTTTTCTTCTTCTCCATTTCCTGCCTTCCCCATTTCCATGATTTTCTCTGAGAAGAGTTGTTTTTCTGGTTCGTAGCTGCTGATTGAGCGTTTTCAAGAATCTGTGTGAAGATGGAAAAATTGTACCCATTCCTCCTTCAATTTGTTCTTCTTTGTGGACTTTTTTTTAATCTATCTGCTCTTTGTTCAGATCATATCTATCTGCTGCCAAATGATTCACATAAAACCGAAGGTGCACATCTGCCTTGCCCAACATCTAGCCTCAGTTTGCCCCAGGGCTTGCAGTCTTTATATGCATTGCATAAAATGAAGTGAGAGCAAACTCCTGAGGCAAAAATGACACATTTCTTGATATGTTCTAGGCCAATATTGAACTAGTCATGTAAATAAAGTAGAAGGCTAGAAGGTTCCTGATACATGCCACACGTCCTGAACCCCAAGTCTCATATAAGAAAGTATTCTCTTTGTCCCTGGATGAGACTATCTTACCATGGAGATGCTGATTCCTACCATATTTTTGCTGTATTTTGCTCCAGTGGTGGCTTTGGTGAGTGTATCCCTGGAAACTACTAGAAAGGTATACTCTATAAATTCCATTACAGGAACCTAGGACTTGACAGTTGGGAGATAGTTGGAAACCATATGTCTCATCTTTCTCACCTCACATGTGGGTCCACCATTGGGTTACTGGTTCTCTAATTTCCATTCTCCCTCTCCCAAATAAGGGCACATTTCCTGTAGTGCTCTCTGAAGGCAAGCTATGGAGTGCTATGTGACACTGGAACACTTACAGAGATCTGAGATCTCCCCCTTTCTACTGCTGCAAGCTTGTCCCTTCCAAGTCCAAGTTGCCATGACTTATAGCTAGGCTTTGCCAGTGCCTGTTATTCCTGGCATATAGGGTAGGTCACATGACATGGAACATGCCCCAACCCATCGCAACATTCTATAAACCTATAAGAACAAAAAACTGCCTTCACTGGAGGTCAGTATGGCGATATCTTAGAAAACTTGGAATAGCTTTGCCTCAGGACCCAGTCATACCACTTCTGGGTATACATCCAAATGACTTCTCACGGAATCATAAGGAAGTTTCCTCATCTATGTTCATAGCAGCCTTATTTGTAATAGCTAGAAACTGGAAACAACCCAGATGTCCCTCACCTGAAGAATGGATTAAAAAACTGTGGTACATCTACACAATGGAATATTTCTCAGCCATCAGAAACAATGAAATTATGCAATTTGAAGCCAAATGGATGGAACTAGAGAAGCTCATCCTGAGTGAGCTAACCCAGACTCAGAAGGATGCACATGGCATCTATTCACTTATAGTAGGATTTTAGCTATATAGTAGAAGGTATCAATACTACAACCAACACACCAAAGGGAACATGGACATAGACTTTTGTTTGTTTGTTTGTTTTTTAGTTTTCTCTCCCTGGCAATGAGACACTTTTCATTGGTGGTACTGCCTTGTAGGCCCCCAGTGTATGAGGAGGCTCTTGGCCCTCATATGACTACTGAACTGGGATGAGGGACTGTTATATAGGGACACTCCACTCCAGAGGAGTGGGATGGAAGGGTTAGGGGGTAGAGGGTGCAAGGGCGGGGCTGGAGAGGGGGGGAAGAGGACAATATGATGGAGATGTAACCTGAAGCAACAAATAAATAAGTTTATTTATTTAAATAAAAAAACTGCCTTCACACTGTGTCTCTCCATTTAAACCCTTATTATGCTTCCCATGGTACAATCCTATAGGTGGCCTGGTCCTCCTGAACTGAAGGGTCTGTCTACCTTCAGGGCCCCATTATGGCTGTCTATTACTGTGACATCATTTCTCCTAATGTCTCAGAGTATTTATCTCAGCTTACTTTCTATAAAACTTCATTCTTCTACAATGTGTAACACCCACAGCTTAGGAAGGCAGAAATAAACATTTCTATGATGGTAGAGTTGGTCTCTAGTCTTGTAGTACAACATGGCAACTCTAGTCATATGCAGCCTCTGTAAGCTTAAATGTGGTTAGCCATTGAGGAACTAAACATTAAATTCTGAATTTTATTTAAGTTTAAAAAGCTGCCTAAATCTGGGTCAGAGGCTATCATATAGAATAGCAAAGGTCTAGAAAGTTCTTGTGATATGCCCAATGCCACTCAGTTTTTAAGTGGGAGAAGTTCTCTGTCTACTCAGGACTTCTGACTCAGTTGTGAATTATTAGTGGGTTATAAATTTTGGAGCAAACCTCCCAACCAGGAGCAGAAAACTGAGTTAAAGTTACAGAAGAGAAGAGCCTGTTGCCATGGCAGTGACTAAAGGAAATGGGTACCGCACTGGAAGCGGGTGATGCAGGAAGGTAAGTCTCTTAACAACGTCATCCTAGACAGGAAAATTCAAGACTGGGCTCATAGATCAGCTGGTAGAGTACTTGCCTAGCATGCATGAATCCCTGAGTGCAACTCCCAACATAGGATCAACCAGTTGGAGGCAGGGAGATCAGAAGTTCAAGGTCATCCTTGTTTATATATTGAGGTAAACTGGGCTACATAGTCTATCTAAAGAAAAGAACATGAATATTCCAAATGGACACATATTCCAGGTATAATATCTAAGATAATGAAACTAAGAAGAAGTGTAGGCATATACCCTTATTTAATAATACAGGTGCAATGGAAGCGAAACTAGAAATACAACTACAGGAAATCTAGGAGGGAAGAAAAACAAGCTAGAGTTGGTATGAAATGAAACTCAATTTATCTTACAGAAGATATTAAGAAATAATGTCCCCAAAATGGGCATATTAAAGAGCAGTGTGAGGGTAAGTAGTTATGAAATGGTCTCTGAGATGAAGAGGTCAAAGCTATTATCTCCATGGAGCGCAGCAATGCGTGGGGAGAAGTGGATTGGCAGAGCGTGAGTTAATACTTCTCAGCGTTTTATTTTTTTGGTCATGTTAGTTCTTTTTATTGAGCTCCCTGGGTTTGACATTAAGGCAGAAAATAAACTTATCAGGAATAAAAAGAATTAATAGAAGGATGTTTGGAAGCAGCACTTAAGGAACAATGTAGTTCATTAGTGTTCTTCCTGTGTATTTTGCCCGGCACACAAAAATACTTACACATGGAAATCATTTGTATTTGTCTGCACTATACAGACAGGCAGTTTTGCCTCGTAAGCCCAGCCCCTCACTCTACTGCTAGATCTTTTAACTAATTAGATTACACAAACAACATAGGCAAGATTAGTTGTGTGTTACATGGATTCAAACACTATCTGCAGCATTCTCTAGGTAGAGGGGGCCACAAGCATGAAAGGACATGAAAGTAGATGGGGCTAGATGGGAAGAGAAGGGGATGGGTACTGTTGGGAGGCAATGAGACAGCAATATGATAAAGAATGGACTAAAAACAGGTACAAAGATGTCATAATGAAACCTATTATATACACTTTACAGAAGCTAATAAAATCACTGAAAGATACAAGAAACTAGACCTGATACTCTTTGCTTCAAATACCTGAGGTAAGAGTATCTGTGGACTCATCCATTTTGGCTACTTGTTTTGCTTGCTAGGACGAATTGGTGGAGCCAAGTAAAGGCTGGTTTGTCAGAGCTGGGAAACCAGTGAACAGTCTGGATTCTTAAAGACCACCGTTGAACTAGGTGTTGAAGATAGCAGAATGAATTGAGGACAGGCAGTTTCTCTGCTTCAAAGAAGCAGTACAGCCACTGAAAGGCCAGAGTGGGTGTAGCTGTTCATGCATCCTAACAAGGTTTGTCGATGGCAAATACAATGACCAGGCTGAACAGAGATACCCAGTGCACCCACAGAAGGGCTTGCCTTGCTTAGCAAGACTGTGCAGGTCATTTCTACTTTGCAGGAGCTGATTCTGGGATTATATATGAACAGGGGTGAATGGAGTGGAGATAACATAAGATAACCCTCCCCGACAATGACCACCTGACCTTCTAATCTAGGTCCACCAAGACTCTAGCTCCACTGCTGAACTGACCCTTCTATGCACTGAGCTTTAAGCGCATCTCTTCTTCAGAATCTTGCCTTAAAGTTACATCAGGAATTATTTCATGTTCCTGAACAGAATCCATAGGTTAAGCTCACCTGACCATCATTGTACTTTGGTAATTTGAAATGGTTGTAAAGTCCACTCTATCCAGACCCTTCTCCCATACCCCATCATTACCAGAAATTACCCCTGTAGGCAGGCTAGCCCATGCCTGATGGACCAGGGGACTCCCTACCCACCTGACTGCAAGCTTCAAGCTCACCAGGCCCTGTGCAGCATAATCCACCACTGGATACTCTTCTGCATCCCTAATACCAAAGTCTTCATCAGAAATTCCCAAGGGAAACTGCAAGTCATCCTTACATTAGTGCAGAGGAGAGGATGAAGCTGTTGGTCCTCTGGGTTCTGTACAGCTTCTCTATCACATGAGGCTTTTCCTTCCAGAAGCCATCTTGGTCTTATTCCAGGCCCATTGCTCTTGCCCTCATTACTTCAAGCTGATTATATAAAAGGCATGCCTTAGCTCAGGCTGCTGCTACAACTACACAAACAACAGAAATCTGTATTCTTATGGCTCGAGGGCTGCACAGGGCAAGGTCAGGGTACTAGGGATTACACCCCAGTGGAGATCCTCTTCCTGGTTTGTAAATGACTTTCCCACCATGAAGAGGGTTTCATCTTCATAACCTAAAATTCCAATTATGTCCCAAAGCCCATGTCTACTAATAACACCACCACCTGCATGTCCCATCTCAAACAGTAGCCCAAAATTCATAAGATACATGACCGTTCAGAGCCAACATGATGCATATAGCCCATACTTCCATGTTGGCTTTAAATAAATCTCCTCGCTACTTTGCTGACTGTGTGGACATCTTTAGTGATTTGAACAAGATGCTGGGAACTGGAAATGTGCACCCTGAACAAGGACAACTAGCCACTCAATTGTGAACCTGAGACATGAGCTCCCTTTATATAGTGGTGGGATGCATGTAAGGTAGACATTCCCATTTCAGAAGCAGAAATAAAGAGGTGAAGGGTGATGGACATCAAGAAATTTCAAATCCCAGCACGACTAGTCGATTAGCTTGCAGAGCTTGAGGACAATTGTCTCTGGGTCAAGACTCTGCCTGTGAGGACTCTAGAGTAGTCTATTCTTTCTGGATCCATTGAGTTGCTAATGAGAGGGCTGACACCCAGAAGCAGGGACCACTGAAAGCCCAAGGCTTGCTCTAGGTGACATTGGTGATATCCATTGGCCAACAGGGACATTCTTCCATTTCTTTGAAGAGTCATGCATGGTTGCAGATAAATAGTCCAATGATGTGGTTTGTAGGTAGCAGGAACTCTGATGGCTTTCTTTTACTCCATTCCTGTTTCATTCTTCAGATCAGTGTTTTGTGTGTGTGTGTTTGTTTGTTTTTTACTGGCACATTCCTGTGCTTGTGTGTGTGTCCCACAGATAGCAGATTAGCTTCAGAAATCACAGTATCCTTGACCTTATCTTTTCTGTGGTTTGGAATGCAGGTAGCCAGGGAAGTTTTTAGATTCACACATTCCACCCCTTTGTGTTTAACAGCCCTGGACTCCATCTTCCTCTTAGTCCTCTCATTTCTGTAGGAGGAACAGGAATGAGGGGCGTGGAAGCTACATCTCTAGCACTTGGCTTGGAAATCTCTGATAAATGCAATTATTTTATCATATGCAAGTCCTGCCCTTCCAGAATGTACTATGACATGCATTGGATGAATTCTTTGCTACTTTATAACAAAGACCACTTCTAGATGTAAACAGAGTCCCTCATTTTATCTGAAGCCTTCCTGGCTTTGTCTTCGATGTCCATATTTCCAGTGTGCACCTTAAATGTCTTCCATCCGTACTTAATTTCAAAGCTGCTTTTTACAATTTTTGGTATTTATTATATAAGCACCCTGTTTCTTTGTATCAAAATTTAGTCTTAACAGGATGCCATAAGAAAATACCATGGATGTGGGGAATTAAGCAAAAGAATTTTTTTAACTGTTTAGAAGACAGACAATCCATGCAATGTTGCCAGCAAAGCAGACTTCTGGTGGGACTTGTGGAGTACTACCTTCTTGCTATGTCTCACATTGTCTTTCCCACTTAAGTACATGTGTAGGGAAAGAGAAAGAACTCTAGCTTTTCTGATAAGGCCCATCTTCTAGAGGTCACTTAGGAGCCTGAGGGACTCCCTTACTATCTCTCTCTATGTGTATGTGTGTATGTGTTGTGTTCATTCCTAAATGTGTCTAAGCTTGCGCAAGTTTGCACATAGATGGAGGCCCAAGGTTATTGCTGAGGATCTCCCTTAGTCACTCACCTCTTTATGTATTCAGACAGTGTCCTTTAATTTAACGCAGAGGTCACAGATGCAGCTTGTTTAGCTGGCCAGCTTGCCCTAGAGAACCCCTGGAACACCATCTGCAGGAGAGGAAGCAGGCATTGTGGTCCACAATTACACTTGTGTTTTCTATAGAGTAGATCCTACTTCAAAACCAGCATGTGTGCTTTCTTTTTTGCGATTTCAGTTACATCTTTTAGCCATTGTAGAGATTTCTTTGGTTAACCAAAAGACTCCTCAGATCTTTACAATGTTTACACACACACACACACACACACACACACACACACACACACACATACACACATGTGTGTGTAAGCATTGTACATGTGTAGTACATATATATTATATAACTATACATATGTATATACATATGTAGTTATATATATATGTATATACATATATATGTATATACACACACACATATATGATTATATAAGTGTGTTGCAGGATATTTGATCACACTGTGAACTCCAAGAGTGTGAACTGGAAAAATGTGTGGTATGTCTCAGGCTTTGATCCTAAAGTTTTTTGTTTACTGTAAACAAGTACTTGTGTGTGTGTGTGGGGGGGGGGTGGTTAGCCCTAACACACACCTTTAATTCAAGAACTAAATTAAGTCAACCATAGGTCCAGAGGCAAAGGAGCAAGCAGGTTTTCACCCCAGCATCTGGTTCCTCAGTCTTCATTGGGAAAGTGGAAAAATTGGGATTTTTGGTTTTTAAAAACATAAATGGCTATACATATGTATATGTGTGTATATATGTGTGTGTGTGTGTGTGTGTGTGTGTGTATGTGTGAGATCATGCGGCCTTCTAAGTTATGTGTTTCAAACCATAAATTTATAATAAAGTTTAAGAATTAAGCCAAACTTAAAATTTAAATTAAATGTTTAAAATATAAATAGAAATCTATTATCTAGGTTACTTATCTCTCTTAATCTTAGAGAAATTCTCTTTGTAAATGTACTTGTAATCTGGATATACGAGAGATGAAAGATGAGAGATGCTGTTTAGATATAGGATGCAGAAGAGTGACAAAATGCTCAAACTCAAGGCTACAAACACTAGGACATAAGAGAGCCCAGAGTTTAACAACACTGTTTAAGATGCATAAGAAAAGCATGGATTATCCCTGCAGGCAAATGGCTGTCAGTGGTGTTGAGAGTTTCTGACTCTATCAGTAGAAAAGGCAAAGCTCCCTTGTCCCAGGGTGAGAGCTTCCTTCCCTGCCAACACCTTTTAATTTCTGTCTTTCCTGCCTCATGCTAACTCGAACTAACCCTAATGAATCCCCCATCTGAAAGCTCCATCTGAAAATGTGAGCACATTAAAATTTAAGGCTCGGAGAAGGAGCTGGAAGGAAGTAACAAATATTCTGTTCGTGATACTTCTTTAGAATAAATTCCAGTAGGTTCTTTTCTTCACAGACCTGAATGTCTATGAGGAGGGATATTTCCCTCTGATTTATTATCCAGCCATGTCATCAGGCTTATATATCCTCCGTGATTAGTCCCCCCCCCACTTCTTGGTTGAGTGTTTGACCTTGGGTTAGATCATCCGCAGGAGGAGAGGAAGCAGGCATTGTGGTCCAGGATTGCACTTGTATTTTCCATAGAGTAGATCCTACTTCAGACCCAGCATGTGTATTTTCTTTTTTTTTTTTTTTCAACTTCAGTTACATCTTTTAGTTACTGTAGCAGTTTCCTTGGTAAACCAAAGGACTAGAACTGAAACATGTTTGACAGATGGGGGCCACTGCTGTTAATACCCTTGACAGTGAAGCAACCTTGGGACAACCAACCTCTGCCTCACACTGTGTTACCTGTCCATCTAGCAGTGCCTCCTGTTTCCATTATTTGCTTAACTTGGCATTCTGACTTCAGTGATTTGAGTGTTTAAAGGTTGGCTTGACCCAGGAACAAAGCAATCTCACAGTCTGATTTCATTTGTGCTACCTTGGACATCTTCTATGTTGAAATTGGAAGAAGCTCAACATTGAATTGTTTCTACCATTGCTAATTGGCTGAGGAACTCTGCTATTCCTCTTTCAAATTAAGGGAAAGAAGCATCCAAATGGCTCAAAACTTCAGGCTCATCAGAAAAATAGGTAACCCAGGTTTCTGACCATGAAACACCAGAAGATGGTGAATCTTTAAATATTGCATAGGTGGGAAGCAGAAGAGTGAGGGGAGGGGATGCATGCCAGCATAGAGAAAAAGTTTTGTATACAAACATCCTACTTCAGTAATATAGAGACCTTTTTCTATTCTCCTTTTACATTTAATCTGCTTTGCATATCAGTGAGGGTATGGGATGCTGTAAATCAGCAGTTTTCAACCTGGGGGTCACAACCCATTTGGGGGGTCGAATAACCCTTTCACATGGGTCACCTAAGACCATCAGAAAACACAGATTATTTATATTATGATTCATAACTGTAGAAAAACTACTGTTATGAAGTAGCAACAAAACAAGTTTATGGTTGGGGGTCATCACTGAATGAGGAACTGTATTAAAGGGTTGCAGCATCAAGAAGGCCAAGGACCACTGCTCTAGATGGACCTGAAGAAGAACTTGCAGTTTAGAAAATCATTTGGGGCAATTTTCAGGCTAAGTATGACTTGAGTCAGACATCTTTGTTCAGTGCCATATCCCGCCCTTGGCAACTATGTACAAAAACGACTTACTATCACAAGGCCTTAGTATTCACCTTTATAAACTAGTAAGTTTGACTAAACAACACCTAAGGGGCCTAGAAAGATGGATCAACAGTTAAGAGAATCTACTGCTCTTGCAGAAGACCTACAGTTGGTTGTCAGTGCATGTGCAGAGAGACTTACAACTATCACTCCAACTTCAGGGAACCCAGGCCCTCTACTGGAACGCTTTTGCACCTGCACTCATACATGCACATATCCATATACAGATGCACAAAATTAATATGTAAAAAATAAAAATAAAACCAGCCCCAACACAGCACCTAAGCAGTTCTGGAAGTCTACTAGGTCTATGCAATTTTATTTTGTCCGATAGTATTCTTGAACTTGGCCATAGATGTAATTTATCATCAGACCCAGCTCACTTTTGATATCCACCAAAGTCACAATGAAAAATAGCTTCTTAGGACAACTGACCTTTGAAATGTTGAAAGATCACAAGGGAAGATGGAGTACCATGCTACTAAGGTTGCCTGTGTATGTTAGAAACAAACATTTCACTGTTAACAAGGAATACTTTGTTTACCTAAACATATCTGCATCTCAGCCCAAGTGAAGTCTAGAACTGACAGCCAAATGAATTTCTTGCTAAGAATCTTTCTTAGTCTGTTCCTCACTCCCATTCCCTCAAGGAGTTGAGAGACTCACTTTTGGATTGTTACAGCACAGATAAATGGGAACCCTTGTTCCATCTGTCCCCAGATTGTCTTGCAATATCTGATGTTCTTATCTTTATTTTGACAACATTGTGGACAAAAATCCAGCTCCTCTGTCTCTCTTGTCCCAGTGCAGATTACAGGGCTGGGACCATGAAGAACCATGCGGAGCCAGTAGGATAGTGTATCTTAGTTCATTTGCGGATGGAGAATGCTTCTACTCATATCTTCTACCCTACATCTCTCTCTTCTCTCATACTGACATGGGCTGAATCTTAGGACCTACTAACAGCAAAGCCCAGGACAGTAAGAAACACTATAACTTGGAGCCAGGCTTTGTTTTAAAATACACATCTTAAAGTATTACCTGGCATGACATACCAGAAGACAGTAGCTATAGAAAGAATGGTTCTCAGAATGAATATGTCATTATGCCATGCTATGTGGCTGCCACATCAGAAACATCTTAGTGAAGAAGGGAAGCAAGAGGAGGAGAAAAGGGGAAAATATCTGTAAAAAAAAAAAATGTTTTTTAGGGTTTCTCTAGAGGGGAAGGGGTAAGGCGGGGGGGGGGGGTTAGGAATAGCCAGTGTGAGTAAATGTCAGTAGGTTGTGGGCAGGGGTGAGAGCTGTTTCTAGTTGACTGGGATCCTGGACTGAGATGGCTAGGACAGTAAACAGTAGTGGTAAAGGAACATAGCAAACAAATCTGGGTTCATAGTGGTTGGTTTATATATGAAAGGCAATATTACATTCCTTTACTCTCTCTAGCAACTGAATGGCCCTGAAAAGGGCAATCCTTAAAGGTCAGCAAGTTCCTATTGTGTCCAAGGAACTGAATAAAAAAAAAAAGTGCACAGTCCAGACTTTCCCAAGTTTGCATTTGTATTCTCATGTACAGGCTCCATGGTCATAGTCAAATCAGACTTTTTATTTGTTTTTTTTTTTTTTTTTTCGAGACAGGGTTTCTCTGAATATCTCTGGCTGTCCTGGACTTGCTTTGTAGACCAGGCTGGCCTCGAACTCACAAAGATCCGCCTGCCTCTGCCTCCCAAGTGCTGGGATTAAAGGCGTGAGCCACCACCGCCCGTGGTTTTTTTTTTTTAATTCACTCATTAATTAATAATTTTGACATGATATCTTAGTATGTAGTTCAGACTGGTCTGGAACTCATGATCCTTTAACCCAACCTCCCTCTGCTGGGATTAAAAGCGTATGCCACTATGCCTGACTTATGGAAGTCTTTCATTCTGTTACATTCTTCCTGTACTTTTATATGGATATGAGCAAAGAGCCCAGCACATATGAGTGTTCACCAAGAGACAGCTATATGTTCATTTAAACCTGGGCATGAGAATTTTGACAATGTGGCCTGCATGCACTTATACATGCATGACAGGACGGAGTAAGGGCAAGGCAAACCTCAGCTTGGGAAGAGAGAGGGTTTCATTGCTTTGTTTGAAAATGACTTCCCTTTTTGGGCACTTTGTATATTATTTTGAACAATCCTGCAGAACGGACTAGCTGCCGCTGGAAGCCCAAGGCTCCCTGGAGGCTCCCTGAACTTCTTGCTTTGAATCAGGCTAAAAACATCCCAAGAAACTTCCTTCCCTATGGCTTTGCTATTAACTTCACAGAAGCCAAGAGATACAGAGGATAGTATGTATGTGTCTGCAAGAAAAGTTTCTAGAACATTCCAAAAGTAGTTAGATTTGGCTGCCTTGCAAGTTTCAGAATAAATCTGCATTGGGTTGGTACGGTGACAGCATGAGCTTCCACTGTGACGTCAAGTAGGAATGGAATTTTCACCTTAGGGCACTTTAAGGAAATTCTAATATGACACATTAATGCCATTAAGCCTTAACATTCATCTGTCAATGTGCAGGAAATGGAGTGAGAAGAACGATTGTCTTCAGACCTCTTTCTCCCATGCCTAGGGAGACATCAGTGGATTCAGAAAGGAAGAAAGCTATCATAGAAGATGCACTATATGGGCTGCAAAAAATAGCTACCTAGTTTTCAGAGAAGGCAAACACTGAGCTCTCCAGGGACTTCTCCATATTCTCCTGCTGTCACTCAGTGTGAAATAGGATGCTGATCAGGCATCCCAGGACAGCTAGCAGCTCTCCCTGGAGGCCATCTTCAGGTGCTGAAAGTGAATCTTTGCCAGATGATGTTAGGAGGGCTGCCTTGCCTAAACCAAGGCTAAGTGCATTAGAGCTTACAGTGTGGGCATCTGAACCTGCTTTAAAAAAGTCTCTCCTTAATGAAACAATATTTTGGAATCTTCCATTGCATTCTTCCTAGACTAAATACACCCGTGTACTTTGAAATAATTACAGTGAGTTCATATATCCTGGCATCCTAGATACTCAGAGCAATATTATTAAACACTAAGTGGTTTATTTTTAGATTAAAAACCTTGTGTATTTTTTAAAAAAAGACAACATCCACAATAGCATTTCAAGTGACTTGCATTGTGGAGATTGTTGACTGAATATACAACACTCAGTAGTGATGACCTTTGGAAAATTACTTTTCTTATGAGATAATTTATAACTTGTCAGATGTATTAGGTGTGTAATGCTTTCCCTTACTCCTTTACTCTGCCACTGGTTCTTTTGTTGAATTAAGTAGATACAGCACACAGCTAAGCTTCCAGAGTCAAAAGGCTGTATGCCTTCCAAATACCTTCCTGGGGTCAGGGGTAGTAGAGCTGGGGGCCTGCCCTGCACCTTGGTACCTGCTATGGCTCTGATTAGCCAGTCATGCTCCAGGATGGCTGCTAAGTGGTACAGGAGAAACAGGAGGTACAAGAGCTACATTAGGGAGGCTTCTTATTCTCCTTTATTGTTTCTATAATCTTCACATTGGCTATAGGGGACAGGAAATGTTACAGCCCCTCTGTCATATAAGAAGAGAGCAAGAAGACATTTGAAGTTAAGTAGATTATCAAGGTCATGCCTACTCACTCATCCAGGAGTTAAATGTGAGGAAACTGTTCAGTTATTTTTTTTTATTAAATGATACAAGTAAATAGCTACTAATATCTATGGCTCCATGGGATTGAGAAAGATATACCCCATTTATCTCCAATCAAGGTCCACATGGTAATGTATTTCAACTGTGTGTGTGTGTGTGTGTGTGTTTATTGCCTTTTTATTTTGTGAGTTTCACATCATGCATTCAGTTCCCTCCCATCTCCCATCTCCCTTCAGACCTACCTCCACCCTTGAAACTTCTCCCAACAACAATAAGAACAAAATATTCATTGTGGAAGCTGTACTGTGTTTCGGTGTATACCACAATATTCCTTTTTGTCCACACTTTTTGGCTTGCACATGTTCATTTATAATGACTCCTTGATCTGGTACAAGGCTTCTGGCTTCTGCTACTTTGTCAATACTGAAACCTCACGGGGACTCCTCTTAGATATACTACTATTGTTCTATGTCATGGTGATGCTGTAGTTTTGGATCTGTAGAACCTGGGTCTTCATGCACTCCAACAGTTAGTTCATCCATGGGGTATATATTGGGGTGGGCCAACTCAAAGCTCTAGTTCTGGGCCTGAAATCCCCATATCCAAGGCCAGTTCTACTGTGTCTTCCAGGTAAGATGCAGGGTCTGCTTTCCTGAGTGCTGCAGCATGTCAGGGGCAGGGACAGCTCTCCTGCTCTCATGACCCCATCAGGGCTAACTCTCGCACATACTATCATTATACTGTTGTGATAACATCAGAGAATGGAGGGGATCTCTCCCTTGCCAGCACCACTAAAAAGCAGACAAAGGCAAGGCTGGCTCTCCCACATTCACACTTTGGGGATGACTCACCCACCCACCCCCCACATCCAATGAATGTCTGGTGTATTGTGCTATTTAGGCAAGGTACGGGGGGGGGGGGTTGCTCTCCTGAGTGCTGCAGTATGTGAGGGGCAGGGACAGCTCTCCTGCTCTTATGACACCCCATCAGGGCCATATCTCCTGTCTGCCACTAGTGGGAGGGCAGTGGATCTCTCCTTCACCAACACTACCACAAAGCATACAAAAGGCAGGGCTGGCTCTCCCACACTCACAACCTTGGGACTGGCTCACCCACAATCCCCACATCCAGGGCCAGGCAGGGTTCTTCTAGTCTCTGGCTTGCTTCCTGTCCTGGTAACCCATCTGATGCTTGCCTGGTGCTGGACTGGTGGTTGTCACAAGCTAGCTTCCTGTCCAGGTCCCATGATGCCTAACTGGTATTGATCTCCAGCTTGATTTTTTTTTTCCACAAATGTTAGGCTACTATTCATTCAGATGTTCATAGGTTAGGACACTGAATGTAGACATAGCTTCTCTCCTCACTGCCACCTACTGGTGCATATGTGACACAGCAGCCACATCTGCAATGCCTCTAGAGGCAGATCAACTACTTTTTATAATAAGCTCATTTATAAGAAAAATTATGAGAGCATTGGATTTTTCTCTTCATCAAGTTTAGTGTTGAAAGCCTTCCCCTTATGGTAAATATATATTTATTTTCCCTATACACATCTCCATCTCAATACCTTTCCATTTGCAGTCATAATTTTCAGGTTAACATCTCCATATAAATAATGTATTCTGACAAATGATTTTTTTTCTCTTCTTCATATGATGGAGTTTTTTCCAGCTGATATTTTTTTTATACTTTATTTTTTTATTTCTTCAAGTTACATCTCAGTCACAATCCCTTCCCTACACCCCCTTCCTGTCCCACCCTTCCACCCTCTTCACCCCAACAGCTTCCCCTTTCAGTCCAACAAATGGTTCCTTCTCTTATAACAGTAAATACTATACAAAACAACAGAAATAAATATGCCACATTTATGAGAGTTAAATGGCCCAGCATACATTCCCAATGTCCAGTTCATACATATTTGGCCCCTGACTTTAACATTCTACCATCTAACCATCTCCATGAGTTTAAAATTCTATATCTGACTCAGCTTTCATACTAACTTGCATCACTATTAAAAACATCTTCTTAAGCCGGGCGGTGGTGGCGCACGCCTTTAATCCCAGCACTTGGGAGGCAGAGGCAGGCGGATCTTTGTGAGTTCGAGGCCAGCCTGGTCTACAAAGTGAGTCCAGGACAGCCAAGGATACACAGAGAAACCCTGTCTCGAAAAACCAAAAAAAAGGAAAAAAGAAAAAACATCTTCTTAGATCCAGAACACCCTCTTGATTCCTAAACAACAATAAATTTAACTATGAGACTCTAGCTATCTATTCTTCAACCACCTCAGAGACTTGAGAGGGATAAATATATCTGATGATGTAGGAAGTGCAGGGGCTGCATCATCCAAAACTAAGAAATGACATATCAGTGGCTGCCTGGACAGTTCCTGTTTTCTCTCCATACACTACAGCATCAATCTTCAGCCTTTTGGTCCTGTTTCTCTGACAGACATTGATTTTAGAGCAGGGATTATGAAGGACTTACCTACCCTGTCTTGGCAGAGCTATGCTGTCGACTTCCCTGCTACCAAGTTTTGTCCTTTTTGAACAGCAGTCTGTCTGCAGTTGAAGCAAGGGTTTTTTTCATGCCAAGAGATAGGCTTGCCACTAATTCAACCATCTCACACTGGTGAGATTCCAGCTGACATTTACTAAATTACACAAGTCACTCATTTTTCTATGCAACCTTTTAAAGTTTGTCCTCAAGTGTTCTAATGAAGCTATTAAACTCGGAAAGTCCTCTGATGACCTACAGGTGATGTCACTCTCTTCAGAGGTCACTCTCTGGTTCTCTTCCCAGAAGAACTAGTTTCCTTTAAACCTACCCTGAAGATTTCCTCAGCCACAGTCCTCTTGGGGGCTTCTCCTTCCTGCATCTAACATTTTTAGTTTCATATTTGTCTGTGGTGTCCCACAGTAATCTCTTTATAAAATATATGACAATAAGGGACATTTTGCTGTTAGAAACTCCTTTTGTATTTTAGAGACCAGCCGCTAAGTTTTTGTTTGTTTTGTTTTTTTCTTTTCTGTTTTGGTTTGGTATTTTAAGAATAGATCACATGTAGTCCAGACCAATCTGTAACTTACTATGTAGCTAAGACAGACTTTGAACTCTTGATCCTCCTGCCTCCACCCTCCCAAAGGCTGGGATCACAGGCATACACCAGTATGCTCAGCTCAACACCTTATTAGATATGTCTGATGTGTGATTCTTCCATTTTCCCTCTGTTAGTTGGATTTCTCCTGTACAGGGCACTTTTAATCAGTGCAGTCCCATTTCCTCTATTTTGAGGCTTGTTAGATGGTCGCTTGGTGTACTGTCCATGGAATTCTTGCGACATGAAAGCATGCAAAATTTTCCTTAGGACTTAGCATTTAGGAGTTCTGCATTGTCAGCTCCTTTGGTTATGCTCTGAATCCATTTTGAGCTAGCTTCAGTGAAATAAGGGTTCAGTTTCCTTTATTTGATGGTAGAAGTTAGGTTTTCTGAGTCTTGTTTGTTGAAGAGATTAACCTTCCTCCACTATGTGGTCTGATACTCCTGCTGAAGCACAATCGAGTGGATGCGAATGAATTATATCTGGACTGCATTCTATAGTACCAGTGTACATTCTGCCTCCTCCATGCTGGACCTCTATTCCTGCCATTCTGCAACAAAATTTGACTTGGGAAGTGTGAAGTCTTAAACTCCATTCCATTTTGAGACTGCTTTGGCTCCTCAGCCATTCCTGGCTTCTGATGCATGGTCATGCTGATGCATCTGCTCCTGTGAAAATGTTCTTGGGGTACTGTACATTGCTTTCATAGCCAGGGAGTTTGATAATATTAAGTCTTCCAACTCATGAGCATGGGCTGTCTTTTAACTTTTGTGTGTCTTTTTAGATTTCTTTCATTTATCTTCTGTAGACTTTAGGAAGAAGTCCATTTGTTCACTACTTATGATGATCCTATATATTATATTCTCTTTGGTGCTATGGTCTCTATCCTGTCTTATTTAGGTTTCTGCTGTTGTGATAAGCACCATCACCAAAAACAACTTGGGGAGGAAAAGAGTTCATTTCTGCTAACAGCTTACTTACTGTCACTCATGAGGAAATGGGAAATTAGGGTGGGAAGTCAAGGCAAGAACCTGGAGGCAGGAACTATGCAGACGGTATATAGAAATGCATTTTTATTGGTTTGTTCCCCATTACTCACTCAGCCTGCTTTCCTATACAACTCAGGACCACCTGTTCAGAGATGGCACCACCCACAGTTAGCTAGGCCCTTCCATGCCAATCATTAATCAAGAACATACCCCACAAGCTTGCCTACAGTCAATCTGGTGAAGACATTTTCTCACTGAGGTTCCCTCTTCCTAGATGACCCTAGCTTGTATGTCAAGTTAACAAAAAACTGATCATCACAGTGTTGTTTTCCTTTTGAAGAATTCAACAGCAGTGTTCAAAAAATGGACAGGTAGGAAATGATGCACCTTGTTCTGAAGTGCCTGTCAAGTCACAGGCCTTGGCATGGTCCCTCGTAAGCAAAATGATAAAGCTGAGGATTTGAATAGATATATCTTAATATATATATATCAAATGGCTAATAGAGTTCCATAAAGATTCCTAATGTCATTAATAATTAAGAGAATGCCATATATCTTGTGGTTCAGGTCCTTAATCTCAGCTACTCTTGAGACAGGGGCAGGAGTTCAAGGCCTGCCTGGGCTATAGAAGAAGTTCAAAATACGCCTGGGCGAAGCTAAACCCATCATGAAAAGGCTGTAGTTCCAGTGCTGAGCAGGTGGGGACAGGAGGATCTCTGTTGCTGGCCATCTAGACAAATCCATATGCTCTGGACTTGATGAGAGACCCTGTCTCAAAAAAGGTGAGTGCTGGAGAAAGACACCTCATCCTGATCGCTGTTCTCCACATGTGCATGACACATGTATGCAAACTGAATCCTCTCATACACACACAGAATGGTGACTGACAAGAGAGATAATTCCCAAGCAGTAGGTACAGAGATTCTGTTAAGCAAGACAAATGAACTCTATGAATCTGCACAACATTACACTGTAGCCTACACAAGAGTATTTTGTATTTTTGAGCTTTGTTAAGGGGAAATCATACATCAAGCATTCGCAGGATAAACAAATGTCCCAGAAAGGAAGATTCGGTTGTTGGGGTGAACTCTTTATACCTGAGTCTTGCATTACTGAGGAGCTGGCTAAGTGAGATATCCAAGCTGCAGTCTGAACTTCATAAATGCTGCGTTATTCTCGTCAGTTTCCCATGTTGCTGTGGGAAAGTCCCTTGTCATTTGCTTCTTTATGTCAGATGCCGCTTTTCTCCTTTGAAGTCTTTAAGGACTTTCCTTCTCTCCATCCTTCTGGAATATTGCTAAGGTGTGTGTGTGTGTGTGTGTGTGCATGTGTGTGTGTGTGCATGTGTGTGTTTGTGTGTGTACATACATGTAAGTGGATGTATGTGTGTTTGTGTGTATGTGTGTATGCATGTGTGTTCATGTATATGTGTGTGCATACATGTAAGTGGATGTATGTGTGTTTGTGTGTATGTGTGTATGCATGTGTGTTCATGTATATGTGTGTGCATACATGTGTGTTTCTGTGTGTGAGTGTGTGTGTGCATCTGTGTGTGTGTCTGTGTGTGTATGTGTGTGTGTGTGTGTGTGTGTGTGTGTGTATGTATGTGTCTTGATACATGAATGGTCACAGGGTAGCTTTGAGGAGTGGATGCTCTCCTCCTACCCTGGGTTCTAGATACAGGACTCACATTGTCAGACATGGATTGCAAGCACCAGTAGGTAATACTGACAGTTTTTATTGTTATTATATTTCTTCTTTAAAGTTATCCATTTTGATTATTCTGAAATCTTCATCTGAAATTATTAATGTTTGTCTGAAATTCCTTGTTTTATTAAGTTTTCTTTTGAAAAATATTATTAACATACAAAAATTGGATTTCATTATAACATTTTTCAAACAAAACTGGAAACTAGCTTTTCTTGTTTCTCTCCCCCACCTCTTTCCCCATTCCCTTCCCTCCTTTGTGCCCCCATTCCCCATCTCCAGTAGCCTTCTTTCCATGGGCATGTCAAGTATGACTTTGATGTTTCTTATTATGACCCCCCCCCCCAAGGTTTTGGAAGATTCTGTGATCAAAAAACAAACAGACAAATACCAAAAACAACAAAACAACAAAACACCCCAAACAAACAAAAACCTGAAACCCTTTCTAGCATCTAAAGAACTCCTGTGATGTAAGACTGCAGTCAGCATCCAGAAGTCTCCTCCTGCGTCTTCATGAAGCAGCTCTGCTGGCTCTGTACCTTTTCTTATCTCAGGGGATCAAACAGTTGTTTTCTTAATTTGTTTTATCTTCATGTCTGGCTTGTGCTCTCTGTATTTCTTCGAGATTTCTATTTCTCCGTTGGATTTGTTTTCTAGTTTTTGCATCTTGAAAAGTCTATTGCTTATATCCTTCATCTGATGACTTTATCTTTTATGAAGGTGAAACAAAAATATTCGCTCAGAGCTCTGCACTCAGCCACAGGCCTTGTGTGTGTTAGGGCTAAACTGTGAAATGCTGGGAGAACCTAAAACTGTATTAAGTGAGCGCGTACTGAATGTCGTCATCCAGGACATTTCCCCTGGGGATGTCTTATACACGTGTCTAGAAATCTTTTCCTTCAGTTGCATCAAGAGGGACGGTGGCCTTGAGACTTCCTTGGTAGATGTTTATTCCTGACTCTTCCTGTATTTGGATTCACGACTTTCTTGTGAACTGTATCTTCCATGTTCCATGTTTTCAGGCCAAAGATGAACCCCTCTACGCATGAGGCTTCTCTCTGCTGTTATTTTCCCCCAAACATAAACATGTTCTTCTCTCCGCTAGCTCCAGTTCTAAACTTATAAACTTTTCCACTTCCCAGAATCTTGTAGAAATCGCTCCACCGTTTATTTTCTTCTTTTCCTTTCTGATCTTCATACAAAATGTTGTTAAATCTCTCTACTGTGGTTTATTTAAAGTTTATTGTGGAAAGAAGAGGACAGTGCTGGTGTGATAGCTCAACTAGTGGAGGAAAGCCTTTGTCGCCAAGCCTTCCAACCTTGTGAGCTTGAGCCCCACAGCCCCACGTGGTGAAGAAGAGAACTAGCTCCTACAAGCTGTCCTATAACACCCACATGTGTACCGTGGTGGAGTGTGCATACATAGATACGCAGACACACAGACGAATACAGACAGACACACAGACGAATACAGGCAGACACACAACAAAGAGACATTTAAATATTTTAAAATAAAAGATGAGCACGTGTGGTTCATACTCCATGACTCACCATCATCGTTACTGTCTCCCATTTCATTTTGAGATAGACTCTACTTTGACTACAATGTTACATTTCCAATGTGTGTGTGTTTTCCTCTTAAGTACATTGCCTTTTAGATCTTTGACCCATTGCAGTTTAAGATGGGTGTGTCTACAAGCACACTACTATTTATTCTTATAGGAACCCATGGTCCAAAGCTGAATTGAATTAATCTCACTTGACAGATGGAAACAACTTCCTCCTGGGAGTTTAATTAGCAAGCCCAAGATCACTCAGTCAACTTTCTCTAACTTCTCTTTCATTGAATTTTGCCGATCTGGTCCCCCAGCTCTCAAGTCTCATTTGTGATAATTGTATGAAATAGATAGAGGAAAGAAGAGGCAAGGGAAAAGATAAATTTCAAACACATGACAGTGTAAAATTTCAACCTTAGGATTTTAGAATAATTAAATATATTAGGTAATACATTCTCACCATCATGGAGAACAAGTGGGAGTCCATTGAGGAGCTGGAGTAATCTCTATGGCTGGCTCCAGTGTCTGTAGAACCATTCGGAGGAATGGACACATAGCAGAAGGTCAGGAATGTTCACTTATTCAGGTTATTTCAGGTGCTTTTCTGCATGATGCACATGTGCTACCTGCACCAAAACAGCAAACCCACAGCAGGGATTTTTCCACCTCTGGATATAACTTAATGGAAGTTATAAATACTTATGAAAGCGTCGCTTTCTTTAAACAACAGCCTGGCCTGGCTGCTTGACATAAAGTCCCTTCAAAGAACTTGATCTGTTTGCGGTAGACAGTTTTCTGAGGCCCAGAGGCCTGGGCACTGACAAGTTCACATGCTGTGAGCCAGAGGGATGAGCAACAGGTAGGTGGCTAGGATACTTGGCTTCCTATAGCTGGTTTGCCGCTCAGCTCTCTGCAGGAGCTGCTACAGGCTGGAATGTTTCTTGGAGCCTGAGGCCCAAACTGATCACAGCAGGACTCCCAGACTCCCCTGCTCTCCTCCTTTCACATGCTCTGGCTAATCCCTGAGCCCCACTAATGCTGTTGCTGTTGCTGCTGCTCAGTCTGCATCTGGGACTTGCAAGGTCAGAGAGCCAACAAAGCAGGAATTGTAATCCTAACCCTGACCATACTCTCCTAAAACAGGCTGAGAGTATTCATTCCAATCCCATAGTTGTGAGAAAGCCACAGGATCTGTTAAGTCCTAAATCAAAGAATGCCCCACACCTCCCTGAATGCACTCAGCCATTTAAGGCATCACTATTTCTGAGGTTGTAGTGGTTTTTGTTTTTTTTGTTTGTTTTTGTTCTTTAGAGACCTCCTCCCATGAGAAATCATCACAGAAGATTGGGTGGAAAGACCATGAAAGCCAGAGGACTGGGAGCACTGCTTTGCAATGGTGTCTTCTGGATATGAAATGGCCATTGTAACCATGAACTCATGACAGTTGAGGTTGCCTGCATGTGACCAGCCTACAAGTCACTCAGTAGTTCACCATGGCTGGAGGAGGGGCTTGTTAGGCTCCACCCCTAGCTGAGGAGCTATTGGCAGTTGAAAGCTGCTGGAGGAAGAAGAGTCCCTTTTCTTCAGGGATGTGGCATATGGTTGGTTGCCTGTATGTCAGTGGTTCATCACACACCCCTGTGTATGTGGACAGCTCTAATTACACTCAGTAGGTTATTAAAAAGTAATAAAAGAGCACAAGGTTAAGGGCAATGAGGCAGAGGGGGTTGGGAAGAGTTGGGGAAGCGCAGCAGATAGAGAAGGTCAAGGTACAGTGACTACATCCACGGCATTCTCAAAAAATATATTTTGGAGAGGAAACCCAACCCTAAGTCCACAAAGTTTTGATCTCTCCTATTCTTATTCTCCTATGCTGTTTGGTGCTCATTTCACTGGGTTTTTTACATCAACAGAATTCTCAAAGAGCACATTTTGGAGAGAAAAACATAACCCTAAGTCCATAAAGTTTTGATCTCTCCTATCCTCATCCCTCTGTGCTGCTTGGCGCTCATTTCACTGAGTTTTGTATGGTAAGGATGATAATAGTGCTTAAGTTACCGATGTTATTCCCAGAGCTGCACAAAATCCAGACACAACACACTAGGTCCCCTTTCTGCTTTAGAGTTGCTCAAATTGCTTACCATCTCAGCTTCCCCTTCTTGAAAGTAAGACAGTCATATTCTCCTTTCAAAGGTATAATTAAGAATAAACATGTTATAGAACACTCTCCCCTAAGAGCAATGGCCACTGTCAATCAGAGATGCTGTGACCACTGACAAAGAGACCCTCAGATTCAGGCCTTTTGATATTTCTTCATGAAAGAAGAGGGTCCCAGGTCACTAGATCCTCACCTGAGGTCCCAGCCATTCTATCCTACATCCCTCCCAGCTTTGGGTAATTCTGTCCCAGTTTCATTCGGCCTTGTCCTTTCAGGCAGTGATTGAGTGTATATACTCCAAAACCTGGATCCAGGGAGTCAGGCAGCCAACACATACCACTTTACTCAGTTCTTTCTTTGGAAAATTGCAATTATTATAGACATGGCTAGTTTGGTCTGGGAGATCCATAGGACTAAGTTAAGTCCACTTAAGTTCATGGTTTATCCATTCCCAAGCCGGACTAAAGCCTCAAGAATATAATAGCCTCATTCTGGTATACCCTGGCACCTAAGTCTCAATGTTTCATCTGTAGAGAAGAAGGTTTGATTGCTGCTGCCCATCACTAGTTTCCAGAGGCTCATCCCTCCATCCACAGCAGAAGCTCCTCCCTGTTTTACAGTCTGTCTATTTTATATATCCTTGATAAGAACTGAGAACTGTGATTCCCATACTTCCCAGCAATGGGTTACGTTCTCACTTTTCAGGTTGGATCAGTGAGGTTCAGGCCATATGGGATTAGCTCAAATTCACCTAGCTATATCTCAGGTTAAGAGAATTGTGGTTTATCTCTCCCCATTCTTCACAAAGTCCTAGTTGCAAACCAAAATACAGTCCGTCCAAAGATTACCTGAGGAAACCAATGAGTTTATTGGGCGTACCCACAGAATATGGATAAGGGGTTGCTGGCAGGAATATGGGTAATGCTAAAACAGTTGTACTGGAGAGATCCCATGTGGAATGGGTGATGGCTCCTCTATAACAGAGGTAAAGCTCCTTCTCTACTAAACTCTCCCAGCCCATGTACTCTAGGATATCCTGAAACCACATGAAGTTGGGGAATACTGCATGCAAATGGCTGTGAGAAGTAGCTAGAATCCTGAGGTTAGGGACCAGTTACCTTGTCAACCTTCCTCCTGTAAGAGATTACTAACTGTCCATAAGCTTGATCATGACGGCCTCCGGCAAGTAGGTGCAGTTAGATGATCTGATGAAGTGATTATTTTGCTCCGCAGATAGGATCCATATTTTCTGGCCCCCACGCGAATGAAGAATTACAGTAGTGGTTTGCCTTATTGGCATTTGCCTTCACTATCTCATACAAAACTCATAAACTCAGTCCCAAAGAAACTCACAATGTATTTGAAGGGTGTGATTCCTTCTCCCTGGAGGACAATTACTAGGGCAAAAAATAGAATTGTGTTATCAAACTAGCTTTGTGCAGGAAGTCCTGCAGAAAGTCACCTTCGAGATGCATTTTTAGGAGGGTGGGTGTCACAGCTTACAGAACCTCCTCTGAGATTGTATTAAATGGCACTAAGAGAAGCATTCCTTCTACTGGATGTTTTCGGCCTTTTAGGGGAACATGTTTGGCCAGTTACTCAAAGGCTGAGTCCTTTGAGAAAAATGTACCTCTGAGCATACAGCTGTATATTGATTCTTCCAGTCAGTGGTAGGGATGATTCATTTACCTGAGAGAGTTTGGGAACTTGTGAGGAGTCCTGCATTTGACCAAACTGGGCTTGAGATTCTTTAATTACTATTATTATCATAAGTATTGAATTGTATTACTCTATTATTTTCTCAACTCTTTGGGAAAGAAATTTCTTGTCAACTAAGAATATGTGCCACTTTTAATAACAAATATGTTCTCTAAGGATGAAAAGAATATAAGGTCGATAGTGCTAGCCTGCTCTGAAGCTGTCACAAACACAAACCAACCAAACAAACAAACACAAGTCTGGAGACCAGAGAGATGGCACAGTGGGTAACGTGCTCTGTATGCAAACATGAGGACCTGAGTTTAGATCCCTGGCATCTGTGGATGGTGACACTGGTCTGTTATAACTGTGTTGGAATATGGAAGCAGGCTGGCCCCAAAGACTTGCTGACTAGCCAGTCTGATTGAAATGACTACCTCCAGGCCAGTGAGAGAACCTGTCTCAAAACTTAAAGTGGAGGGTGGTAGAAGAAAACATTTAACATTGATCTGTAGCCTTCACATGCTCAGACTTGGACAAGTGAACCTATTTACATACATGTACACACACACACACATACACAACTGTAAAAGAAAAACAGCATGTTTCTGTGTATAGGAAAGAGTTAAACAGAATGCCAAATCCAAGCTTGCCCCAGAGGCAGAGAGCTGGCAGGCAATCCCTGGGCCCTCAATTACTAGGGTATGTGAGAATTCTTTCTCTGTGGGTGCTCATATCTGCTACACATTCCAAGTCAGAGTCCAGTGTGACAGCTGGTGTGTGAAGCCTATGTCCACAAGCACAGCATGTGTGTGAGGCCCTCAGGGAATAGAGAAGAGGATATCTGGCAACCTGGACCACTGGCCAGACACACTACAGTCTTTCCAAGACAGGCTGCTGGCCCACTACCAGCTTAGTGGGCTTTGAGTTTTATGTTATAAGTCAACCAGAACTTTCAAATCCCATCAATATTCTCCAAGTACTCATCTCAGTACCTTGCTTACCCATTTTGCATACAGTTTCCCTTGGTAAGATCACATGTGTGAGAAATCAAGGCACATATTCCAAACACACAACCTATTTGTGGCCAGTAGGCGTGCCTGTTTGCCTGGGTCCAATGTGGGTCTCAGTGGATGCAATTGAAGTTGTTTTTTCAATTTTCATCATTTGTTCATGTCAGCATGGTGAGCACTCATAGTACTTTTAGGTGTGTGGATCGTCAGGGTCATTATAGAAAGGAATAGACTTTTGTCACATAAAGGTGAGCTGGCACGTTGGGGCAGTGTTAGGCAGTAACACCCGAGCTGACTTGCTTCCTAACAAGATAATGTCCAGAGCCACAACAAAACTCTTAATGGAAGCCTGGGGTGATACAAAAAAGCTACTAAGGGAGATTTAAAAGGCATTGCTCTCTAGAGTTTTAGTGAGCAGTAAAAACCAAAAATTTGCTTTTATTAATCCTCTCCAATGTGCTTTCTTTTTAACTGGACCATTCACAGAGATGTTTGGGGTAGAGGGAGCCCTTTATGTCTGGATTTATGGGCACCCGAAGTCTGACAAGCATGCTGCTAGCTAGCACATCCTGCTGAGAATTCCCAGGGAACTTTGTCTGGAGGCAAAAAGAACCAAAATGTGCTTTTATAAATGAATCCTAAAACATTATATGTATGTGACCTGTCTCCTAGGAACAACCCTTTCCCTTCCATTGCCTCATTCCCTGTCAAGAGTAGGGCCACACAAGTAAGCTAACATACTCTCTTGGAACCAAACCCTAGGAGGTGAAAGCTTATCCTGAGGGTGTTAACAAAGGCCCTTCAGCTGTGAGAAGCAGAGCCCCCACCCTGCCCCGGTGAAGGGACTTAAGGCTGCTGCTTGTCTTCTCTTTCTAAGCCTTCAGCCTCTTGGTCAACTTCCTTTTGAGGTGGGTAGTGCTGGTTTATTTCTCCCATGCTGAGATTCCTGTGCTGAGACGGATGTGCACACTTGTCCTGACTAGGTAATTCATCCTGTCGTGTGCTTTATCTTTCCTTAGATGGCTATGCAATTGGCTTCATTTTTCACAGATGTTTTCAGATCTTTGCCTCTTTTTGTTGACCAGGTCCTGCTACAGTAGCTAGCTCACCCTGGGAAACTTTTACATTATGTCCTCTTCCCATTCAGAAGAGCTGACAGTGAATGACTGCTTTTACAGGGACCAAAGTAATTCTTCAAGAAGGGGATGAGGCTCTCAGTGCAGGAACTCAGGGACTTTTGGATTCCTCAAATAACCTGTGGTTGCACCAGCTGGCATCCTTGACTTTTCCCTTGCAATATGGCTATTCTGGCTTCAGTTCTGTTGCAATGAAAGAGAGAAAGGGCTTATTTACCTTACAATTCCATTTTTTCTTTCATCACTTGTGGGAAGTCAAGGCAAGACTCTCAAGTACTAGTTGTCATGTCTGCAGCCAAAACAAAGAGAGACAAAGGTACCCAGGATGCCTTCCTCAGTTCACTTTCTGTTTTTATACATTTCAGGGCCCAACCTGTAAAATGGTACCAACAACAGTAGGCCTGGTCTTCCTACGTCAGGCAACAGTCAAGATGTGACCACAAGCCAACTTGTTCTAGATAATTTCTCATTAAGACTCTCTTGCCATAGAATTCTGGGTTGTGCCAATTTAACAGTTAAAATTAGCCATCCCGAAAACCAACTTTATGATGTATTATCGTCACAGAGTCCGGGGCTAGAAGGACTTGACAGGACAGAAATCTAGGAGAGCAACAGTCAAATGCTACAGGAAATGAATCCCACTGGGGACTCTTGTCATGCAGGAAGATGGGAAGCACATTCCTACTGAATGGATTTTTGACACCTTCCAAAGAAGCATTACACAGACTATAAGTTACACATGAATTGCCTGGTGCTGTGCCCCAGTATTCCTGGAAGTAAAGGAAGAAATTTCTGCTTACCCAGTATAGTATTTATGATGGTACAAAACACAGATGACACCCAAGTCCAACTTAGTGTGCCATTGAGCTTTATTAGGGTTACTAACAGGAACAGAAATGACTCAAAGATGGCTGCATCACCAAAGTCACTCTGCATGGGTGGTGACAGCCCTTGAAAGCTGGAAATCTAGCTCCTGACAGCACCCCCTATTCTACTCCAAGTAGAAGATAAGCATCGAAGAATCTCCAGTGTGAGATGGTTGAATTAGTGGCAAGCCTATCTCTTGGCATGAAAAAACTCCTTGCTCCAACTGCAGACAGACTGTTGTCCAAAAAGGACAAAACTTGGTAGCAGGGAAGTCGACAGCCTAGCTCTGCCAAGACAGGGTAGGTAGGTCCTTCATAATCCCTGCTCTACAACAAATGTCTGTCAGAGAAACAGGACCCAAAGACTGAAGACTGATTCAGGAATGTATGGAGAGAAAATGGGAACTGTCCAGGCAGTCACTGGTATGTCATTTCTTAGTATTGGAAGCTGCAGGCCCTGCACTTCCTATATAAGCAGATATATTTATCCCTCTCAGGTCTCTGAGCTGCAGGCCCTGCACTTCCTATATAAGCAGATATATTTATCCCTCTCAGGTCTCTGAGGTGGTTGAAGAATAGACAGCTAGAGTCTCATAGTTAAATTTTGAGTTGTTTAGGAATCAAGAGGGTGTTATAGATCTAAGAAGATACTCTTAAAATTGTGTTGCAAGTTACTATGAAAGCTAAGTCAGTTACAGAACTTTAAACTCATGGAGATGGTTAGATAGTAGAATGTTAAAGTCAGGGGCCAAATATGTATAAACTGGACATTGGGAAGGTATACTGGGCCATTTAACTCTCATAAATGTGGCATATTTATATCTGTTGTTTTGTATAGTATTTACTGTTATAAGAGAAGGAACCATATGTTGGACTGAAAGGGGAAGCTGCTGGGGGGAAGAGGGTGGAAGGGCGGGATAGGAAGGGGAAATAGGGAAGGGTTTGTGACTGAGATGTAACTTGAAGAAAAAAAAATAAAGTATTAAAAAAAATAAAGCTGGAAATCTAGAATATACTATACAACCTGCAGGCAGCTCAACATTTTGGAAAGTGTCTTTTCCAGGTAGCTAAGTTGGTCTCAGCCTCTTCCAGGCAGCTTGGCTGGTCTCTGTCTTTTTCCAGGCAGTTCATCAAGTCTCTGTTTTCACCAGGCAGATTGGCGTGTCTGGGTGCCTTCTAGGCAGCTTTGCTGGTCTCTCTTTTTCAGGTGCTTTGAGTGTTCTTAGGGTGTCACTGAACAGTTCTCACTGCTTGTGTTTACTCAGGGAGGGAAAGGCTTAGCACATCTGGTCAGTTTCAGGGACTTCTTAAAGCCTTTGAGTTAACATCCTAATAAGCATATGGAGTGTCTCAGCAGGATGGAAAGTTTCACCTCTCTTTATAGCACCCCTTGTCTCAGCATTTGATGACTGAGCTGTCCCCCAGGATGAACGGTTATAGGTTGGTAGAAAGTGCTTCACAGACGTGGAGACATTATAACAGTGTAGATTCTGTTTGGAGACATTGTAACAGTGTAGATTCCGCTTGGAGACAGTATAACAATGTAGTTCTTGAAAGTGAACCAGTTGACAGCTGGTAGTCCAGAGTGAGTGGGCATCTAAGATGTGCTGGTTAAAAAAAAAAATAATCTTGCTCCTCAATGTCTTCTTTAGGCAGCAGCATCTTCTAGGAACTGTTACAAGTCTCAGGTTTGAAACTGGAGTTTATCAGCTGGAATGTGCATTTTAGCAAGGGTGGGCCTAATGCTGCATTTAAGAAGTACTAGATGAAGGAAAATTTGGTGTCAACTAGGCCTATGGCTGACTTTAGGCTTCTTTCCTGCATTTACTATGGGAAGTCTGGTGTCTATCCTAATACAAGTGAGATGGCAGGATGAAGGCAAATGCCTCTCACAGATGGAACTCCATCATGAAAAGACACCTGGACCAGAGCAGAGCTCTGTCAGTCTGCAACAGCCTTGTTCACAACAGGAGTGAGTCTCTCAAGATTCCTGGTTGGGGGTTGAAAGAATGGTACTCTCAATGATATGGCTGGGTTTCAGCTGTCAACCAGCAGGAAGTTGCTGCTTCTTGACAGCATGAAGGGCAGCCTGGGTCTACCTGCCTACCTGTTTGGAAGCTACTTGTCACATAAGAGCAGAAAGGAGTCACTGAAAAGCACAGCCAGGACTTAGTCTGTGTTAATTTCTCATCTATAATCACCAGGATGCTCTGAGGTGTGGGGTTAAAGGTGCAGGTAAACAGGTGCCCTGTGACACGAGGGATGTGAGTTGAAGGAAACTGTAATAGTTTGTGACTTGGGAAAGTTAAGGTGGTTGACAGAATATGTTATTTGAGTATTGGGAATCTAAAGAAGAATCAATGAAAGAAACTGGATATTATTTGATTTATATATTTTTTACCCATAATGGCCCTAATTCTTTCATTTAAAGACTAGAAATGGCAGAACCCAGTCCTAACAGAAATTCTTCCATACCCTTTCAGAAATCAGTAAATATTCTTCCCTCTTTAAGTCTTTCATTGCTTTAGCATGCATAGTTTGTATTCATCTCACATTCATTTTGGAAAATATTACTGAACAACAGATACACAGGCACTAATATTATGGCTGAGGAAATACATATGAAATGGCAGAATTATTGACCTTGGGGCTATACCATGTTCAGTGATGGTGGCAGACATATCAAGAGGCCACCCACTTCTGTCAGTGTTGGGATACAGGTAAGTTTGCTACCTAAAGTGTGTGCAGCTAACACCAATAGTAATACAACAGTGGTGCTGGATCTGTTAATGCATGCTCACATGTGTTACATGTCAGGAGCTGTGTTAAGTGCCTGTTACCACTCAAGTCATTTATTTATTTTTTATAATCACAGTCCTATAAAATAATTATTACTACTCAAATTCTGTAGGGTGGAAGTGTAGAAAAGTCATGTGCTTTATCCCAAGCCATTCAATCAAGGACAGCATCAATAGAAAAGCTTCAAACCTAATACAATTTTGTTTGAAATAGAAACTAGAGATATAAAATTAAATGTACAAATTACATTAAGATTAGTGTTAATGAAAAGGCTGCTGATTCAGGATTGGTACTGGATATAGGAAGAAAGGGAAGCTCTGTTTCTGTTATCTAATACTCAATGCCAATAAGGAATAAACAGACTTGTGTGTTAACTCTGCTGAGGTTGCTGATGAAGGGTTGTTGAAGGAGAAAAATGAAGGGATAATAAACTAGATCTAGATATGTGAAATTAATCTCAGAAGCTTATGCTGAGTATAAGCTAGATTTTGGTTTATGAATCAGAATAGACCAAAGAACCAGGGGAAATGATATTTCAAGCAGAGGGGGAACAAAGATGTAAAGAACAAAGTCACAAGAAACAAGATAAGAGAGCCCCCCCCACACACACAGTGTAGCTAAACATCTACCATGTGTAAGAGCTGCAAGACTTGGTTTTACACCAGTAACTCCAGAACTTTGAAGGAAGCTCTGGGAAGATCAGGAGTTCAAGGTCACTCTTGATGATGATACAGTGAGTGAGCTAGCCTGACCTATGTGAGACCCTGTCAGGAGAGAGGGAAGGGGAAGGAGGAGGAGAAAGAAGATGGAAGAAAGAGAGGGAGAGAGAGAGGGAGGGTATACCTTTTTACACAAGGTATAAAGCAATGAAAGTCTTGGAATCTGCGGGAAAAATGACCACCCCTCTTCATGTCACATGTCAGACAGAATCTAGTAAGAACTTGCCAAGAATATAATTTCCTCAGCTCTCCAATCTCTGGACCGTAGAAAATTATAGTGAAATGTATAAGAAGATTAACACAGAGAAATGGAGAGCAGAAGAAAGCCTAGGACAACGTATTTATATTAAGACAGAAAATGTGTTAAATAGCAGAACCTGCTGGCACTGGGTGGGAGAAGGCAGAACATACAGTCACCTGGGAGGTAGGCTTCTGAGGATGTCTGTGAGGGATACTCTTTGTTGCATTGAGGCGGGAAGAGCTGTCCACTGTGGGTGGCATCATCCCCTGACTGGGATCCTGGACTGTGTAAGTGGAGAAGGGAGCTGAGCAGTAGCAGGCATCCCTCTCTGCCTCCTGACTGCGGATGTGACCTGAGTTGCTGCTTCAAGGTCCATGTTGTGATGGATTGTATGCTGGAACCGTGAGCCAGAATAAATACTGTCTCCCTTCAATGGCTTTTGTCAAGGTATTTAGTCACAGCAAAAGAAAAGAAACCAAAATACTCAGCTTGCATTCCAAAGTAGGATTGATGTCATGGGGTTACTCAAGAGAGCCTACATTGAGGACTTTTGAGTGAATGGGGACACAGTGTCTGCTGTACTTGACCCCGCGTGTCAGCCACTTAATGAGTTAGTAAAAGATGTCCCATCATCTACTGCAAAGGCCTCTTGGCTAATGAAGACACACACCACCTGCTAGAAGATAGTGCTCTAAATCCAAAACAAATTCTAGCAAAGATGGAGAAAATGATTATATTTAACGTATCATGCCAGGCTTCAAGAAGGTCAGAGATGGATTTGTAGACCAGCACAGCTTCTGTAATTTATAAACTCTGAAACAGGATTGAATCTTTCCCTTGAATATATATGCTGTAGTTGAGAGGAATGGATGGATGGATAGATAGATAGATAGATAGATAGATAGATAGACAGACAGACAGATAGATAGATAGATAGGTACTTAATTTCACATTGTGATCTTTATAAATTCAGTTGAAATGTGTAAATGAGGGCTGAAATATGTAAATGGCCCCACTGGGGAGATGGAAGGTTTACCTCCTGAAGCCTGGGCCTGAATCTTAATAGAATTCAACTCCTGAGGGAAGGAGAGAATTGGGGTCAACTTTTTTTTTTCTTTCAGTCAACACATCAAGACAGAACAACCAGGATCATGAATTTAAGGTTTACCATGTTTCTGGGTATGGCTGTGAGGAGAGCCAGTATAGATCCAAGAAAAGCCTGGGGAGAGGGCAAGGTGTCTCCAGGTGGAACCAGAAAGTCAAGGAAAATGAGTGGACTAAAGCAGAGGCATGGAATGTGCGCGAGAAAACAAGGCACCTGATAACTGGAGCAGGTGTTAAAGATTAAAATGACACCAAGAATAAAATGTTGAAAAGTGAGAGACAATGGAAATTGGTGTGCGAAGGGCAGCTCTGAGATGGGAGAGGCTTCAAGGACTCTATAGGGATGACCCTAGCTGAGACTTCTACTAACAGGGGATACAGAGCCTGAAGTGGCCATCTCCTGTAGCCAGGGGGACCTCCAGTGGAGGAAGGGGGACACCAATCCACCCACAAAACCTTTAACCAAAAATTTATTCTGACTACAAGAAGTTCAGGATAAAGATGGAGCAGAGATTGAGGGAATGATCAACCAATGGCTGGACCAACTTGAGACCCATCCCATGAGAGAGATCCAACTCCTGACACTATTAATGATACTCTGCTATGCTTGCAGACAGGAGCCTAGCATAACTGTCTTCTAAGAGGTTTCATCCATCAGAAGATGGAAACAGATGCAGAGACCCACAGCCAAACATTAGGCAGAACCTGAGGAGTCTTGTGGAAGAGTGAGGGGGAAGGATTGAGGGAGTTGGAGTGAAGGATACCACAAGACCTATAGTGTAAACTAACCTGAGCCCATGGGATCTCACAGAGACTGAACCACCAACTGAAGAGCACATGTGGGCTGGACCTAGGCCTTCTACACATATGTAGCAGATGTGCAGCTTGTTCTTCATGTGGGTCCTCTAATAACTGTAATATGGTCTGTATCTGACTGTTGCCTGCCTCAAGATCCCTTTCCCGTAGCTGACCTGTCCTGTCTGGCCTCAGTGGAAGAGGATGCACTGAGACCTATTGTTCCTTGTTGTATCAGGGTGAACTGGTACCCAAGGGGGTCTCCCCCTTCTCTAAGGAGAAGCGGAGGGGCACAGGGATATATGAGGGTGGGACTGGGAGAGAGGAGGAGGGGGGCTGTGATCAGGTTGTAAAGTGAATGAATAAATCAATTAATTTAAAAAAATGTTGAAAAGTGGTTTCAGGGTTTGTCAAAACGGCCAGCAAATAAAAGCTCATTTGTCTTTCCTCTCCTTTCATTTTCTACCAAATTATTTGGACTAGAAGTATGAATTACTAATGTTTTTGTGCTTTATAACCACTTACTGAGAAGGAAAACTCCAGGGCGAGGGCGGGTAGCGAGACAGGTATCAGGGAGGAAAAGGTGTTCAGGAAACTCTGGTAGGAAGACAAGGCCAGTTGAAATGCCTATAGCTTATTTAATTTCATGGCTTGTCTATGGACTTATTTTAGGAGCTAAGGCATTAAGAAGTATTAACCCACTTTCAAAAGTTACACCCTGCTCATTCATATATTCATGTCCATGTGCATACATAATGTCATGCTATGCACATGTCTCTTTTATTCACACATGTATATAAGTATAGATATATCCATTTGTTTGCTGTGTATGGGTCTTATGTGTGTGTGGTACATGAAAAGAATCATGCTCGGGCATGTGCCCTTACTCACACATGAGACTACCAGAGCAGATGTCACATTATCACTTTGAGACAGGATCTCTCACTGAACTGGACGCTCCTCCTTCTGGGTAGGCTGCCTGGCCAGTGAGCTCTGGGAAATCTGCTTGTTTCTAAGATTCAATTTTGGGGTCATAGGCAGCCATGTCTGCCTTTTGATATGGGTGCTCGTGATTAGAACTCAGATCCTCCTGTGTGCAGAGCAAGAGCTTACCTGCCGAGTGACTCCTCAGCCCCCTCTATAACCATTTCATCAAATATGACTTGCTTTGGGAATATGTCCAGTTGCATTACAGTCAGCTTTTGTTGGCTTGCTTTGTTTACAGTCGTTCCTGTGATTTGTAGGTTTTGGTGTGGTCTGCTGAGGGCCGTTTGATCACTGCTGTTACTCCAGCATTATGAATGAGCCCAGAATGACATGCTCCATGGTGCACAGCAGCCTGTTTTATGATAAATAGCCCTGAGCTGTAAAGGAGAGGCCAAGCGTTCATTCCACTGTATATAGAAGAGCTGAGCCTTAACCTGGTTCTGTAGGTAAATAGCTCGCTGTCTAACTGATGAGGACGCAGTTTGAAACTGAATCTAGAAACTGACTTAATGTGGCCTGTGCTTCAGTGATTCAAACATGATGAGTTTCTGAGGCTTGTGTGCCTGTTACACACAGCTGGACTCACCCTATTGCTGTTTATATCAGAAAGGAAGAAACAAATATCCCATACTGACCTCAGCAGTCCACCACAGCCCAAACATTAAAGGTATAGGTTACTGCTATAGATAATTCTTCTCTTCTTACAAACAGGAGGACAAGAGTTCCATTTGCATAATTTATTCCTTATACATCATACACAAATAGTGGGCTTCTATTTAAACATCCTATCAATTTTCATGAAGATGACAATGACATTATTCCTTATATGAATAAACATTGGATAATTCAGTGTGTTACAAACTCTTCTGATATATCTTTTGTGTGTGCATGTATGTGCATGTGCATGTGTTTATATGTGTGTGTGTGAATGTGTATGTATTTGTATGTATGTGTACATATGTGCATGTGTGCACATGTGTGTGTGGTGTATGATGTATTCTTACTGGTGTGCACCATGTATGTGTACCCCATGTGTATGTAGGCCAGAGATTCATGCTGAATGCCTTTTTCCATCAGTTTCTATCTTACTTTTTGAGACTGGGGTCTCTCTTACTGAACTTGAAGCTCACAGATTGGTCAAGGCTAGCTGCACAGCAAGTCCCAGGGATTCTCTTCTCTCTCCCATATTAACACTGGAATACAAGGAGATCCAGTCATCTTGTGGTTTACATGTCTGATTGGGAATTCTTACTCTGGTCCTTAAGCACTTTATTCATTGAGCAAATCTCTGTATTTTATGTTGCATGAGTAAAGTTCAGTACTGAAAAGGTCTGTATAGTACATATCAGCATAATAAAAAATTTTGAAATCCACGTTAAAAAAAACCCCTGATAAATACTGTGTATGGAGAACAGATATATGAATATAGAACTCTCTTTTATGATAAAATGTCAATTTTGTGTTCACATTCTCTTGCTATCGGCAGTCTGAATTTTTTATTTGGAAAAATTTGAGCCTTATTATTTTATTTTTACACACAATTCTTCAGAATCTTATAATAGAAAATGTATTATTTATTTTGATCAGATCCGCTCCTCCTCCATTTTTATAGAGAAACAATTCTAGCCCCCTGCAAAGGAAAATCCTCAAAATGAGCAACTGGAAATATGTATGATTCCATAGCATCTCAACAGGAGACACTTTCAGATATATATGCCCTTAACAATACTGAAGAGAGGCAGAGGAAACCACCGTAGAGGGGACATCAGGTCCCATGCAGTAGAGCCTTGAGAACCATGGAAACAAAAAGGAGCAACAGCGTATGGTAAAGTCCCAACAGTGAAGTCACCTCATGGCTCAGTGCAGGACCCTGGGTGGTGTTGCAAAGCTTACAGGTGCCTCTGGTGCCTCTGGGGCCCCTGAGCTCTACCAAAGGATTGAACATCTTGGGAGCCTTGGTTATCTTATTGGAAAGTTGGAGGAGTCTGATAGTCACTGTAAAGGACTATAGGGAAGATAAACTACAGAGTCGTATCTGAGACACAACCTGACCTTCAGTCAGCAGCTCCCGGTGCTATTTAGAGAGAAAAGGGAATTGGCTTTCTTTGTTGTGTTTAGGGTTGTTATTTGTATGTATCTCCCTGCAAAGTTTGCTGACAACAAAGTTAGAAGGGAATTTCAGCTCAATCCATCTATTTCTCTTTACCTCATATGTAGGTAAACTGAGGGCTGGATTACATAAACCTTAGCCAGTTGGATCTAATATACTCAGTTGCTCTCTCCCAGAATTATAATCAAAATAAATATTCAGAAGAAATTCACATGCATCCAATTACTATTTTCATTTCTGAGCATATATTGATTTTTTCCTTTAATTTTCCAAACATTTTGGCTATTCTTAAGCATAGTTTCTATGTCAAACATTTCAATTGTGTTCCTCAATTTAACAGTAATGCTGTAAGGATTTTGCCATTTCTCTTGACCTGCATGTCAGTCTGAATTGAGTAGCTGTCCTTACTGGAGAGGGGTTGGAGGGAAGGAACTCTTTCTACCCTCATTATCAAAGGCCTTTCATTGGAAATGGATGAGAAGTGTTTCAGCCCATTCTTTTAGATCTGTCATCTGTCTTCTACAGCTATTTCCTCTTTTCTCATTCTTATTCTTCAGCTTTTTCTATCAAATTTTAGGCCATTGGTCCCATTTGTCTTCCTTTCTAGTGAGGCAGTAGCCTTCAGTACAAAGTCTACACTTCTGTCTCCTCAGACTCACTTTATATTCAGATCTCAGGTTTTCTCTTCCCTGTTCATATTCCTGGCAACAGTTTATTTCTAACCACATTTCCTCAGTAAATACACGAAAGTTTCTAAACGACTATTTTGAAAACAAATTGTCTATTCTTTTTAAAATAATTTCTGTAATATGCTTTATCTCCTTCTGTTGCTTGAGTCACAGACAGAAAGTACCCTTTACATCTTTCAGTTTTTGTATTTTAAGGTATTTTTCCATTGACATTATATAAATAGATTTTAAGAAACTTTCATAATAGATATTACTATGCATGCACCCAAACATACTATTGGCCATTGCATGGTTATTCTTAGTTATCTGATTAGACTACATTTATCTAATTAGACTACATTACCCATGTAAATGTACGTTTCCTTATTTGGGGTCATTTTGGGATGGGAGTGGGGCAGTAGCTTGCTGGGTAGCCCAGGCTGCTGTCAAATACTGGATCCTTTTTCTTCACCTTCTTGAATGCTGGTATTCAGGCTTTTTATACCACTGGGCTTGGCTTATGTTTCATAATTTTAAAAGCTTGAAATTTATAAGTTAAAATGAATACAGATTATATTTTAAATTTTCTTGCCTTTCTCTCTCTCTCTCTCTCTCTTTTCTTGAGACAGTCATAGTCTTAGTACGTAGTTGTGGCTAGACTGTAATTAACTATGTAGAATAGGTGGCTGGTGTCAAACTCACAGAGATATACCTGCTTCTGCCTCCTGTATGTTGGGATTACCGATGTATACCACCAAATCTGGCTTTTATTTCTTCCTCATATCTTATTTTTTTTAACTTTCATTGCTACACACTCTACTTTTTATTTACCTAAATATTCCTTCTTTTTGTGTAAAGTGTTTACTCAAATTTTCACTTTTCTGATATTAATATATAAATCACTTCCTTTGTTTGTATGTGTGGAGGGTTATGGTCATGTGCATGTGTGTGTGTATGCACGCATGTATGCGTGTGTGTGTGTGTGTGTGTGTGTGTGAATGTGCAAATGGAGCCTAGAAGTTGATACCAGATATCTTCTTCAATCATCCTCCACCTTAATTTTTGAGGCAGGGTCTCTCACTGGACCTGCATTATGTTAATTCAGCTAGGTTCCCTCCACTGAGTTCTAGGACTCCTCCTGTCTCTGCCTCATCGTTACAAGGATTACAGATATGTGCCACTATGGAAAACTTTTCACATGGATACTGGGCATGCCAAAGTCAGGTCCTCATGTTTACACAGTAGGTGCTTACTTACTGAAAAATCTCCCCAGCCCTTCAACTACTTTAATATGTTCATGCTTACAACTTTTAAACTAAGGATGATATGTGTCCTTTTAAAACACCCCCATAATGGGATTTGCTGGACATGGTAAAGTCACACAGTGTGAGGAAGCTGACACTGAGTAGTGGCTCACTTTCCCATTTACAGCTCTATATTCCCAGAGATACACACCCATTACTGTAACTAATGATTCTCAGTTGGCAAGGTAGACCTACTGTCATTTCTTAATAAGGTAAATATAATATATTAAACATATACATTATATATATAAAATCTAATTAATATGTAAGGACATTTTCCTCTGTTTAAATCTTAAGATAGTAGGATTTTAAGGCTGGTCTGTCTAGAAAGTAGACTGCAGGGAGCATTTTGATGTGAATATTGTGAGCGTGACTGTCTCACTTCTTATTATGTAAGGTCCAAATTTCTAGACTCACAAGAGGAAGTTCCAATGACCTCAGTCAAGGGCTATGACTCTTCAGTGTCCGAGTAATCTCATCTGTAAAATGAAGCCATTCTTCTAACCTTGCTAAGAATTCACCCTTCCTACACAAAGTTTAGATAGCATTGTCAACACAAAAAAATAAGGCTGATTCAATAACTCAGGATAAAGATATTTGGGAGAAGTTGGGCAAGTTTTTGTAAGCATAGTTTACAACTATGCATAAGAGGTTTTAAGGGGTCTGAGAAAATGACAGAACATTGCTAAGCTTACAGCCTTTGAGCGCTTTGTTGACTTTGAGGGATCTAACAGCCGGAGGTGTTTTCTGCAGAGACAATATGCATTTTCAGGCCCTTGCCATTGAATCATGCACTTACTCAAGGATAGCTAATACATATATATATATATATATATATGTGTGTGTGTGTGTGTGTGTGTGTGTGTGCGTGTGTGTGTGAGATAGACAGTGGGTGACCTAAAGATGAGTGTGACACCTTCACCTTCAGGACACCCGTCACCATGACCTCATCACCCTGAAAGCAAAGAAGAGGACTTTGATGATATTCTTAAAAAAGGATGTTGATGTGCTCATGGCTTTTAAAGGGTCTTTGGGATGGGCAATGCTTGGTGAGAGTATGCAAGCAAATGAACTGAATACCCTGAAAAACTGTCTGGCAAATCAGAAGTTTAAGATCTTATGGAACATGAGCCAACCAGTCAACCATCATGAAATGAACATGGAACATTAAAAACTGAACCACTGTTTAGTCTTAAACTTTTACCATAACACACCAAAGCTATGGATTAAGAATGTAAAGGGTCTGTAGAGTCAGACTCTTAGTAAACACCTGCAAGCTTGTTGGTTTTTTCCCCCCACTGATAGGGTCATCAAGGAAAAGTAATATCACATCTATCTTACTTTGTCATCAAATAGGCTAGATGTGAATGCAGAAAATGTCACCAGTGCTCTTTCTCATTAACCCTGAGATAACTCTTAATAAAGCCATGACAAGAACCTGAACTGAGGAGGGGAGGCTATTTGGAAGAGCTTTAAGAGTCTGAGGAAGTGATCGCTGAGCCTAGGCATGGTTTGCCTTTTTGTCATGGTGTCCACTCCTAAGTGTGAGCTTGCCCCTCTCATGCTTCAAATGCCACCACTTTGCAAGGGTGACCAGGGTCCTGGAGTGGGAGCAGAAGTGAGGGTCTCCCTAACAGAATCACTGTGAAATGTATCGGAAGATGATTAACGATGGTGACAGTTGGAGCAGCCAATGAAGCTGGGAGCGCATAGTGCCTATTGGTCCCCAAGTCAGAGAGTGGGGACTTCTGCATGAGATACACATCAGGAGCAAAATATCCCACATGTGGAATTTATCAAAGTTGGGAAACTACGTAAAAAGAGAAACTGTTTCTTAAACATAAATGGAAATGGTGTATTCATCCTAGCAGCTACAGTGCTTCTGTGGTCGTCACTGCCATATGCTGAGGCACAGAGGAAGTTTGTATTAACTGTCCCTTGGTTCTCAAACACCGCACTGTCTAGGAAGCAGCTATCATGGTAAAAAGTATTCACAGGTAGGTGGGTGAGGTGTCTCAGTCAGTACAGTGACTGCTACATAAGTGTGTGCACGTGAGTTTGGATCCTAAGCAGTCCTGTGGAAAAAGAAGTGAGGTCGAATGCAACTGGTCTCCCAGCGCTGAGGAGGAGGGAAAGGGAGGCTATGTGGGGCTCTCTGACCGGTTCCTGTACCTGAATGGGTGAGCTCCAGGCTCAGTGAATGACCCTATTTCAAAAACTAAGGAAGATCCATGACAGACATCTACCTTTGGCCTCCACGCATACACATATGTGTACACACACTCTTATACACCTGTTTACAAACACACATGCATGGCTACAAAATACCCACTGGTAGTTTTGGCTGTGTGCTCTCTGTTTCTTCTCCCTCTCACAAGAACCACTGGACAGATGTGGGTAGCACTGCTGCTGAGCATCAGATGTTTCAAGCTTTCAGCATTTTTTTTATACAAAGAGAAGTCATGGAGAACAGGCCTCTCCAGAATACAATCTGCACTTAAGTGTATGCACATGTACACACACACACACACACACACACACACACACACACACACACACACACAC
>CAJQZJ010003646.1:11566109-11582410 GCA_907164525.1 Lophiomys imhausi
TGTGTGTGTGTGTGTGTGTGTGTGTGTGTGTGTGTGTGTGTGTGTGTAGTTCAGAATATAACTTGTAGGAGTTTGTTATCCTTCTAACATGTTGGTTCAGGACCTGAATTTGTATTGTAGACTTGGCTACCCAATAAGCTTTCTTGCTGGCCCTGTCATTGTACTTTTCCAGATAGTACATCTCTATGGCATTCCTGTATTAGGCAGTAGTTTGAGAATTGAGTATAAAACCACCATGGAGGCCTGGCTCACTCTGGCTGTTGTCCTGGTTCTTTTCTGCAACATCATCTAATGTCACATGGGATTCTCTCTAAATCTTTTCATTTTGGGAAACATAAATCAATCCTTTTTAATATGGCTCCCACCCATTGCGTTGCTAGCACCACATGCTTGTGAGGTCAATGGGCATGCTGTACACACCAAGCAGAGGACTGACCGCCATTCACTGGTGCATTCCCTCAGCTCTATCTGTTTAGTATGAATCTGGCTCTTGGGCAAAGGAGTTACTACTGTACAGTCTGACTTAATAAATTATGTGGCCTCAAAATTCCTATGTTGAAGATTTAACCACCAATATGATAGATGCTTCTGGGTCTTTAGAAGGTGGTTAAAGTTCCTTGAAGCTACAGGAAAATGAGAATTAATATCAGACATTTTTAGTCATATAAAAGAGGAATTGTCTTGCTCTTTCCTCTGTCCCTTCCTCTCCCTTCTAAAGTGTGTGTGTCTCTGTGTGTGCATGTGGGGTGGTGTGTGTGTGTGTGTGTGTATTCACTTGTATGTGCATGTGTCCTCATCAATCATTCTCCATGTTATTTTAAAAACAAGGTGTCTTCTGAGTAGTGAAGAGATGAACCTCTTTTCTAGCGTAGGCACCAGCCTCCTGGCATCACACACTGGGGTCACTAGAGGACACAGGAATGCATCATCCCAGCAATTCCACTGAAAATGCCTAGATGAATAAACAGCTTAGGCAAGATGGAGCTTAAACCCTTTTATTCTTTTCTTTTTTTTAATGTTTATTTATTACTTCAAGTTACATCTCCACCCCTCCCAGGCCCACCCTCCTACCCTCTTACCCTTCCCCCAGAATACATAATTCTTTTTTTTTTTTGTCCAACAAATGGTTCTTTCTCTTATAACAATAAATACAATACAAAACAACTGAAATAAATAGGCCACAATTCTGAGAGTTATATGGCTTAGCTACATTCTCAATGTCCAGTCCATATGTATTTGGCCCCTTACTTTAACATTCTACTATCTAACTATCTCCATGAGTTTAAAGTTCTCTATCTAACTCAGCTTTCATACTAACATGCATCACAATTATAAAAACATCTTCTTAGATCCAGAACGCCCTCTTGATTCCTAAACAACTCAAAATTTAACTATGAGACTCTAGCTATCTATTCTTCAACCACCTCAGAGACCTGAGAGGGATAAATATATCTGATTATATAGGAAGTGCAGGGCCCACAGCTTCCAAAACTAAGAAATGAAATACCCGTGGCTGCCTCGACAGTTCCCATTTTCTCTCCATACATTACAGCATCAATCTTCAGATGTTTGGCAACGTTTCTCTGACAGACATTGATTGTAGAGCAGGAATTATGAAGGACTTACCTACCCTGTCTTGGCAGAGCTAGGCTGTCGACTTACCTGCTTCCAAGTTTTGTCCTTTTTGGACAGCAGTCTGTCTACAGTTGAAGCAAGGTGTTTTTCTTGCCAAGAGGTAGGCTTGCCACTAATTCAACCATCTCACACTGGAGATTCTTCAATGCTCATCTTCTACTTGGAGTGGAATAGGGGATGCTGTCAGGAGCTGGCATGTCTCGATATCAAAAAATCTTAATTTAAGACAACATCTTTGAGTGCCATACTCTGCAGATCTCTTGGGGTTTTTGAAGATGCCCTATCTATTTCTTATGTTTAGATAAGCAAATGTTGCTGTCTCTTAACAACTTGATTTCTGAGTAGCTTAGAAAATAACTGTGATAGACTGTCATAGTAACTAACAAAATGACACGCTTGCATGACTGTTAGTTTGTATTTCTTAATTATCCTAAACAGTTTATGATGGTTGGTAGCAAAAGGCCAAATCTTCACATTTCCTTTTTAAACATTACTAGGTACAATACCTTTAAGAAGTGTTACCCTTAATTTTGTAACAATATACAAAGATCAATACCAATGTGGCCAAATATACTCTTAATTTTGTATCAATATAGTAAGATCAGTACCGATGTAGTCCAATATAATCTTAATTTTACATTAATATGCAATGATCAATACCAATTTAGCCTAATATAGTATTAATTTTGTATCAATATACAAAGGTATAAGGGCTTATTCAATAATCTGTCCTTTTTTCTTGATCTTTCCTATACTAAGTCTATGTCCCATTTTTTCTCAAGTCTATTCACTCCTACATAGGAGAGAAAGAAGGATACAGAAAAGAAAAAGAGAGAAGTCCCTAGGTCTAACCTCCAAAATCCATTTAACAGCTTGTAGTCTCTTCCCCTACATGACAAAACTTTCTGTTATCCATCGAATAACCAAGGGGGGAGGGAACACCCTTCCCACCTTCTTGGCCTGGGACTTCGCTCTCATAAATGACTTCCTGTTGATTTGGGACATAGTAAACCTGTTTGGGGCCCAAATAGGGATGGAAAAATGGTTAAAAATGTTAATAGAATCATTTGATGTTCAGTCCTTTTGTGCTCAGCTATTTAGATGTCCTAAGAAGTTTGTAGACAGAAGCTGATCTTCAGGCTTTTACTGAAGTTCTGGCTGGAGCAGTCTGTGGAGCTGAACAATCTTAGTGATTTTGAGTTGTGGTTGTAGACTTTGAGGAAACAGCTATTGAGGGAGTCTGCAAGGCTGGATCGTCTGGGCCACTCGTCTTCTTTGGTGTCTGATCTGTTTTCTGCTTCGGTTTCCCTTGTCCAGTTGTCTCTGGATTCCTTGAATGGATGCTTTAAGTCTCCTGGAAAGATAAGAATAGAGCCCTGCCCTAATCCTAACTCTGGGGCAATTACCTTTTTTGGGGGGGGGGCAGGTAATATTTTTCCTGGAGCAAATTTGTTTTTTGTTTTTTGACAATATATAAAGTATTATCTTTCAATCTGGATTAAAGAAGAAATTATCTTGTTATTTTGGAGCTAAACAAACCTTTAGTGTATATATTTTGAGATCTCAAAGGACAATTTGTTTACATTGAGCATGCCTTTTGTATGTAGCTTTTAAACTTAAATCCTTCCAAATCCTATGTGCCTGTCTCTGCATACTAAGTATTGGGATCAGGACCTGTGGTTCCCAACTGAAGGGATTAAAGATGTGCTCCCCTGCCCCTGGATCAAAGTTTTTCCCTATGTAGAACTTGTTTTGTATCAGGCTGACCTTGAGTTCTGGCATCTGCCTGTTTCTGTCTCTAGTGTGTTGGGATTAAGGGTGTATTCTTCTTGAATGATGGGATTAAAGGTGTGCACCATCACCATCCTGTTCCTTGTAACTCTAGAATTTATAAGACAACTAACTCTATAGTGTGTCTCCTGTCTCTGCTGAAGTTAAAGGTATGGGCTAACCCCACACATTTCATGTATTTTACCTTAGCTCTAAGTTTTTTTGACTCTTGGTGGTTTATAAAACCAGGTTGAACAGCTGTAACCTTTAATTTATTTATAGTGTTTTAAACCTGTTACCTGCTTTTTTTATTTAATAAATTTATTTATTGGTTGCTTCAGGTTATATCTCCATCATATTGTCCTCTTTCCACCCTTCCAAGCCCCACCCTCCCATCCTCTACCCCCTAACCCTTCCATCTTGCTCCTCTGGAATCGAGTGACCCCACATAACAGTCCCTTGCCCCAGTTCTTTTCTTAGTGCATGTGAAATTTGCATTCTGAGTACATGTCCACATTTATTTTATATGTGCACTAACATTTAAATGTATTTCTATTACCTTGGAACAAAAATGTATCTTGAAAAGAAAAAAAAAAACTACTGTGTTTATCCTGTGATGTACAAATGCCCTCCCCTTTTTCATGAGACATACCGATCTCCCCGGTGGAGGCTTGTGTCTGACTCCTGAATCCCATGTAGTATGTTCAACAAACTCTGGGGAGAGGAGATAGGCGGAGAAGAGAGAGGCCTTTCCTATGTGCAGGAGGGCATTTTATGGACATCCAGTAAAACTGATGTAGAAAACAGATCAGAGAACCTTTCCAGATTCTTGTCAAAATTAATCTGTGAAAATTTCTGTTCTCTTGACTTCTCTATGCGCAGCACTCACAAGTTAGTGCTTGAATTTCAACTGCAGCCTCTGGAGAAAGAGCGCTGCTTGGGAGGAATGTAATTAAAAGAGGGCAAAAGCAGAAGTGGAGGCTGGAGAGGGGGCTGAGCAGTGAAAGGCACTGGCTGCTCTTGTAGAGGACCCAGGTTCAATTCCCAGCACCTGCATGGTGGCTCACAACCTTCTGTAACTTTAATTCTGAGGGATCTGATGGCCTATTCTGGCCTCTGTCGGCACCACGCATGCAGTGGTGCAGAGATACATACTCGGACAGAACACCCGTACACATAATTTGAAAAGGAAAACCCACAAGAAAATATTTGAAAGTTTTTCTTTTTGTTTTTGTTTCTGAGGTTTTTTTGTTTGTTTTGTTTTTTTGGTAGAATATTCTGAGCACTGAGGCAGTTAACTCTTGTCTACCTCAGTTTTCAGGCACAGATGCTGGCAGATTGCTTCCTGTCTTTTGAATATGAGCCAGGGAGTAACTCGAGTTGAGCTGAGCTGATGTCCGGTTTTGAGACTCTGTTGTACAGGAACTCTGCGGTATCGATGTGTGAGGGTGTGTGCACCGAATGCATTTGGATAATTCTCTCAGGCAAAGCATCGTGTGTTCATTGTCATTGCCTGACCTTTATATGGTCTCTTATTCCTGGAAATGCCATCATGTATATACTCCTTGCATAAAATGCTTCACAGTTTTTCAAAGCATTCTTAATTTAGGCACATTTGGCTTGTGGAAACTGTTTTCTGCTTTGTAGAACTAAAAATAAGATGTTTTATTTACCCAGTCGGAAAACAAGGAAGGTTAAATTTATTCTGGTGGAATGTCCCCCACTTTTCAATGATGGTCAAATGGTACGATGTACCTTATAATTCACTTCTAAGAAGCATATAGACTGGAGAATTTTAATCATGCTACGAAGATTCTTTCTGGTTGTTCTAGGTCCTCAGGTTTGAATATATCATGAGGTTGGTCCATGAAGAACAATTTCATATTTTCAGAAAGCTAGACCTAGGCATTCATCATTATCATCCATTGTCCATCCATCCATACTTCCATACATCCTCCATATGTCCATCTATCTACCTATCCATTCATTATGAATTCATCCATCTATGTATAAATCTATCCATCCATCATCTGTTCTATCTTCATCCATCAATTTATTTTCCCGTATTAAGTAGTTTATAAAGGCCAGATACAATTTATTTTTCATTTGATCTCATAAAGTCTAAGAAACATTACAAAGAAATTTATTCAGTTTATTTCTAAAATCACAAGTATGAAGCTGGAGATATGGCTTAATGGCTAAGAGGACTTTCTGCAGACTGCAGAAATCATGGGGACTGCAGTTCACATTCTATCACTCACCTAACCATCTAGGTATCCTATACAATTCTGTAACTCCAGCTCCAAGGAGAACATTTGTTTTTAAACAAACTCTCAATCATTTGATTTTCCAGTGAAGACTCAGGAGCCAGATGCTGGGGTGAAAGCCTGCTAGCTTAAAGATGCAGAGAAAGCATCCAGCTGACCTTCCTCCTCAACCAGCATCCCAGAAGGAAAAAACCCATTCTCCTTCTCCATATTGTCTCAAAAACTCTTAAAACTGAATGTTCTTCCTTTCTAATTCCTATATGCCTCTCTATCCAGCCTCTTGAATTCCTCTCACTCTCTATGGGTTTTTCCTATGTTTGCTCCCTGTCAACTGGTTGCTTGCTCCACTTCTTGACCTACAGATGACTTTATTTAATCCTGTTTATAATGAACAGAAGCTCTTGGATTAAAAGTGTGTGCTAGGGCTGAGTCACACCACAACTAGAAACAGATTTTTCCAGTGCACAATGTCGGGGTTCATAGTGTGATCAAATATCCTACAACAGGGAACAGAAACAAAAGCATCAGAGCCTAAGCCATGAAAATACAAGCCCCAGGCTCAGGGAGGGACTCTGTGTCAGAGAAACAGGTAAGAAGTATAAAGAGGACATTCAATGCTATCTGTGTCCTATTTTGGTCTCTGTTGTATGCAAAAGCATGCACACCAGCACCCACATGCACAAATACTCATGCAAACCCATACATAACAATAATAAATATTTTTAAACCACTAGTTTGGATAAATTCATACTAAATGTGCATTTGTTATTTATGTTTGTAGCCCACATTGCCTTTCAGATTTCTGTCTTCTTTCCTTGGCCTTCCAAGTACAGGGAGTACAGGCTTCTGAGGATTTTCTTTTTTAAAAAGCAACATAATTTCTTGTGTGAAATCACTGAAAATGAATAGAATATTTTTAAGTAGATAAAGAAAAATGTGTCATGAATGACTTACTGAAGGCTACGTTAAAAAAAAAATCCAGTCATTATGAAGTAAAGTGTTTCAAAAGATGAATTTCACACTTGGGCATGCATGTCTCATATATGAATGCTGAAGCTGGGTGGAAATAAGTGGAATTACCGCTTATCTGTTCTAAAGTTTCTGTTTCAAAAATAATGCCAGTGAGATGGTTTAATCATTAAAAGCACTTACCATGGAGCCTGATGACCTAGTTTGATCCCTAGGACTCACATAGTGAAAGGAGAGAATTAACTCCTGCAGGTTGTTCTTTGATGTCATGTGTATGGCATATGTGTACCCTCTATAAATAAGGAAAGAAAAAATAATGTTTTAAATCACAGCTACAACAGGGGTGGTGACTATGGACTATGGTCATGATCCCAGCATTTGGGAGTCTGAGGCAAGAGGATAGATAATTTGAGACCAATTTAGTCTATATGAGTTTTTGCCCAACCCTGGGCTTAAAGAGACAGACTCTTTCTTTAAAAAGAAAGAAAAAAAGAAAAAGAAAAAGAAAGAAAGAAAAGAAAAGAAAGAAAGAAAAAGAAGAAAAAAATATAGTGGATTTCTGGTTAGTTTTCCAGAGGACTTGGGTACAATTCCCAGAATCCACACGGTGACTCATAATCATCTGTAATTACAGTTCCAAGAGATCTGATGCCCTCTTCTGGCCTCTGATAGCACTGCATGCATGTGATGAACAAACATGAATACATTTAGGCAAACATTGGTCCACATGAAATAAACATACATTTCATAAACTTAAATAAGATTAGATAAATTAAATTAAATCATAACTATTTCCCAGCCATAGACACTTCTTACCAATATATAAAGGACAGAATACAAAAAATAATTCACAGATTAAGAAATCCAGCTCTGATGAAAGCAGTGGAAATTTGGTTTCAACATGATTTCATGTTCATTTATACTGTGCATACATTTGAATGAGCTTATATTTTTTCCATTTTAACCTTTTATTCTCTTAACATTTTATTTGTATTGTATTTTCCTATCTGATTAGGCTAAAGTGTAACATTGATAATAATAGCAAGAAATCCATCTTACATCAACTAGCTTGAAACATTCTAGAGTTTTCTTGATTAATCATGTGTCTAAAACATGAAAGTAAACACTCAGAGTTCTCTAGTGAGGGTGCACACAGCCCAAACCAACACACACTCAATGTGAACTTATTCCAAAGGAAAAGCACTTCTCCTGATACCATCTTACTTTTAATGACACTTCACACAGTTAACTTTAATAAGGATTAGTCTTTTCTTTTTCAGATTACTCAGAATAATTATTTCTATAACATTCTTCATATAAGAGCACTTGACCTTGAATTGACATTGTATTACAGTCTATAAGCAATAATGATCCTAACACATTTTAGTTAAAAACACTGCTGACCTCTGCTCACAGAGAGAGGACATCCTTGCTAACAGTCACAAGGGCCCCTTGGTGGTGAGGTCCCTGCATTGACAACTGATTAACATGTGAGCCTACCCTAGAGCCTGTAGACTTGTCTACATGACAATGGTTTGAAGGTTGTCTGTGCTCTAGCTTGCCATATTTTGGGGGTATACAGAGTTTGAATCCCAGGGGAACCCCTGGGATTTTCAACCAGAGATTCCTACTCTGTGATACTGGTAGCCTCTTCTCAAGGTCCTCATTGAACTCCCACAAGGGTGTCTCACAAGGAAGGCTCTTGCATAAGACTATAAATAATAGCCATGCTTCAGGATGAACTTGAAGTGTTTCCAGCCAGAAAAGCCAAGATGTTTTTAACAGTGAGAGTGCTTTGCCTATGCATTGTGAGCTGCTGTTTGAAGTCCTGGTTAAATCTTCCAATGCCTGCCTCTTCTGTCCAATGGAGACTTTCTGAGGGGATAAACCTTCTGAGGGGAAAAATACCTGAGGGTTCCAGAATGGTGGGGTGTCTGACATCCAAGACATTTTTGTAATTACAGAACTATATGTTACTTGTGAGAAATTATATATTTTCAGAACAAAGAGACCAGACACCAAAGAAGACAGGTAGCCAAGATGATCCAGTGTTGGGGTAGTGTTAAGCATTCTAAATGTTAATTAATTGGTCCTGCTTGTTGTCTGTTACTTACATTGACTCTGATTGGTTCAATAAAATGCCAAGGCCTGAGACTGGGCAAAGACAGAGAAAGGTGGGACTTTCTGGGATTAGATGAGGAAGCCTGCACTTTAGATGAAAGAAGAAGACATTCCAGCCAGGAATTGCAGCTGGAAGCAGGAAAAAGGAGACATACAACATGGGTTAGAGAAAATAACTTCATTCCACATGGCCAGGAACATTGGCATATCGTGGAAAATGGCAGTCCAAGGGGATATATGTATATACGGGGTCACATTTGGGTAATAGAATTATGAGCTAGCATAAATGGGCCAAGATTGCTCCATCCAGGCCTAGGCTTGTGAAAATCCACGTGGTGTCTGTGTATTCATTTATAATGGTTGGTTAAGGATTGGCTGCCGAATCAATTAACAATAATCTAAATACAGGTTAAATACCTCAATTAGCCATATATTATTTTTACAAATGGCGCCCAACATGGGGCAATTAGAATCCATGCTTACTGTGTGAGAAGGCCTGGGTGAAAGCCGGTTTCCTAGCCAAAGAGTGGGGAACCAAACCCAAATGCATTTCAAAGGTGCAGCTACCTTAACAAGAGCTGTTGCCTTGCAGCAAAGTCAGAGAGCTAAAGCTTAGCTCTCCTTATGTACTAAAAAATTGGCAGCCTTCTAAACAGAATTTGAGAGTGAAATTAATAGCCTAGATTAAAAATGGAGGAATTCATAATGCCTCAATATTTTTGGGTTCCAATTGAGTTTGTTCCTCTTGGCATGCAAATGATTTTTATCCTGACAATTGTGGCTTTGTGCATCTTTTTTTGAGAAAGATCTGAGTAGGATAGGCTTGAAGAAAGAAAGAATTTACAGATGGAATGCTAAATTGCCAACAATGATAATGAAGGAAAGAGGGAGGCCTTTCCTGATAAATAAGGCAAAATTGATGGCAGCTGGAACTAAGAGCTCCCTGGCTATGAGGTGCTTCTCAGGACTTTCTGGGAAGGGTCCACCAATGAAATACAGTTGCAACTAGATTCTAAGGAATAATGAACAAAGTTTTAATTGCATCATGGGATGGCATGGTTAGACATGGCAAGGCTTCTGGAATGTTGTTTCTTTGCCTGATTTTTGTTTAGATGTCTTTGGTTTTCCTATATCAGGAGGTAGAAAGGATATTTTTCTGGTCTGGCATTGCTAAAACATAAGAGATTTTTGAAGATTATGGGCAGATTTTGAATTGTCACTACAGTTCAAAGTTGCCCTCAAGGTTACAGAGTTACTAATATCTGGGATTTAAGTGAAATATTTGAGCAGTGTGGTACTGGCACACATCCTTAATCCTTTAATCCCATCACATTAGAGGACGAAACAGGCAGATCTCTGGATTCTAGACCAGCCTGGTTTAGGTAGTGATGCAGGGTGGGAACCCTGCTGAGAAGACAAGACTGCTTACTAAAGATAGTCTAGAACTGAAAAATGACACATTTTTCTTTGATGTTAAGTTTAATAACGTCCTTATTGATTTAAAGGATAAATACACATAATCTTAAATTTATGTAAAGAGAAAGGGGTCACAACCCAGTCTCCTTAGGTGTGGAGTTCCCGCTGGAGAACTGGTTTCAAGAGGCATTTTGCCAGTAAAAGAAATATGTTAATCTCTGGGTGTGGTGGTGCACACCTTTGATCCCAGAACTTTGGAGGCAGAAGCAGGCTAATCTCTGTGAATCCAAGGCTAGCCTGGTGTACAAAGTGAGTCCAGGACAAGGCTATACAGAGAAATTCTGTCTCTGGGGAAAAAAATAAAGAGAGAAAGAAATATATTCTGTTAACCAATGTAAGGACCCAGAATTTGGCTTGGGAAGAACTTGCAAACTGCATGCCTCCCATAGCCAACAGTTAAGAAAAGCTAACATAAAATAGCATCTCCTTAAGAATGGAGCTTCCATGGGAGAATTGGAACTCAAACTAATAAAAAATGGTTTAAGTAATGTTATTGTTTAATAAGGGTAATTCCATTATTTAAGTTCATACCTTGATCTCAAAACTTGGGAAACAAGGAAACAACAGGTTCCTTGTGTGTTTGAGGCCAATCTAAATCTACAGAGCTCTACAGAGCAAATCAAGACAGCCCAAGCTACAAAGAGAAACCCTGTCTCAGTAAGGATAGATAAATCTACATAGAAATTAAATCTCCAAAGAAAGGAGAAAAGGAAAGAAGAAATATATAAATGCATACTTTTGTTCCCAAAACATGGGACACAAAGACAGAGACAGATTGGTTCCTTTTGAGTTTGTGGCCAACCTAATGTACAAAAACCAGAACAACACAGAATAAACCTGTTCTAATCAATTAACAAATTTATGTCAACTGTAGAGGAGAATACTTAAACTCAATACAGTCTTATGCTGTATTTTCAATTTAAAATAGATTATATATAGCATATATATGTAATACTATTACATGCCATATTTTTATATGGCATGAATGGAGACTTACTTCTGTTCAAAGAGCAGAAAATATTCCTTAATTGATTTGTGCATCCTGCACATCCAAGGCATTTTGGTAACTGCAGAACTATATGTTACTTGTGAGAATTATATATTTTCAGAACCGGACCAGAGTCCAAAGAACACAAGGCAAGTATCCCAGATGATCCAGCCTTATAGACTGCCTCAATAGCTGTTTCCTCAAAAATCTGCATCAAGAAGAATTTCAAACAGCTTGCTGAGATGGCCTACCCTCAAAGACTGTTCCAGACAAGACAGCAATTAAGCCCTGAACTTTCCTACCCAAAGTCCAGACTACAAACTGCTCAGGACATTCAAATTGCTGAGCACCTAGAGACTGGACAACAAATGTTACAATTTACTTGCTTAACCATTTTTTTTTTTCATTTTTATTTGGGCCCCTAAACAGGTTTTCTGCAACCCAGTTCAGCAGGAAGTAGTTTTAAGAGAACAACATCCCATTCCCAAAAAGTGGGGTGGATGATTCTTTGGTCATTTGATGTGTTATAAATGTTGTTTAGGGGTAATGGTTACAAATTGTCATATGGTCTTGTTAAGCAAGGTATAGAAAGTTAGACTTGAAGATTTCTTTTTCTATTCTCTATCCTTCTTTCTCTCTTATATAGGGGGAAAAGACTTGAAAAGAAAAAGAGGGATATATATATATATATATATATATATAAAATATAGAAATGATAAGATATAAGGATAGATTATTGAATCTGCTCTGAAACTCAAAACTATTGTTATTCTCAAATAAGGTTATCTTTCAATACATTGGTATAGAATTTTGATTTTATTGATACAAAAATAAGGTTAAATTTTGATTCCTTGGTATAGAATTTTATATTTAGACACATATTATGTATATTTCAACTTATATAAGGTATTGTGCCTATACAAATCATTTAAAAGTACAGGCTTACTTCCGATCCTTTTATGGTTGCTATTGCAATCTATTTAGGAGTCTGGATAATACAAGTTGACTGGGCAGTTGAGCTTCTGGTCATGTCAAATACTAGTCTTAATTTGTCACAAAATAGACTTAATATGTTAAACAGATAGTATATGGTTAAAAATTTACTGTTTGCTTGTTCATAGATAGAAGATAGATGATAGATAGATAGATTTATAAATAAAATAGTAGATGTCTTCAAAAACCCTCAGAGGCATACAGAAAATGGCATTTAAAGATGTTTTTATTATTTTAAGAATTGTTTGACTTAAGACAGTCAGCTCCTGACAGCTCCCATTTGACTTGGAAGAACACAATGAGCATCAAAAAGAAATCTCCCATCAGGAGATAATTCCTCAAAAAGAAATCTCCTATCAGGAGATAATTCCTATTGGGAAAAAATGCCCCTGATCTCTCAACAGACTATATACAGTCCAAAGATGGAGCAGAGCTTAAATGCAGGTAAGTTGATGTCCTGATTCTGCAGAGACAGAATGGGAAAATCCTTATTTCCTGCTGTACAATTTAGTGTGTGAAAAATGCTTGGCCAGAAGGCTGAAGATGATGCTCCAACGATATCAAGAGATATTTGGGACTGTCTAGGGAACAAACTGTCATATTTCTTTTTGGAAGCTGCTCCCCTATGCTTCCTACTCACTCAAATAATAACTTTATCCCTTTTTATGTCTTTGATGGGGTTGAAGGCATAATAGTTATAAAATTTCAATTGAACTTCAGTTGTTTAGGATTTAAAAGGATATTTTCACGTCTAAATAAAATATTTAGGTTTATAAATCTAGGAAATGATAGAAATTATTTAGGTTCAGAACTTTAGACATACCAAGATAGATAGATAATTTTTTTCTTCCTCAAGATTGCCTGACAGAGGAGCGAAGATGGCGGTGACCTACACTGACACATTCTGAACGCAGGGAAAAAAGAGCCATAAAAAACACAGAGATATTGGACACTGTGCAAAAACCGGAGGGGCTAGACCCCCCCCCCAGAACACTCACAGCTCCCAAGGGACTGTTAAAAGTCCCAGGGCAAGGCTCTCCCCATCTCTCACAGACACGGAGGCCACTAAACGCGGGATTCGGGAACTCCCATTTGGTGAGGCGCCTGGTAAGATCGATCCCAACTTACAGCAGGCAGAATCAGGGTCCACTTGGCCATAGATCGCTGTCCTATTGGGCTCCCCACACATCAGGTTGAACTTATACCCACTTAGAAAAGGTTGCGAGATAGTGGAAGCCTTAGCAAGGAACAAACAGGGGGCTCAGCGGGTGGTCCGCAGCCGCTCGTGAAGCGGAGGGCGGGAGGTTCCGAGAGCGCGGGAAGCTGGGAACACAAAAGCAGGCGGGAGGGGCCAAATCTCGCACACTCACTATAGCGCAGCTGGGGAGAGAGCATGGCTGGCAGGGACAAATCCCCGCCAGTCCACAGCAGGTCATCTGGGGAGAGAGACAGGCGTGGGTAGGGCCGGGGGCCCGTGCACCCACGGCAGAGTTGCTGGGAAGAGAGGTGCACTCAGGCAGCCGGAGGATCCGGGGCTTGGGGTACCCACGGGACCCGTGGCGGTGCAGACAAGAAGGGAATTAGGCACAGGGTCCAGCCCTGTGGCGAGAAGACTAGAGAGAAACCAGAAATCGGGACCATAGCTGTATCCTGGAAAATCCAGACATATCAGGTGTGGAGCCAGACCCTGTCAGCCTCCGGGACGACAAACAAAGCCCACAGAATCTGTGCCTGGGCAAACAGGCCCATACCATCAGAACCATTACAGGCTGATAACTCAGAGTGCAACATAGAGAAGTCTGAATTGGGAGCAGTGAAACAATCCTGGTCCATTACTCACAACCTGGGAATAGGCTGCACCAGATCACAGTGACTCTGGCCATTAAAACCACAGTGACCTTGAAATCCCCCTGTAAGCAACGACAGATAGCCAAGTAACTCGTCCCCTGCACCAAATCATCCACTGTGGTTCCAAGCACAGAAAACAGACAGCTAAATGCATCCAATGGCGAAAGGTCAAAAAAAAAAATAGAAATCAAGGAATTATGACTCCAACAAAGCAGAACCACCCTAGCTCATCCAATTTGGATGACCACACACCAACAGAAACACATGAAAACGTTGACAATTCTGCAGTATGGAAAGTGATAGAGTCCCTGCAAGAAGAACTTAAATCTATGAAGGAATTCAAAGAAACCACAATTCTACAAATCAAAACAAGGAACAACACCATTAAAGAGCTCCAAGCCAAGGTGACAGAGCTTGAACAGGAAAAGGAAAAAGCCATGAAAGATTTTCATAAAAAAACAAGCAAGCTGGAGAAGGAAATGTACAAAACGAACAAAACCATACAAGACATGAAAATAGAAATAGAAACAATAAAGAAAACACAGTCAGAGTTAAAAGAGGAAGTGGAGAACCAAGGGAAGAGAACAGGAACTACGGATGTGAGTATCAACAATAGGATGCAAGAGATGGAAGACAGGATCTCAGGCATGGAAGATTCAGTGGAAGAAATCAGTACAACATCCAAAGAAAATGAGAAGGCTAAAAAATCTCTCACCCACAACATCCAAGAAATCAAGGACTCATTGAAAAGACGGAACCTAAGAATTATAGGTATAGAGGAAAGAGAAGACTCCCGACTCCAAGGTCCAGGAAATATCTTCAACAAAATCATAGAGGAAAACTTCCCAAACCTGAAAAAAGAGATGCCAATAAAAATCCAAGAGGCATACAGAACACCAAACAGATTAGACCAGAAAAGAAACTCCTCTCGCCACATAATAATTGAAACCCCAAATGTACAGAACAAAGAAAGAATATTAAAAGCTGTAAGAGAAAAAGGTCAAGTCACATTCAATGGCAGACCCATCAGAATTACACCTGACTTCTCCCCAGAAACGATAAAAGCTAGAAGGGCCTGGTCAGATATACTACAAGTCCTAAGAGATCATAGATGCCCAGCCAGACTACTTTACCCAGCAAAACTCTCTATCAACATAGATGGAGAAAACAAGATATTCCATGACAAAATTAAATTTAAACAATATCTACCCACAAACCCAGCCCTACAGAAAATCCTAGAAGGAAAATCCCAACCCAGAGAAGAAAACTCCACCCAAGAAAACAAAGGGAATAGAAAACCCATCAGCAACTAAACCAAAAGAGGAACAGGACCACCACCTATACCAAACTAATGGGAAATAACAACCCCAGGTCACTAATATCCATCAACATCAATGGACTCAACTCCCCAATAAAAAGACATAGGTTTACAGAGTGGATCCGCAAGCAAGATCCTTCCTTATGCTGTATACAAGAGACATATCTAACTACAAAAGATAGACACTGCCTCAGAGTAAAGGGCTGGGAAAAGGTTTTCCAAGCAAATGGACCCAGGAAGCAAGCTGGAGTAGCCATCCTAATATCAAACAAAACAGACTTCCAACTGAAGTTAATGAAGAAAGACAAAGAAGGGCACTATATACTCATTAAAGGGAATATTCATCAAGAGGAAATGTCAATACTGATCATCTATGCCCCAAATACAAAGGCACCTACTTTCGTAAAAGAAACACTTCTAAAACTTAAAGCGCACGTCTATCACAACACATTAGTAGTGGGAGACTTCAACACCCCACTCACAACAAAGGACAGATCATCAAGACAGAAGACAAACAGAGAAATATTGAGTCTAACAGAGATCATGAAACAAATGGACCTAACAGATATCTACAGAACGTTTCACCCCAACACAAAGGAATACACCTTTTTCTCAGCACCCCACGGAACCTTCTCCAAAATCGACCACATAATTGGTCACAAAGATAGTCTCAGTAGATACAAGAAAATTGAAATAACACCTTGTATCTTATCAGACCACCACGGAATAAAGCTGGTCTTCAACAGTAAAAGAATCAACAGAAAGCCTACACACACATGGAAATTGAACAGCTCCTTACTGGATGACCACTGGGTCAGGGAAGAAATAAAGAAGGAAATCAAAGACTTCTTAAAATCCAACGACAATGAAGACACAACATACCCAAACCTATGGGATACATTGAAAGCTGTGCTAC
>CAJQZJ010003646.1:11604289-11615774 GCA_907164525.1 Lophiomys imhausi
ACACACACACACACACACACACACACACACACACACACACACACACAGACACACCTAACATTTTTCAAATATCTTGAAATACTTAAAAAATAAATAAACTGAATTTTGGATTCCTTTAGTAAAAGCTAACATGTTTTGTGATATCAAATAAAATTAAGCAAGGTATAGGAGGTTAGAATCAAGGACTTTTCTATTTCTTTTTCTTTTCTCTATCCTTTTTTCTTTCTTATATAGGGGGAAAGGACTTGAAAAGAAAAGGGGAATATATGTATATCACATAGAAATTATAAGATATAAGGATAGATTATTGAATCTGCTCTGAAAGTTAACCTATTGTTTTTTAAATAAGGTTATCTTTTGATACATTGGTATAAAATTTTGTGTATTGATAAAAAATAAGGTTAATTTTGATAGAATTTTTCAGTTTGCTTGTTCAAGGTGATAGATAGATTTATAAATCAGTAGATGTGTTCAAAACCCTCAGAGATGTACAGAAAATGGCATTTAAAGATATTATTATTTTAAGAACTGTTTGACTTTAAGACAGTCAGCTCCTGACAGCTCCCATTTGACTTGGAAGAACACAATGAGCATCAAAAAGAAATCTCCCATCAGGAGATAATTCCTACTGGACAAAAATACCCCTGCTCTCTCAACAGACTATATACAGTCCAAAGATGGACAAGAGCTTAAATGCAGGTAAGTCCATGTCCTGATTCTGCAGAGCCAGAATGGGAAAATCCTTATTTCCTGCTACACAATTATTTCTGTGAGATATGCTTGGCCAGAAGGCTGAAGATGATGCTCCAACAGTATGGAGAGTTATTTGGGGCTGTCTGGGCAGCAAACTGTCATTTTTTCTTTTTGGAAGCTACTCTTCTGTGCTTCCTATTCACTCAAATAATAACTTTATCCCTTCTTATGTCTTTGATGGGGTTGAAGACATATATGATAGAAATTATTTAGACACATCAAGATAGATGATTTTTTTCTTTCTCAAGATTGCCTGATACAAATAGACTAAACATTATATGTGTACCTTTTATATATGGTTTTCTTGATTGTTTCATATTTGCTCTTATTGCTTTTAAAAATGTTTAGCTTTTTATTAGGCAAAAGGAGGGAAATGACAGGGTGGTGTTAAGCATTCTAAATGTTGGTTGGTTCTGTTTGCTGTCTGTTACTTAATTGACTCTGATTGGTTAAATAAATACTGAGGCCTGGAGATTGGGCAAAGATGGAGATAGGTGGGACTAGGACTTTTAGAGAGATAGAGAGCATCTTGGGAAGAAGAAAGACTGGAGAAGAAGCCGGGAACAAACAAGGAGGACACACCATGGGGTAGATTAAAGAAGATCCTTCCATGTGACCTGGAACATAGGCTTAGCGTGGAGAATAATAGTCCAAAGGGACATATGTATATATGGGGTTATATTGGAGTAATAGAATTATGAGCTAGCTTAGATGGGCTAGGATTGCTCAACCCAGGCCCAGGCTTGATAAAACCCACCCGGTGTCTGTGTGTGTTCATTTATAATGGCGGGTTAAGGATTAACACCGCCAATCAATTAAAGATAGTATAAATACTGGGTAAACAGTTTAATTAACTATTTTTCAACATTATTTCTCCATATTTAGATTTCTCTGAGTAAATTCAAATAATTCAGATACACTTTGAAAATTGTTTTGTGGAATCTAACGTATTATAATAGGTTAGTTATTTTTATTTAATTCAAACTTTTAGTTCCATTGTAAAGTCCATCTTATTTACAAGTATTTTGTGAATTATTTTTGTTCACATGTAGAAATATTTTTTAATAATTTGATCTCCCAGCTCTCTTATTGCTTATGCAGTTTGTCAGTTCTTTGACTTTCTGTGTAATTGGTCCTACTAATTACTACAGAGGGAGCGTCATCTACGTCTTATCTGCTAAGCTTCTCACTTAAGTTTGCTTTTCTTTTCCTGTTCAGTCCCATCCATTAACCTCTGAAACACTGAATTTAACAGTAATCTGTTTGAACAACTGTCAGTTTTTCAGCCATGGTTTATTTGGACTCACATGTTTGTCACAGGGTTTAATTTATAACTTGCTGGTTGTCCTCTACTTTGCCTTCCATACTTGTACTGAATTTTTGTTTCATTTTACCATAGGAAATAGTAAAAAAATACCATGCGAATATCTGAAGGCAATCAAATATACGTTCCCACTACTCAGTATACTGTGTCCTGAACTAGGCTCACACACTTAGTCTGGCTGACTTCGCTCTTCTGGGTAAATTCTTCAACCCTGGAATATTACTGCCTCATGACATTTTGAATTAGGTCTTGTAATACATAGATTATTTAACTTCATTCTCATGCATTAAAATGTTCTTACTTGTCTTGGTTTATATTTAGACAAATGGGATAAGTAGGGGTGGTTTCGTTTTTAAATTTATATTATATATTTTTTCCCAACCCCTCCCCCTTTTAGTCCAATAAAAGGCTCTGTTTGTGGTGGTGCTTTCCTTTTTTGTGAGTTTTTTTTTTTAATAGCAATTTAGATGAGATTGGTATAAGTATGCAAATACTCCCAAATGGTTTGATAGAAAAAAAATCTTGTGATATTTATGAGACCCAAAACTTTTATGTTTATGGAAGAGGAATTAATAATGTTAAAATTTTTATATTTTTTCTAAAGAAATTATCTACTTTCTATATCAGTGTGAATATATTTTTCAAAAATATTTTAATATATTTATTTTTGTGTGTGTATGAGAGAGAGACAGACAGAGAGAGAGGGACTGAGACTGTCTGAAGATCAGAGGTCAGAGGACAACTTCCTCCTGGGCAGTCAGCTCTCTTCCTGCCATGTGGGGCTTGGGAATCAAGCTCAGATCATCAAGACTGGCTATAATCTCTTTGACCCACTGAACCATCTCACTGGCCCTCAAAAGTGTTTTATTTAAAACTTATAGGGTATTAGCATATTCACTAAGAGGAGCATTTTACTGTTTTTCAAATATGAACTCAGCAGACTTTGGAGTCCATGGAACTTGCATGCGATTTTCAATACTATTCCTCTTCATTTCCCCCAAATATTTAATAAAGATCTCTATTCTTAACTCTCGAAATGTACAACAGCATGTTGCCAGCTAAATTTAGCCTGAAGGCAGTAGTTTAGCAAGCCTTTTATTAGAGCATTAACATATTAATTATCATAAGTTTAGGTTGTCTGTATAATAGTCCCAAGCCCTGCCTCATGTCTGAATCCAGTTTGCATCTTGAATTGTGTTTTGTCCTTTTGTGTGTCTCGGCATTTCTTTAAAAAGGCAGAGAAGAAATTTTGAGTAAAGTGAAGGATCGTGGCTCCGCTAGCCTTCCCTTTGCCAGGCCGTTAGTTCAGGGTTTGAAGTGGGTCTGGTTAGAACTGAAGGCTATCTGGAGTGCTCAGCTGTTATGATTCCACAGATCCCATACCAGCTCGCCCACCCACAGCGATGCTTGTTTCTCAAGTCTCAGCCTCTGGTCTTCTCTGCACTCCTCCTCAGTGTCTACCTAACTCCCTTCAGCTGGTTTTTGATATCGGTTACTGTATTAGTTACTTATCTCATTGTTGTGACAAAACATCGGAGAAAAAGCAACCTAAGGAAAGGTTAATTCTGGCTCACAGTTTTGGGGAGGAGGGGTCAGTGAAGACAGAGAAGTCGTGGCGGAGGATCTTGAAGCAGCTGGTCCCATTACACCCTCAGTCAGGATGCAGGAAGATGCATCCTGGTGTACAGCTTCACCTCTCTTCAGTCCAGAACTGAGGACCACAGGACGGTACCACCCACATTTGGGAGGGGCTTCTCAGCCCAGCTATTCTGCTGAGGAAACTGCCTCAGGGAGATGCACAGAGATTTGTTTCCATAGTGATCCTAATCCTATCATCCTGATGGTCAAGGTGAACTGTGACAGGCAACCAGTGCTTTTCATCTGAGAGCTGGAGGGCAGAGGAAGGCAGGAAGCTTCCTGTTTTCTTCTCTGTCTTTTCCTCTCCCTCCCCTCTCCTTCCTCCTCACTCCTCCCCTTTCTCCCCCCTGTCCTTTTCTATACTATAGATTGACACCTCCCACCCCTTACCCCCACTCCCCATCCCCCATCCCCAGCATTAGATGCAGGGGGCAAGCCCTGCTCTCTTCCAGGGCTGCATCCCCAGCCTGCTCTCTTTTTTACATAAGTTTTCACTAAGTTCCATTAGCTTGCTGGAGCTTACTTTTTAGCCCTGGCAGGCCCCAGACTTGTAATGTCCCAGATTCTTTCTTCCCTGTAGCTGGGATTAATAGGCTCAGTTTTCTGTTTATCCTTGACTGTATCATGTTATGTTGGAAATTGTTAGATGCTGGATAAGTATCTATTGTTGGAAACTGCTTTGACAGATTCCCTCTTTTGACATCTTTCCTATTGCCTCACTTGCTTGCATCCGTGTGGATGACCTCCTTGATCCATTACCAGTGAAAAAGTAAGACTTTAATTGGTCTTTGTTTGATAATAGAGCAGATAGCCTTCTCTCCGTGTGTTATGTCTCCAGACAGAGTGATGTTACCCGAGTTTACTCAAGAAAGGGGAACTCAGGACGAGGCTATATAATTCAGCATTCTCAGAAAGAGGTCAGTTTGAGTCTTCAAGTATGCAGCCATCCATTCTCATTAAATGTAATCTTGGCAGTACTCAGTTCTACTTCAGTGAACATTCTCCACAAACCAATTTGAAAAGCTCATAAGAATACTTGATGTCCAACTCATTAGGAACAGATATCAGAAAAGATGAATGTAGCATTTATTTTATATGAGTTTGTTATTGAGAGAAAAAAATATAACAAAAATATACCCTTGAAATGATATTAAAGATGAAATTTCACGGAGTAACCCAAGCTTTGTACTGTTTCTAAAATGACCGTGTGTGTTTTAATGTTGAACTGCTGTAAACCTTTGACAGCATTAAAAAAAAAAAAACCCAAACCACACATGTATGTGAAAATACAGTATGTATTGATTCATCTGTACAGCAGAAGGGAATTGGACTATATTATCCTGTTCTTTGATTTTGCTGAGTAATCATAAAATAGGTATTTTTGATTTCAGGGAGATGTGAGTTGAAGTATTAACACATCCCAGAAGCAACTATTTCAAAATAAAGGAAGGTCTGAACAGTAAAAGCCATCTTTTATCAATCATTTGTGTGTATGTGTGTCTGTGATGAATGTGATGCATGTGTGTGTCTGTATACACGTGTGTGTCTGTATACACGTGTGTGCAGGCACAGTCGCCACCCTAGTTAGTTTTGAATGTCAATTCACCACAGTCTAGAGTCACCAGGGGAGACTAAATTGAGAAAGAACCTAGATCAGGTTGTCCTGTGTGCGTGTCTGTAGGAATTGTGTTGATTGTGGACTGATGTAGGGAGAGCCAACACACTGTGGGTGGCCTGCCTCCCAGGCTGTGTAAGTGAAGGGAGCTAACAGAGCAAAAGCAGTCCATCAAGCAAACAACATGGCAGCCTTCATTGCTCCCGGTTCTTGACAGGGAGATGATATGATGTGGATATGATGTGACTAGTTGCTTTAAGTTCCTGCCTTAACTTCCACTCAGTGATGGAACTGTATCTTAGAATTGTCAGACGATTAAGTCCCTCCCCCGTAAATTGCTTTTGGTCAGAGTATTTTATTACAATAACACAAAAAAAGTTATAACCTTCATGTGGGTACATGTGGAGGCCAGAGGTTGATATTAGTCACTTTCCTTTGTTAGTCTCTATGTTGTCAACTTGACAAAAGTTGAAGTCATTTGAGAGGAGGGAACCCAAGTTAAGAAAATGTCTCCATAAGATTGGGCTGTAGACCAGCCTGTAGGCATTTTTTTTTTAAATTAGTGATACAAATGTCCCACTTTGGGCACCATTTGTAGAAATAATTAATTAAATTATTTCTTAGTATTTTATTATTGTTAATTGGTTCGGCAGTTGTTAATCCATACCCACCATTATAAATGAGCACACAGAGACCTGATGGATTTTAACAAGGCTTGGCCTGGATTGAGCAATCTTAGCCCATCTAAGCTAGCTCATAACTCTATTACCCAAATAAGACCCAATATACATACGTCCCCTGGACTGCTATTCTCCATGATAGGCTGATGTTCCAGGCCATGAGGAATAATGTTCTTTTCTCTAACCCATGGAATATGTCCACCTTCCTGCTCCAGCTGCTTGTCTTGGACGCTTCTTCTACCATGAGCTTCTCTGCTTCAGAAGCCCGCAGCTTAGTCCCAGCTACCTCTCTCTGTCTTTGCCCAATCTCAGGCCTCAGCATTTATTCAACCAATCAGAGACAATGTAAGTAACAGACAACAAGAAGGACCAATTAATTAACATTTGGAATACAAAACATCACCCCATCAGTGCCCAGCCTATTGTGGGTAGGGCTATCCCTGGGCTGGTGGCTCTGGGTTCTATAAGAAAGCAGGCTGAGAAAACCAGTAAGCAGCATCCTTCTGTGTCCTCTACATCAGCTGCCTCTGGGTTCTGGCCCTGCTTGAGTTCTTGTCCTATCCTGTTCCTGTCAGTGATGAACAGTGACGTGGAATTGTGACCCAAGCAAACCCTTTCCTCCCCAACTTAATTTGGTCATGGGTTTCATTGCAACAATAGAAACTGCAACTAGGAGAGTCTCCATTGCATTTTTGGAGATAGTCTCTCATGGTACCTGAAACTTGCCCTTTTGACCAGCCTGGCTGACTAATGAGTCCCCAGGCTCCACCTGTCTCTACCTGTAGATGTACTGGGGTTGCAGACATTTGCCACCACACTGGCTACCAAGCAATTATTTATGGCAAGTATTTTTAAAGATATTTTATTTTATTTTTGTATTTAACTACAATTGAATTTTCTTTTTGTAATAATTGTATGTTGAGTCATTACCTTTCACCTGCTAAGCAAACAACTGAGGGGAGGGGCCAGCACTCAGTTTGGGGTCTTCACGTACTCCAGCAGTTCATCCATGGGGTGTATATTGGTTTGGGTCTGCAACCCCCATATCTAGGACCAGTTCTACTGTGGTACCCAGGTAAGGTGCAGGGCCTGCTCTCTAGAGTACTGCAGCAGGTTAGGGGCTGGTTCAGTTCTTCTGCTCTCATGACCCTATAAGGGCCAACTCTCCTGCCTACTACCTATGGCAAGGGCATCAGAGAGTGAAGGGGATCTCTCTCTCTCTCTCACTAACACTACCAAAAAGGTGACAAAAAGCAGGGCTGGCTGACCCACAACCTCCACATTCAGGGCCAGGAAGGGTTCTTCTAGTCTCTGGCTTGCTTCCTGGCTCAGAAGCCCATCTTGTACTTCCCTGGTGCTAGACTGGTGGTTGCTACAGGCTGGCTCCCTGTCAGGGCCCATGGACCCGAATTTGTGTTGTTCTCTGACTCCCCCACCCCGCCCCCCACCATGAATGTTTGGCTACATGTCAGAACATTGAATGTAGACATAGCCTCTCTCCTCTCTGCTCCCTACTGATACACATGTGACACAGCAGCCACATATGCAATGTCTCAAGGGGCAGTAAGTATGCTTGCTTTTAAGCACTTTCTTTGAACTTTTATTTTTTTTAATGTTTATTTATTACTTCAGGTTACATCTCCATCAGGTTACAACTTCAGTACTTCAGTACCCTCTTTCCACCCCTCCCAGTCCCGCCCTCCCACCCTCTACCCTCTATCCCTTCCAACCCACTCCTCTGGAGTGGAGTGTCCCTACATATTGGTCCCCCATCCCAGTTCAGCAGTCATATGAGGACCAGAAGCCTCCTCATACACTGGGGGCCTACAAGGCAGCACCACTAGGACAAAGTGTCTCATGGACAGGGAACAAAGTTTATGTTCATGTTCCCTTTGGTGCATTGGCTGTAGCATAGTTATACTGTACTATATGGCTAAAATCCGATTATAAGTGAATAGAGGCCATGTGCATCCTTCTGAGCCCGGGTTAGCTAACACAGGATGAGCTTCTCTAGTTCCATCCATTTGGCTGCGGATTGCATGATTTTATTGTTTCTGATGGCTGAGTAGTATTCCATTGCTTGAAGAAATGCTCAGCATCCTTAATCATCAGAGAAATGCAGCTCAAGACAACTCTGAGATTCCATCTCACACCTGTCAAAATGGCTAAGATCAAAAACTCAAACGGCAGCACATACTGGCGAGGTTGCAGAGAAAGGGGAACCCTCCTCCATTACTGGCAGGAGTGCAGGCTTGTGCAACCACTATGGAAATCAGTCTGGCGATATCTTAGAAAAACTTGGGATAGCTCTACCTCAAGACCCAGCCATACCACTTCTGGGTATACATCAAAATGATTCCTTAGCAAATCACAAAGAAGTTTCCTCATCTATATTCATAGCAGCCTTTTTTGTAGTAGCTAGAAACTGGAAACAACCCAAATGTCCCTCATCGGAGGAATGAGCTGTTCTTAAAATCCACAGAAAAGGTTGACTTCCACCTTGAGTTTACTATGTGCTGTTGAACTTCATTAGGACATAGCTGACCTTCTGAGAAGTGCTAAAGAAAAGCACTCTGTGTATCCTTGGCTGTCCTGGACTCACTTTGTAGACCAGGCTGGCCTCCAACTCACAAAGATCCGCCTGCCTCTGCCTCCCAAGTGCTGGGATTAAAGGCGTGCGCCACCACCGCCTGGCCAGAACAGACTCTTAAAAGTTGTCTTCTTACTTCCACACATTTGTCACGGTATGCTTGTACTATTTATGAAGACCCATGAGCATATAGTGAGTAATAATTTAAAATAACAATAAATTAAATGAAAATCAGTCCTTTTAGTTCAGCATGGTTTGTGATGGGAAGCTCACAGTCTTCTGCTGGCCAGCCTTCTGCTGCTTGTGTTTTGGAAGCAGGATGTGGACTCTTTTATGGCTAAATAAATGATAGCACAAAAGTTGTCCCTTGGTCTTTGCAAAAGAGGCCTGGGAATAGGGTCATAGCACGGTGCATAATCACCATGTGTTTGTTTACTAAAATGTATTTTATGGAGAGCCCCAAAGAAAGTTCTTGATTCATTCCCATTGATAAAACTGTCTCATTTTATCTTCTACAGGCGGTTATGGAATCACAGCTTCCCTATGGTTCATGACTAATTTGCAGCCATTTGAGTTCTAATACTGCTGAGTGTAGTGGATTTTTTTTTATCTTTTTTTTCCTTGTAACCTTTCCTCCTTTTTAGATTCCTCAACTTGAAAGTGATCAAGAAGCTGTAAATAATTAGAGCCTGTTGTGTTTATTTAAGCCATATCTTTTATTAGTGTGGAGACTGTGAGCCTGGAGTCTCACACGTTTCCTACTTTCATAGCTAAACCTTTCAGGGAATCTTTAATTGGAAACTGATTAACTAAATGATGAGCTGAAAGGTGAGACACTCTGTATAATAAAACCAGAGAACAGCAGTCAGCCAATGGAAATAGCCAAAGATGAAAAGTCCATTAGGGAACAGTCGAGGGACCAAATTCAACTCCTCCGACTTAGGAAGTAACATTTAGGCTAAGGCTAAATGTTTCTGAGATTCACTTTCCTTTACTAGAAAGGAATGGACACCACCTTAGTCAGGGTTACTACTGCTGTGATGAAACACCATGGGCAGACCAACTTGGGGGAAGAAAGGGTTTATGTGGCTTATGCTTCCACATCATTGGTCATCATCAAAGGAAGTAGAGACAGGAACTGGGAAGTAGGAACTGATGGGGAGGCTGTGGAAGAGTGCTGCTTACTGACTTGCTCATCAATGGCTTGTTCAACTTGCTTTCTTATAGAACTCAGGACCTGTAGCCCAGGGATGGCACCACTGTCAATGGGCTGGACCCTCCCTTATCCATCACTAATTAAGGGAATTAAGAGAATGCCCTACAGTGTTATCAACGGCCCAATCTTATGGAGGCATGTTCCCAAATGAGGCTCCCTCCTCTCTGATGGCTCTAGCTTGTGTCAAGTTGACATAAAACTAACTAGTACAGACAACAATCTGAAAACAAGACTCTTGAGTTCTGGACATAGGGAGTGGTCCGTATCTACAGTCTCAGCACTTGAGATGTTGAGGGAGGAGCATGCTGTGGGTTTGACAGGCTCCCCTTTGTGCAGCTGCTGTCCATCACACACTTGGATCTAAGCTGTATTTGATATAATTACAAAAGCATTTCTCACCCCCAATTTCCCTGACCCATGCTGCCTGGCTATCGGCAAGTGCTTCCACAAGAAGTTTGCTGACACTCCCGAGGGAAGGGTTGCAGCAGAGAGCCTTTGCATCGAATGATCAGAAGATTCTCTCCTTCAGTAGAAAGACAGCAAACCAGTGCTGCCAGGAAGTGGGGAAATGTGTAGCTATGGAGCAGACATCAATTCCCTCCCAATGTTGCATGAAATAAGGTTCAAAAGGGCCACCAAGAACCATGCTTAGTCAATCATTTGCTTCTGGAGATTCACCACTGTAGGAAATACCATTTAGGTATTGCCTATACTGCTTCAGGTCAATGGTGAGAAGTAGAAAATGCTTTCTCTGGTTGGATAAATCCTGCATTAATTTTATTGTGAAGACAATGTCAGAACATAGTTGGTTCTTCCATTCATCTATCCATTGTGTTTTCTGGTGCATTCTGTTGGCACAGCTCAAGGGACCCAGGGTCAGTTTTAGCTGCACTGCAGCAAAATGCCTGGGTAAGGAATGGGAGGGATAGAGATGGTGAGGATCCACATACAGATCTGTCATCTACGTCAATCTTCCCCAGATGGCAAGCTCTGACACTTCAAGTGACAATTGCAGCTTCTTGCAATATCTGGAATGTACAAGGCTGTAGAAAGTAAGCCATGCTTTGGAAGCTCACTCCACTTCCTTAATATACCAGGGAAACATTGCATTTCTGTAGCAGAGAGGTGTCTAGACAATTATGTTGTGGGCGTGACCTCAGAGAAGAGGGGATCTCCAACATGAATGCTTTTGGCCTCTCCTCTTCGTTAATTCAACATCTCTCTGCCTTTGAAACTTTCTCAAAGATTTAGAACATTAGAAAAATTCCCTAAAAGAAGTAGATGTGAATTAAGTACTTAGCAAACTCTAGACCTAGTTCTGAGCAATAATTTACCACTTTCCATTTATCTTTAGTAAAGCACAGATGGGGAATAATTTATCGTTTCTAGTTTTGCAGTGAAGAAACCAAAGAGTCCTTGTTAGCGCTTTTCCTTTGAGGGTTGAAACATTCCTCCAAGGATGGACAAGAGACACTCTTCAACTCAAGAAGTCAAAAATCTTACATGGCTCAAAAGGCTCAAATGTATGAAGAAGGTCATGAGGTTCTTCCCAAGGTTGTGGAAGCAGCGAATGGCTACTAGAGAGGAGACTGTGAGTAGCAGCATTGCTACAGAAGACTCTATGATCTCTTGAGTTCTTGCAAGACTCACAGAGAGGAGCAAGGCTACA
>CAJQZJ010003646.1:11615784-11649367 GCA_907164525.1 Lophiomys imhausi
CTACAGCTCTCACAAATCATCACATGTGCTGGGATAACTGTCTTTGAATCATCTCTGCTCCTGTAAGTGATGCCCCACCTCCACAACCCATACTCCTGGAAGTAACCGCAGTAAACTCAGTGGTTCAGTATGTTGGAATTGGTGTAAGCACTCCTTTGATTTAGTCTGGTTCCCTCTCTGGAGTGAGGATATGTCTGTGTCTCTTCTTCCCATGAAGCAGCTCACACAGTAGGCACACAGACGTTAATGTGCTGCTTATTGAGGGTCAGTCACCAAGGAGGGTGAAGTGTTGGACTCAAAGCACGGCTTCAGACGCTTTGCAGACTGAGCCACCCAGGCAACTTCTATAACACAGAGTGATTTACAACTCTCCTTCTGTCCTCTAAGAAACCCCAAGATCCTGTTTGTATGGTGGAGCCAAAGGCCACATATGGCCATGAAGGTTCTAGAGTCTTCCACTATACTGCCTTTGAAAACAACAAGAGAGGTAGCCCTTATCAAATGATTTTCTCCTTATTATAAACACATGAATTATGTTTCTAACTCACCAATACTCATAGTGGTAGAATACTGTGAATGTTTTTGTATACCAGGGCAAAAAAAAAGTTGTGTTTTGCTCACTCCTTCAATTTTAGAATGAACAAACCACTATGAGCAGTTAAACATCTTCAACAATGGGTTGAGTTCTTGGCTTTTTGGCTGGCTTTAGATCTGACTCCTTGAGTCAGACTTCAATCCCACCAAAAATGTATGCTTTACCTTCAGCTCAGTTACTAAGCAACATGTCTCAGATGGATCCTCATCTATTTTTTCTCTTATTTTTTATTCCATTCCAGAAGATCCAAATGACAAAGAAACACCCACAGAGTGCCCTGTTTACTCTGATACCATCTTAGCACAGCAGGGAGACTCCTTTCATTTGCTGGAGGTTGCTGGGGTATGATCACCATCTTCTGTTTCTTCATAAACTTTGAGTCACAGAACAACCTCCAACAAGAGACAGTCAATCAAGATATATGGAAGGTAACTAGAGTGTGACACTCCCGCGGTAACTGAAAACATTTAGCTGTATGTAAATCACTGTATTCGATGGTAGAGCTTCAACGGTGAGCAAGAACACCATACTTGATGATGTCTAGTGACATCATAGCTTTAATTTGTCAACTGAGGAGGCACTTACTACCATCTGCACAGCTGATGTCTACATTGGCCATTACAGAGAGAGGCATTGATAGGGAAGAACCCATTCCTGATCTTGTCATGGCTACATTTTTGTTGCTGCCACCATTAGCCTGTTAAAGAACCCCCACCCTTCACCAAAGCCAAGGCTCTAAAACTAAAACTCAGAGTTCCAGGAAGCCAGTCACTTGGGGATTGCAGAAGGAAAGCAAATGTCACCTACCCAGACCTCCAGTGGTGCACAAAGAGATGGCAGACCTCACAGTTTCAAAAACCGCTTGTCTTAGAAAAATAGTGATCTTCCCTGCCCCCTTCCCTGTACTCAGCAACAAAAAAAAAAAAAAAAAAAAAAAAAAAACCCAGCTTGAAGCATGTAATCTGCACTCTCTTGGCCTCTCATTGTGTTTCTGGTCCTGTGCCTTGATCACAGTGTAGCAGGATCTGGAGGCACCACCACTCTGGTAGTAAAGTCTGATCTAACTGTCTGTGATTGTCATATTTTATGACATTTCATATTCTATTTCTTCCTATAATTCTAGTTCTTACCTCTCTATATAGCCTGAATCTTAGGACTCATAATCTAAACATCAAAATAATCATATTTACAAGATAATTGCATGTATGTGTAGAAATGTTGATACTGAGTATGAGATAATAATTACATATGTAATTGCTTTTTGAAGCTTTGAATAAGGTCCTACTATGATGTAACCTGTGGATTACCCAGTCCACAACATCTCCATCTGGTTATTCTCTGAGTGGCCAGTACCAAAAAGAGACTCTCAGGTAGCAATGAAACAATCAAATTTGTTTTACTCACATACATGTGAAGTTGAGTGGTTGATATAGAGGCATTTCATTTGATTCCTAATTTAACAGTCTCCCCCCACATTCTTTCCAGCATGAGCTACAGAGATACTGATTAAGCAGCAATTAAACACCATAACACTGTCATTATCTTTCCTTAAGTAGCCACTTCAGCCTCAAGGAAAGCTCTAACTAAAGCAGAATTTAATTTTCCAAGGGTGTGGGTACACTTTCAATTCTCATGATTCTGTATTTGTCAAAAGGAATAGAGAGTCTCATGTTGGTCCTAAGAGACTCTTCAGATGGAATGTTGAATCCATGGGGACGGAGCTTCTGTCTTTGTATCAGAATATTTTTAATTTGTATCTCTATCCAACAGCCCAGCAGGATGTGCATGGTACATGTTACAGGCTGCGCTGTGCACTAAAACATTTTTTTTAGAGCAGCAATGATGAAAATTCTTATCTCCTGGATTATAAACCCCTCCCAACACTGACAAGTTGCCCTTTGTCAGGTATTTTAGTCAGAGCAATGAGTACAATCATAAATGTCATCAAAAATGATGCACAGTGAATTTCTGCATACCTTTTTATTGTTTGTGGCTATGATCTGGCTTAGTTTGAGAGCTATTTTAGAAGATCAGAACCAATTTTTTATTTGAGAAGATGTTTGAAGAATTTCTAGTACCAGAATATCAAAACATGTGACATTTAGTAATTCATTCTGTCATTTCCTATATTGCTTTAATTATTCAGACCCTGTCTTCCTTGCCAAATACATCTTAGGATAAGACTGGCACAGCAATGGGAGGCTATTCTAGGTCAGTAAGAACTAGTCATCATGATACTGAATGTGATCCAAAAATAGAATAGGATGGGTCTTTTGGGATAACATTGTAAGGCAAGATGGAAGCTGGAGATCCTCTTCCAACACTATTGTTTTCTGGTGCTAGACATGTCGGCCTTGTGGGGGTACTGCCTTTCATCTTTATGCTAAGATAAGAATAGAGCAGGGGGTCTTAGTAACCCCAAGCTTGTGAAATCTCTCTGGTTTATTCAGTGCTTGCCAAATCAAGACAACCACATGTTTGTTAAACTCATGACTAATTTTCATCATGATTAATGTTTGGTAACACCACAATGGTACAGCATTGTGAGCACAAGGGATGGGTTTTTTTTTTTGACAATTCTAAGGTATTTTAGCCTCATTAGTGTTATTATTTTGTGCTTATACAATCATTAGTCTAAACTTTAATTAAGAACTGGCTTTGTAAAACAAAATAAAGTATACCAAGAAAGAGTGCTAATGCATCAGTAAAGTGATTGTTTAAAAACAATCCCTGAATCTAATTAAGAAAAGTGTTTTTTGAACAGTCAGTCATTGGCTGTTGCTTTATTTGGTCCCCATTTTCAAATTTTAAAAAGGAAAACACATTTAACATGGAATGAATGCACCATAATATATTCCCTATGCAAGTTGGAATGATGGATGGGCTACAGAAGAAATAACTAGTGTCCACAGTGGGCTTCAGATAATAAACCAAGCCCTTGGTGTTTTGTAGCCAACAGAAGAGAGGGTGTTTAATGAGGCCCTCTTACAAATGAGTAATTTCCACATCTGTCAGGGTTCTTTTGTTTTCTTTCCTTTATGCTCTTCTATTTGATTTGGTTTCTTAGTTTTATAATTAGAAGTCCTTGACAATGAGTCTAGGGTAAAGAGAAAAAATCCTAAAAGGGAACAATCATTATAAAGAGGGGAAAATGCCTTTCAGAAAAGTTAGGAAATTATCACTCATTATAGAAGGCAAGGAAAAGTATTTTGATTGAGTGATGACAGCTCTGTCTCAATGGAATGAAAGTTGGTTATTTCTTGTTAAACTAATGCAGCTTTTCAGAATTTTAAATATAGTTTTTATGCCCCTAGGTCCATAAATTATTGTTTATCTGGACTACAGTGTAAGCAGAAATGTAATTCCTTGGGAGTAGATTCAGTAAGGAATCTCTTAGGAGGCAGCCAAGGCCTGGAGAAGGATGACTGAAAGTCTCGCTTTGAAGTTTTTTGGCCCCTGGGCCAGAAGCAGTGAGTGTGTCGTGTGCCCTCTCCTGCTCTCAGTGGGAACAGGAGAGTGCCTGGCCACCATAGAATACATATGCTGGACACATTGCTGCTGGTCTTAGGTCTACCTCTTCATACCTGACTTTGATACAAAGGTCAGAATTTGTAGGCTGCCTTTGCTTGTCTCATTATCTTCCAGGAGCGCCAGAGGAGACCAGAGCTGTCTAAATGAGAAGGGTACACCAGAACTGCCAGCTTTGGTGTGGCTCCCGTCGTTCTTTGAGAAGACTTCCATGGTTTTACCTCTTCGCCATCAGAGTTCTGCTTCCCTTGGTCTGCACAGATGGAAAAGGATTGTATTGGTCTATGTACCATGTGCCACCTTCACCTTATCGCCTTCTCCTAATCCATCCGCACCAGTCCACTGGTCCACCAGATGGCCACATCTTAGATTTCCATTGCCACTTCCTCATAGTTGCTTTTGTTTATCAGTCATTGTCATGACCATTGTCAAGTCCTCTCTGTATCCCACAGACTCGTTGAAGTTGACTCCAATTCTCTTTACCGCTGTCAACGCTTTCCTTTTCAGAGGATTAAACTCTGATTTCATTTGGATCTTGTGTGGACACAGAGTAAATAAGTAGGTGCTCTACCCTGCATGTTAATCCCACAGTTCTAATTCTCTTTAAAGAAACTTTTATAAAGTATAATTGCCATTGATTTTTTTTTTGCCCATATCTTATTCACTTATTCATTTAATGATATATGTTTGATGAGTTCTCATTCTGGTGTTGAATGTTATCACACTGTCTTCAGGTCAAGTGTTACTCTGTAGTCAGAAATTATATAATTACAGATGTGGTTTATATTCTCTGCAAAAGGATACATGGAATGAGTTCTTAGGAAGGGCTGCAGGTTCAGCTCTGTCTTTATGTGTGAGATTAACTTAGATGCCTCTTGATCTTAGCAAGTCCTTTAAACTCTCTGAGAGCCCATGTTCCTCATACTGGTGATTGTAGACCAGGACAATGATGCTTATATCATAGGCTTACTGTGAAAAAATTTAAAAGCATGTACATATGACAGGTTGCATGTATATTATATATGTATGTATGTGTATATATATCATATATATGATATATACCTAATATATATACACAACATATATATTATAAATATATATAACAGAATATGCTACAGCACACAAGTATATATAAGAAAATATGTGTGTATGAACACACATACACATATAATTTATCTGTATATGAATTGCATTGCACATTTCTCAAAACCTAGGGAAACTTTAAAAGATCATAAATTAATCTAATTGATATATTAAAACAAATTGTCAAATGATTGCGAATATAATGGGATAAAAGTTATCCTGAAAATACATATTTTCACTGTTTATCAATTTAAGAAACTAGAGGGAGGCAAGAAGAGGTAGGCACACCCTTTTCCTCATAGAACAAGTGTTTCCTGAGATTGAAAGAGATGATTACCCGAGAAGCCTGAAGAGTCTTCACATTGATGAGGCAGTTTTGGGAAAGAAGTTCTGTGACTCAAAGGAGGGTGGATTCTGCCACCTTGATATGACACTTAAACTAGTGTCACTGGAAGAGATTCTCCGAAGGTTCCCAATCCCAGAGTCCTCAAAGCTCATGAATGCATTAAATCACATAGAAAAAGGGTCTTTGTTTTGTTTTGTTTTTTCCTTTTCAATAAAGGCTGGGGCTTCAAGAGAGAAGACTTCCCTGAAGCACAATGAAGTTTTAAATTTCATCATTCCCTAAAAGCCAATGTGTCCTGGATGATGACAATGATGACATCATATTAATTCAAGAAAAGCAGAAGGCAGAGAGATTAGAAAGAAGAAAGAAGCTGGGCGTGGTGGTGCGCGCCTTTAATCCCAGCACTTGGGAGGCAAAGGCAGGCGGATCACTGTGAGTTTGAAGCCAGCCTGGTCTACAAAGCAAGTACAGGACAGCCAGAGCTGTTACATAGAGAAACCCTGTCTCGAAAAACAAAAAAAAAAAAAAGAAAGAAAGAAAGAAAAAAAGAAGAAAGATTCAGTGTGCTATTGCTGGCTTGTTGGTGGCCCAGGACAGCAGTGCTACAAACATCGGGGCAAGAGTTCCTTCAGCAGCCTAAATAAACCTGGTTGTGACTCTTTTCTCCAAAGCTTCCTGCTAGGAGGCAGCCCAGCAAACACCTGTATTTGCCTTTGAGACAACACAAAGAAATATGAGTCCTTCATATTTCTGGCCTATGGAAAGTTTAGTTAATTGTTGGTATTGTTTCAAGCTGAACATTTCTGATGATTCATGATGCAGAAATAGAAGTGTATTCCAACTGAGCTAAGGATACATACAGCTTGCAAAGCACTGTGCATCATGTTCAGGGCTCTGGGTTTGATCTCCAGTACCACAAAAAGAAAGAAAAAGACAGTCAGATGGATGGACAGTTGGACAGACAGAAAAAAAATAAAGAGAAAATTTGTAGACTGTTGGAAGAAAAAATAGTCACATATACTTCAGGGTCTAGATTCATGAGGGGCAATGTCTTGGCTAGGTAGAGAGAAGGAACAAAATCAAAGGCCAAATCACATCTACAAGGAAAGAGATTTGTTGTTCTTTTGCTGACAACAGAGAACCAGTGAAGAATTTAAAAGAGGAGCAAAGAGTTGTAAGTTAGTGAAAGAAAGACAATTTGTGAGTTAGCGGTACAGTGTTCAGGAAAATAGTTTGGAGTCACCTCGTGGACATACAGAGATGGGATTCAAGGAGGTGGGAGATGGGTGGAGACAGAAGGTTTCTACCTGCGTGAAAAGTTGAAGCTGTGGAGCTGGGCAGTAAATGAAGAGAAAGGCCCTTCCGTCACACAGCACAGTCCTAATGTTAAGTCAGCAGGATATTTATCCAGTCCCTGTTACATTTATCTTGTCTGAAAAATGCCTGCTACAATAACTTTCACCTCTTAGACTTACAATAAAGATTGACTAGGGGATAATACATTCATTTTTAAGATTGTTGGGTAATTAGATGAAGCGATATCTGAGATCTTACATCAATGTGTTGGTAGCAAGGAGCATTGTATTACGACAGAATGCATTGTGATTGCTTCAACAAATCCTATCAGATTCAAATCATAGAAAGAACTACGTCTTCTGGCCTCAGTTACTCTAGCCCACATTCAATTTCCTGCCTTTAGGAGAAGATAGATTTACCATCTGTGTCTTTTTAAAAAATATTTTCCAGGTAGAGGACTTGCATTATAATCTTCAAGATAATGTTCTTTTTTTTCCGATTTTTTATTTTGTGAATTTCACATCATGCACTCTGTTCCTTCTCCTCTCCCACCTCCCCTCAGACCCACACTCTACCCTTGCAAGCTCCCCACATTAAAAAAAAAATCTTATTATGGAAGCTGTAATGTGTCTCTCAGTGTGTCCCACAATATTCTCTTTTGTCCACATGTTTTTGCTTGCAAATGTTCATTATAATGACTCCTTGGTTTGATATGAGGCCTCTGGCTTCTGCTACTTTGTTAATACTAGAACCTCACTGGGACTCCTCTTACATATCCTGTTGTTGTCCTGTGTCATGGAAATCCTGTAGTATTGGCTCTGTGGAACTGGCTTCATCATGCACTCCAACAGTTCATCCATTGGGTATATGTTGGTGTGGGCCAACTCAAAGCTCTGGTTCTGGGCCTGCAACCCCCACATTCAGGGACAGTCCTACTGTGCTACTCAGGTATGGTGCAGGGCCTACTCTCCCCAGTCCTGCAGCAGGTAAGGAGTTGGATCAGCTCTCCTGCTTTCATAACCCCATCAGGGCCAATTCTCCTTTCTGCTACCTATGATGATGGCAAGAGAGGATTTTTCCCTGGTCAACAACACAAAGCAGACAGAAGACAGGGCTCTCTCTCACATTTAATCCCTCAAGGCTGGCTCATCCACAACCCACACATCCAGGGCCAGCTGTAGTGGGCCACCCAGGCAAGGTATAAGGCCTGCTTTCCCAAGTGCTGCAGCATGTAAAGGGCAGCCCTGCTTTTGTCTGCTATGAGGTGGTGTTGGCAAGGGAGAGATGCTCTCCCCTGCCTTTTGCCCTCACCACTGATGGAGGACAGGAGATCTAGCCCCTATGGGGTCACAAGAGCAGGAGAGCTGTCCATGTCCCTCACATGCTATAGCACTGGGGAAAGCAGACCCTGCACCTTGCCTGGGCAGCATACTACAGCTTGCCCTGGATGTGGGGATTATGGGTGAGCCAGCTTTGAGGGAGTGAGCATGGGAGAGTCAGCCCTGGCTTTTTGTCTCCTTTGTGGAGGTGTTGGTGAGGGAGAGATCCCCTCCCCTTCCTTTTGCCCTCACCACCTATGATGAACTGAAGATCTGGCCCTGAGGGGTCACAAGATAATGTTCTTAATATAATGTTAGTAGTGAGAGAAAATAGTGTCAACTTCCCATCATATAGAACCTCCTAGAAGACAATCTTCTAGGTGTACCTCTGAGGAATTATCTCTATTAAATTAGTGGAGGTGGAAAGGTTCATCCCAAATGTGGGCAGCACCATCCCCCCGGGCTTGGGTTCTAGACTGCATAAAAAGGAGAAAACATTGAACACAAGCAGCCATCACTCTCTTCTTACTGACTGTAGATACAATGTGGCCATCTGCTTGAAGTTACTGTTGTCATCTGTCCTTCCATGCCATGAGAGACAGTACCCTGGAACTATGAGCCAAATAAGCTCCTCCTTCTTAAATGCCCTTGTCAGTGGGAGGCCAAATAGTAATAACTATCTCTTCAGTTAGATATAACTGAATGACATCAAATCATTAATTCAACCACTTTTTTTTTTAACTACACACACACTAACTTATATCATGTCTCTTGGCATTCATCAAAACATCTTCTAGCAGCTTTGTTAATGTGCAATGTTTTCAAGCTTAAATAGTATAGTTTTTACCATTAAACATTAAGGTAAAGAGCAGCCAGGGGAGGCAGGGCCTGGCTCAGGCCCGTGGGAGAAGTGAGGATTCTGCTTTCCGTGAGGGGAATCTATCGACAGTGTGTTACTGGAGATAGATAGTGTTACTGGAGATAGATATTCAAAATATTTCTAACCCATTGTCAAACCATTTCACACAATAAAATAATTTTCAAGATGCTACCCATGAATTTCACTTTTCAAATATAAACATGAAAAAAGGGACTTTTTTTTTAAGATAAAGAGATAATTCTGCTATGAGTGGCACATTAGTCCCCTGGTAATTGGTACTTTAAAAAATGCCGGGAGGGTGCTCAGAGTTTTATAGATGCAAACCTTCTTATTATGCTCTAAGAAAAACTTCCCAGGGTTACAAAGTTTCCCAGCATAATAAATTCAATTTTAGTCCCATTTGCTTGTCTATCTTTATTGTTTTTATTTATTCATAACCTGACATTCAAAAAATAATTCAAGATGTTTTATAAACATACATATCTTTGAGCAGAACGAAAGCATGAGGGATGTTGACAAAAAAAGTTTTAAATAACAGGGAAGCGTCAGTCGTAAGGTAGAGGCAGCTGAGGGGTAAAGGGTCCCTCAAAGTTGCTTTCTTGCTTAAGGTGTCACGGATTTTAATCTAAGGTTTGCTTACGGGAAACATTCCTCTTGCCTTGCGTGCATGTGTGTGTATTGTCATCTGTGCAGATGTACTAGTGAGAAGGGCATTTGCATATTTGTTCATGAGCATGTGGAGACTGGAAGGGTAATCTTGACTTTGTTTCTTGGATCCTGCTGTGGTTGTTTTGTCTTTGTGTTCTTTTGGAGACAGGCTGTCTTGCTTTCCTAGTACTTGACAAATACTCTTGGCTGGCTGTCCAGTGAGCTCCAGGGATCTGCCTCCTCAAAGCAGGGATTACAAGTGTGAACTACCATGTACTGCATTTTTTTTTTTTAACATGGGTGCAGGAGACCAAACTCAAGTCCCTGTGTTTGCAAAGTAAGTACTTTGCTGACTGAGCGAGCCACTGTCAGCAGCACGGCCTGGTTTTAAGATCAGACATAAAGTTTCTTCTATCAGTCACTATGAGAATAAGTCTGGATAGTTAAATGACCACAACTATCTACAATGTCCATACGTTCAACACAGTAAGTTGCACAGCTCGGATCTTCCGATTTTCTTGAGCACAAGTCGTTGGCATGATGTGAAGACATATTAGCTCTAAATAACTTTGAACTATTTGCCTCCCAGTCAGTGCCCTGAACTTCATCAGGATACAAATGACACAGCTGCTGCCAATCATCGCATATGTTACTGCAATGAATACCCTCTCTGAACAGAAATGCTGACTAGATCTTCAAATAGAGACAGTTCACTAGGAAAACATGTGTAAAGAAAACACAAACACACAGAGTACAGAAAAGGGAAAAAATTAAACCCAAAGGCACTTAATAATAACAACGTAATTTATATTAATAATAACTTAAACAACAAGGTAATTTAGGGACAACGGGTTGGTGTGTTTCTATCATTCATGGTTTTTACAGAAGTTCTTTTGGTTAGATGGCTTTTCAAAAGTCTGGTGGAGGGAGAAGCTCATGACTTTGTTCCTATCCTTTGATTCCTTTACTGTAACAGCTTTGTTTGAGCAAAGGCAAGGGAGGCCATTGCAATTTCCAAAGGTATCCATTTTCCTGCAACTTTGTGATTTTGCATTTTCTTCAGAGCTGCTTGGATACTCATTCCTGTCTAGAGCTGGGAAATTTCCTGCTACAATGTTATTGAAAATATCAGGCACTCGGCTTTAGACTTTATTTTAGTTATTTCTTCTGCCATGCAGAAGCTCAGCCTTTTCCATGGACCCCAGAGTTATTGGACGTTTTGGGCACACTTGTTGTTGTTTTCTTCATATATATATATTGTCTCTACCTTGTTATTCATCATTGATATCTCTAGGTCAGCTCTGCTGATGACTCTTCCTACAGTCCTTTTCTTTTGGATTCACTTCAAATTCCTTGCTGAATTTTTCCTGCATGTTTTAATCTTTTGCTTCAGATTGCTAACTGTTTCATTCAATGTTCTGACTTTCTTGTCTGGATTCTGATATCCTTACTTCATCCATCCATCTTTCTGAGTCTTCTATCAGTTCAACTTTTTAAAAACAGGACTCTGAAATATTTCCCTATTATTTCAGCCTTCTCTTTGGTTTCCAGTACAGAGAGAGGTATTGCGATCTTGTGATGACAGTGGCTCTTTCTTCATCTTATTCTGTGTTTCACTGTTGTGTTTTATGCACTATGTGGGATAAAAGTGCCTTTGGGGTTTAATTTTTTCCCTTTTCTGTATTCTGTGTGTTTGTGTTTTCTTTACACGTGTTTTCCTAGTGAACTGTCTTTATTTGAAGGTCTAGTCTCCATTTCTGTTTGGAGAGGGTATTCACTGTAGTAACATATTCAATGGTTGGCAGCAGGTGTATCATTTGTGTCCTGGCAAAGTTCAGGGTGCTGACTGAGAAGCAAATAATTTAAAGCTCTTTAGGCCCAATCATCTTCATGGCTTTGCAGCAAAAAGAGGAGAAAGTGAGAGAAGAGGAGAAGGGAAGTATAGAGGTTGTATGTATGAAAAATAATAAGAATAAAATAAAATATTATACAGTAAATGCAGAGAAGTGAAGGACAATCATAAAAACCCATTCTGGAGAGGCATAAACTAAGACAAAGTAACTAAGCAACTGAAGTATAAAAATGTAAATAAAAATATATAAATAAATGACAGGAAATAGTAAGACATCAATCAGTTTCTCTTCCTAGTTCAGTTGAATAAGTGTCTGCCCCCATCCCTGTCTTTTGCAGCAGTCTCTCTGGAAGTGCTGTAGATGCTAGTAATTCAAATGAGTCCGTAAGTCTGTCCTACAGAGGAGAGTTTTCATGGAGGCCTCCGGCTTTTGCTGAAGTTCCCCAGTCTGAGACGCCCCAGCTGCTGCCCACAAATTTTCATTTGTCTTTTGCAGACCATTCTATCTACTTGAGGTTCTCTGTGCCTAGGGAGCTTAAGGGATGTGAAAGTCTGCACATGCTTGCATTCTTGTTCCTGCTGTACCAGGCATGAATCCGAACCTGGAGGGCAGACGCTGTGACTTCCAGGTTTTGTGCTTCTGAAATGCGTTGGCATGTGGATAGTCACAGGTAAGGTCACAGAGGAGATTTGAGGTGTGCTGTTGTTTGCCTGTGGCCTGACTTTAAGAGAGCAAAACTGGCATAAGGGAGCAAGGTAAGGTCTGCAGTGACTGTTGATGGATCATTAGCACAGTCCCCGTCTTCCAGACATCTGTAATCTAGGGTTTTCCTGTAATCTAGGGTTTTTGGGGCTTGCCCCCTTGGTTGAGTCTTTCTAATATGGTAATCTCTTGAATTCCCTCTTTGGCAGGAAGAGGATATTTGGAAGGAAAGTATCTTCTCCTGCCTCTCTGTGCAGTCTGTCACTGGGGCAGGGCCCAGTGTTGGGATGTTCACTCTGGGGTGCCTCTGGACAAAGACATGGTTTTCTGTAAATCAATTCATCTGAGCTGAAGAGACTGGGCTCACAGAGACTTCTCAGAATCAAGAGTCCTGTGTGAAAGGTGTGGAGTGTCAGAAGACAAGGGAGTTAAGCAAGTGTCACATTTTCTGACCCTTCTCTCTGTTATATTCTACTTCTTACCTATATCATACCGAGTTGATTATTTAGCTCTACACTGTGTTTTGTTTGTTTGCTTTGTTGTTTTGTATTGTTTGGAGACAGGGTTTCTCTGTGTATCCTTGACTGTCCTGGACTCACTCTGTAGACCAGGCTGGCCTTGAACTCACAGAGATCCGCCTGCCTCTGCCTCCCAAGTGCTGGGATTAAAGGCGTGTGCCACCACACCTGGCTCCAGCTCTACACTGTCTTGAAGTTGTTGTAATGTCAGTTCTCAAACTTTGTCCTTTGCTATCAGTTTAGTGTTTTGGGCTTTTTTTTTTCTTTTTCTTTTTCAGTTTTTTTTCTAACATTTATTTATTACTTCAAGTTACGCCTCCATTACTGCCCCCTCCCTCCACCCCCTCCCAGTCCCACCCTTCCAATCTCTACCCCCTCTCCCACCTATCCCACCCCTTTGGTTTGGAGTCCTTTCATGTATCAGCCCCTCTCAGTTCATTAGTCACATAAGGTCTAAGGGCTTACTCTTGCACAGGGACCATACATGACAGTTCCACTAGGGTGGAGTCTCCCACTAACAAGTAACCAAGTCCATGTTCCTGCTTTTTTGGGTCTATTGATTGTAGGATGGTTATGTACTATATGGCTAAAATCCAGTTATAAGTGAATAGATGCCATATGTATCTTTCTGAGTCTGAATTAGCTCACTCATGATGAGCTTTTCTAGTTCCATCCATTTGGTTGCAAATTGCATGATTTCCTTGTTTCTGACAGCTGAGTAGTATTCCATTGTGTAAATGTACCATTTTTTTTAAATTCATTCTTCGGTTGAAGAACATCTGGGTTGTTTCCAGTTTCTAGCTATTACAGATAAAGCTGCTATGAACATAGATGAGGAGTTGTCCTTGTGACTTGGTGATGAATCTTTTGGATACATGCCCAGAAGTGATATGGCTGGGTCTTGAGATAGAGCTATTTAAAGTTTTCTAAGATATTGCCAGGCTGATTTCCATAGTTGTTGTACAAGTTTGCACTCCCACCAGCAATGGGGGAGTGTTCCCCTTTCTCCACAGCCGCACCAGCATGTGCTGTCATTTGAGTTTTTGATCTTAGCCATTCTGACAGGTGTGAGGTGGAATCTCAGAGTCGTCTTGAGTTGTATTTCTCTGATGATTATGGAACCGAATGGAAAACCCAGAAATAAACCCATATAGCTATGGTCACTTAATTTTTGACAAAGAAGCCAAAACCATGCAATGGAAAAAGGAAAGCATCTTTAACAAATGGTGCTGGATGTCAACATGCAGAAGAATGCAAATAGACCCATACTTATATCGCCTTGCACAAAACTTAAGTCCAAGTGGATCAAAGACCTTAACATAAAACAGACACACTAAATCTAACAGAAGAGAAAGTGGGGAAAAGCCTCAAACTCATTGGCACAGGTGACAACTTCCTGAACAGAACACTAATAGCTCAGACTCTAAGACCAACAATCAATAAATGGGACCTCATGAAATTGAACATCTCTGTAAGAGAAAAGACACTGTCATTTTTTTCTTTGACAATTTCACACATGTATGTATTGAATTTTGGTTATTTTTTCCATCCCTCTTCCCTTCCCCTTAAACACTTATTCCTAGCAAGGTACCTTCCTACCTAGAGATCTTTTTATATGTGTTTCACCCACTGGGTTTCATTATAGTAGCTTGTGTGAACATGAGTTGGGACTATTTACTTAAATATGGAGAACTTAGCAGTGGTGGATAATTGCAGCTGCAGAGGGCTTATGGGCTGTTCTAGTGTGGTTTTCTTTAATTATTTAAAAATATTTCTCTTATTTTGGGGGATCAAAATAAGATTCCTTTTCTCATATTTTTAACAGTAAAATTTCCTCTTGTAGGTAACATTTAGAATCACTTTCTTAATACCCAAACAATAACTTAATAGTATTTTGATTGATATTTTCATGAACCTTGACATAGAATTATGGCTGCCTATGGCTAGTCACATATTTTCACAGTTTGGACTTTAGATTTATCTGTTGACAATGCATCATGGAAGTTATTTTCATAAAGTAAAATGATACAGTCCAGCTAATTGTAGTAGGCCATGCCTGTAATCCATTAATAAGGCTGCTGAGGCAGTAGGACTATGAATTCCAGTCTAGCCTGGGGTGCATAGAGAGAGTCTGTCTCAAAAGAAGAATCAGAAAGACAGCCAAAACAAGATAATAAAGAATATTCGTTGTAGATTACAGTCTATTTGGTGTTTGTGACTTTTTTTTTTTAAGACTGAAGAATGTGTGGTGGGATTTGTTGCAATGTCCTAGTGATAGCAAGAGGGTTGGAGCCATCACCATGAGTTCTACAAAAAGGCAGTGTAGTAGTTGTCATATCTCTGAGTATGAAGCCCAAGGATGCCCTGTCAGTTGGAGGATGGACAGTGGAATGGAAGGGTCTTGGAAACTCATAGACCTTCATTTGTATTCTCCCAGAGACATCATAAAAGTGCCATAGCAAGCACAGAACTCCCAAAAGGTCATGACCCTGCCACCTTCCTGGCCTTTGTTGAGATATCTTTAACAAGTTGTCAACTTATTGAGTTTTCATGTTTTTGATGAAGAAAAAAAAAATCAACCACCAGGGTGCTGCATACTAACCATCCGGCATGCCCTCAGTGAAGAGAGCTATTTTCCTCTCATTTCACACCATGACCTGGAGTCCTTAGATGAAGGTCACTGAAGCTTTCCCATCAAAATCAGGACTCATTTTAAGCTCATTTGCATCCACATCATGCAATATTCAGCTTTGTCAGTAATTGATATTTGACACCATTCTCTCTCCTAAAATGGGAAATAGAGTGTGCATGTGATATATAAAGTAGAAATTAAGGGGTGGGATTTATGTACAACCTACCCTATCCTCCAAAACAAAGGCCTTTTAAACACTTCTGTTATTGTCCTCACCAATGCATTTTGAAATCATATTGGATCTTTTCCAATACTTGAGAGTTAACTTCTTAATGCTTAAGTAAATCATAAGGAAAATGATTTGAATTTATGGTCTCAGTTGATTTACAGTGTTATCTTTCAGAAGGAAAGCAGGTGTCCTATAAAGTATTGTGAATTTTCTGAAAATAAAATAGTAAAGGTTACGAAGTGCAAAATATATGAAATCATCTTAATTTTGACTTCACATTTGATTTACAGTTGGCTTGTGTGTGTGTGTGCAAGTGTGTGTGTATGCGTATGGATATATGTGTCTATGTGCACATGTGTGTGTACATGTGTGTGCACGTGTGGAGGTCAGAAGTCAACAACTTTGGGCTGTTGCTCAGGGGGTTGTAATCACCCTGACTTTTAGGAACAGTAGAGTCTTGCAGAGAGATTACCCTATGATAAAATTCTACCAATAGAAGTCATGTGACTCACCAAACAGTCCTGTCAAACAGCAAGGACTTTTCCAGATCATCATTTAGAAGCAGGGCAGAGAGTGGAACCTCACCACAGCTTCACCAAGACTGCCCAGCTCTGCAGTCTTATCCCTTACCCCTGTTCCAGTTCTGCCCCTAAACCTAAGGGTCATGTCAACTCCCCAAAGAAAGACTGGCATGTGTTCCGTTTTCCCCTAATGGCCATTTTTATTAAATTCCTTTCCAGTCATTACTTTCCATAAAACAAATTTGTATTTGTTGTTGTTAGTTTTTGTTTTAGTTTTGGCAGTAGATGTCATTATGTGTTCTCAGGTTGACCTTGAACTTGTGGCAATTCTCCTGACTCGGCTCTCAAGTGTTAGAATTACTAATGTGAGCCACCATACCTGGCTTCACAATGAGGTGTGTGTGTGTGTGTGTGTGTGTGTGTGTGTGTGTGTGTGTGTGTCTGTGCATGTGTGTATGTGTGTCTGTGTGTGGACATGAGTATGTACCTCATAGAGAAGACAGAGTCAGCCTCAATTACCATTTCTCAGGAGCTGTCTACCTTGTTTTATGAGACAGGGATTGCCACTGGCCTGGGATTCCCTTGTAGGTTAAGTTGGCCAACCAGCAGACGTAGGACTCTGCTGTCTGTGTCTTCCTAGTGTTTACATTACAAGGACACGTCACCACTCTTAGCTTTCTATGCAGGTTATAGGAATTGAACTCAGGTCCTCATGCTTTTATGACAAGCACATTACTGTCTATCTCCAATGCTCCAACCTTTTATCATTTACCTCATTTTATATTATTTTGTGTTGAGTGGCTGGATGTGACACATTGAATCTCCTGGAAAGTGAGCCTCTCTGGCCTAGATTCCTATCTATAACCCAGAATACCTTCATTCTCTATAAAAAATAAATTTCATTGTTGCATGTGAGGATTGTAGCTTTCTACAGGATCAATATGAGATGGATTAGCATTGTGTCCTCTGGTCATTGGCCACATTTCCCTATCTCCTCTCCAAATATGCCTTAGAAACTCCTCATGTAACCAGCTACTGACTGTCCTTCCTTTCTTCCAGCTTCATAGAAGACTTAAAACTTTCCTGAAATATTCTCTTTTATTCCTTAGGCTTCCATGAGGGTACTAGACATATTCTCAGCTTGCTCTTGATCCAATTTCAGCTTTATTCTCTAAAGAAACTCTCATGTCAAATTAAAATGCAATTATTTTCTTATCTTGATAGTACTCTGTAATTTCTCGAATGTGGTTTCAGAGGCATGATAAAAGCAAATGGGTCTCTCATCGCCGACAGCAGCTGGAAACCAGAGGGACCAGAGCTGCATATGTCAAAGATTTGACACGAATGCATATCAGGCCATCTTCAACTCCACCGGGGAACATCATGCTTCCTCAATGAGGTTCTGGGGACCAGCCATTTCAATTAAGTTGCTTATATTAGCAAGCCTGCTCAATCCAGATCAGGACTAGCTCCCCCATGTGACAGCATAATGGGCAGGTTAAATGACAAAGATAAGTCATCCTGTCTTGTCACTGTGCTTGTGAACACACATAAACATTGTGCGACTCAATTCCAATGCCACCAACTGTGGAATAGTATGTTCACTCCCTACATGGCTGCACATGGGTGCTTTGACAGTGGTTCTCAAACAGTAACCCACAACGATAGGACATACCACTCTGGATTACAGTTACCGCTTGACCTTCCCATTGCTCTGACCTTGTCCTGACTCCAAACTCTCTGAGAACAAGAATAGAGGATTCTCTATTAATCTTCATCCTTCAGAAGAAGTGGTTGACAATGGTCTGTCACATAGTAAGTATACTGGAATTAATAGTTAGATGTTAATAAATACACATATCTACCAACCTAGATATTTGCACATAAAGCCAACTATACTTTATATATAATGCACTTGTACATAAAACATTTTGAGTCTGGCTTTTATGAGGCAGGGTCTCAGGTAGCCCAGGCTGGCCTAGAACTCACTAAGTATCTGAGACTTTTCCTGATCTATGATCCTCCTACCTCTACCCTCACCTCTCGTGTGCTAGGTTTACAGGCATGTGCCACCATTTACATAGTGTTTCACAGTGTGCGTGTATATATATATGTGTGTGTGTGTGTGTGTGTGTGTGTGTGTGTGTGTGTGTGTGCATGTATTATGAAAAATGAAAGCTTTGGCAGCTAGGTGTGTTTAGTACACATTATTAGCAATGTTTCTCCCAGTACTCATTTAAGGACACATAAACTGAAGTTTCATTGCCTTGCTTATCCTGAAAACCATACTGATTATTACTATACAAGATGTATAGTTGAACTTCCTCATCATACAGCTCTATATAGGCTTCACAAATATATTTGTACAAATACATATGTACACACAGTATTTATCACTATGTGGAGTGATTACAGGCATAAAGGACAGGAAATGTTTTGTACTACTTTATTACTGGGAGAAACTGGGTGTTTATGCACTGCAAAATTTATGAAATTTGGTTGTTTTGACATTGTACTATTTTTTTCCTGTGAGTTCTTCTCAAGGTCATGGATTTTCCAGTGTAAAAAATGAACACCACGTGCTTAGAGAACTCAGGACCTTTAAATGCACCATGAGTGCGCATGAGCAGTGTGTGATGGGTTTTAAGTGCTTTAGTTAAGCAACGATGCCCTTCACTCATGCCTGCCACCTGAGAATCTGGATTTCTTTTCTGAGACAGGGTCTCACAACATTGCTCTGTCTGTCCTATAACTTGTTATATAGACCAAGATGCCCTTAAGCTCACAGTCACCTGCCTCTGGCTCCCTCTGGAGTGCTGGGATTGTGGGCTTGTGCTACCACACCAGCCCTTGAGAATATGGATTTTAAAGAAGTTATTCAGAATTATCTGTGTTCAGTGCAAGTAACTATGTGTAAGATCATTTTTAAATGTGACCAAACACATTTCTCAGAAAGACTGAGATCCCACAGAGGAGTGACAGAAGACTAATATCAACGTCCCCCTCTATACCTAGAACAGGTAGACTGTTTATTTGGTAATATTTGGTCCAACCATCCAGCTGTAAGAGAAAGTACATGTACCTTCTGCCTGCAGGTAAGATAACCAGTAATCTTACAAAATCTCCCAAAAATCTTTGATGCAAATGACTTGAAAATGAAGTTGTATTTGCCCTTTAACAACAATTTACCTGCAGAGGTTAAAGAGCTTGGAAACAATTTGTATTAGAATGATATTGTCATGTACTGAGAGGTATAGAAATCACAACAGCTTCTATTAAAAGAAACAGCTTCTTGGAAACAAGGCAGCCCCTCAGCAATGCCTGATTCATACACTTTTTCCTTGTGGATCTTAGGGCAACATGGGGATGAAGAAGAGCTTTGAAGACAAATCCTTACTTGTATTGCACAGTTTTATGTCTTTGTGATTTCCTGGATATTGGGATTCTCTCTTCAATTAGTCAATGATAATTATCCCTTCATTTCCTTCTAACCACACATGTTCTTGCTGTCTCATTTCATTGAGGTGACAGATAACTTACAGGAGGATAAACCCTACCATCATCGTGTCTACAAATGCCAGTGGCAGTGATTTCCATGGACATCAGAGTTCCTTATATCCATGTACTTTTGACATTTTGTGATGACAAAGCTCTGAGAGTCCTTGTGGAATGTGCTCAAAATGTAGATCTCAGAAAATTAAAATACTTCAAAATCCTATTATCTTACACATGTGTGTCATAGAAATTCTCCTTTCAAGGTAGGAGACCAGCGTGTCTATGTTTTAGTCTACTAGATAAAGCCACATAAAATTGCTGAGTTATTATGGACTAATTTGAGGTGTTTGTGTAAGTGTGTCTGTGTAAGTTCATCCTAATACAATCTTCTGATTCGACACAGCATCCTTCTAACATATTCTCATACATATAATCTGCATGTCTGAATGGAAGCGAGCACAAATCCTTATTTTTTTTTCTACCTGTGTCCCAACTGTCTCTTTCTTTAATGCTTTGGACTTTATGCTTCTTCTCCCCAGGGCTTCTAAGAATCTGCTTCTAATGAGTCCCCCAAGACAGTGATAGTCACTAGAGTTCACCAGGAGAGGAGCTGACACCTCCCTTCAAAGTAGTTGCTCCTCTGAGGTCATCAGAAGGTCTTCAAACAAGAGAAGACTATTGCCAGGACAGTGTGATGGGGCCTAGGGGATATTTTTGGGTTCCAAATCTTAATTGGGAAAATAGTGTCAAAGTGGAGGGCTTGTGGTCTTAAACTATGTCTTTCAACCTTAAATACGTGTATAAACGGTGATCCAGTATTCACCTGCTTCCACACTTTCTAGACTGCCGTTACTTTGACTCTGTAGCTTTTGCATTTTGACTTGATCTCATTCTTTTCAAATTTTTAGAAGGTCTTTGGTGAACCAGATGTGGATGCCAAGTCTCTTCTGTCAGTATCTTACAGCAGCTGAAGATAGCAAAGGTCATGCTGGTACCTGTGCTCCCCTATGTGCATGTAATCCACAGCACTGTTAATAGTTATGCAACTGTGCATTGAAAATCATCCCAAGATCCTTTGCCTCCCAGTTATTGGAGCATAGCTTAATTTGGTCTGCATGTGACCCAGGATACTTTTTAAACGTGTGCTTCTTCGTACCAACTGCTATTAATCTAGATAATGACCGACAGAGAAACAGCTTGAGGTGCTTCAGTCAGAAGGAATTTAAAGTGAGGAATCCATCGCAGGCATATTGGATCCCTGAATGATAAAGCTAAAAGGAAAGTGCTGAGATTTAAAAACCATGCTATCCATACAAGACAAAAGCAGAAGAACAAAGGGGTCATCCAATAAGACCTAAAAAAGGAAGGTCCCTTTTGCTATCCACAAAGCCTGTTCCACTCTTGCTGTTGTTGTCAAGTGGCTGTTCAAGTTCTGCCTTGTTTATCACTCAACAATGGCTTTCCTCATTACAAGAAAGCCTTTCTGCTGTTGGAGTTTTCCAAATGAAGACTGAGTACCGTTTATGTTATTCCCCATATTCCATTACTTCTTTCAAAAATTTCTCTCAACTTTCTTGTAGTCTAGCTAGCATTGTCTGTGTTGGTTGCCAGTCTCTTGGGAAATAGGATGGTTGTGTAAGAATGATCTATACAATTGATTTTTATGTTTCTTTTAAAAGATTTGTGTATTTGTGTGTGTGTGTGTGCGCGCGCGTGCACACACCTGTGTTAGTGACCGTCGAGGCCAGGAGACAGCATTGGATCCCCTGAAGCTGTGGTGAGCTGCCGGATGTGGGTGCTGGGAGTCGAACACTAGTGCTATGAAAGAGCACTCTGAACCACTGAGCATTCACTGAGCATCTTTCCTGATGGAGTTGCTCAGGCAGAGTTTTTTTACCTAGAAATTTTCAGTTGTCATTCCAAGGTTTATAGCCATTGTTGTTTTGGTGAACACACTGCTGATTCCTTCCTCCAACTACACTGTGAATTGAGAGATTTATGATGCTTCATATGCTCCAATATTTAGAACTTCAAAGAATGGTTTTCAGGTTTTCCAAATCTAGACTAGCACAATACATCCCCACTTTGACTTTTGTCTTTATGGGGAAAGAATCAAAGAAAGGAAATTCAGCTGATGCTCCTGATGAAAACTTACATGTTAGTTTTGCCTTTATTTTTGTCAGCACTTGATATATTGCATGGAAGATTGCCCCCTTCCTTAATCTAGCTCCCTCTTACATCTAGCATGGTCTGTTAAAAGTCACTGGAGTAGTAAACAATGAATTATGGCCGTGATGACAGAGAGCTACTACTAACTACCTTGCTCAGGACTGTTCCCAACACACATTGTCACATTTAACTTCACTACAGTTAGATGCAGTGATATGATGGCCTCAAATGAGAAGCTGAGGTGGAGAGAAGGGAAATACATTTTCCTTGTCTCTTCCTTCACCTCTAGTAAGTATTATTACTTCAAATAAAATCAGTCACTTTCTTCCAGGATGAGTGCTCCCTCCCTCACAGCATATATATTCCAGTGCAGATTTGGCAAACGGTCATGTGCAAGGCTTTCATGCTTGTCTTAAATAGGAAATGTATAGACTCATTAATAAAATTTTTTACCAAGAGAATACACGATAATAGGTGTTCATGTGTGAGAAGGTGAGCTGGTTTGCAAGAAATAGCTTAAATACACATCACACTTAAATTTTATACTTATTAAAATGGTTTGGCTATTTCAGGCATAGAGGAATTCAGTATTATGTGAAACTTATTTTTAGTTAGCTGGTGTTACAGACATTACTTGGAATTAATAAACAATATTTCTAACACATATCTCATTCATTCGAACTATTGGCACGTTCCTATGGGGATGGATTTCATGTTTAAAGGGACATATAAATAAATACATATTCACAGTGCTAATTTCTCCTGGGTGTAAATATCAAGTAGTACCAAGGTCCCTCTCTGTCCTAGATACTTAGGGTGGCAAGTACCACTTTTCTCACTGTAAACACAGGGAAACTTGTATCTCTCTGTCAATGAACTATTCTAAATTCCATTTTTCATCTGGGGGAAAATTAGGATATATCACGTCTTCTGGGTAAAGTTCTCACTGCTAGATGACTAAATAACCTTTAATATTCTGGCATTTTCATGTAGCTAGTTATGATGCCTTATGATCTAATTAGCATTTGGTATTTGGTATCTCCAGTGACTAACAAGACCATCCAAATTAAAGCACTTCAGATTCTAATGTCTTGTTAGAAAGTTCTATTAAAATGGAAAGGAAACACTGGCTGCCTCATTCCTCAAGCTTTACCTTTGGGTTTATTGGTGAATGTTTAATCCTCCAATGAAAGCTTAATGGCCTCAGAATGTCACCTGCTGCAGTGTCTTGGCTCCCCACTGTGCTCCACGGGTGTTAAGAGTCTGAAATTTTCAACTTCAGTTGTTGGGAAAAAAGTTTAAAACCTGAATATAAAAACCCAACAGCCAATCTTTTCGATATATTCTAAAAGCTGTTACAAAAAAGGCAATGTAAGAATTTCTAATTCCTGTGGCCTTTTAAAACTGTAATTATTTGGGGCTGTAAAGATGGCTCAGTGGTTAAGAGCTTTACTGCTCTTCTAGAAGCCCCAGGTTTGGTTCCTAGCATCCATGTAGAGCATAATTGTCCACAATTCCAGTTCCAAGGAATCTGATGCTCTCTTTTGGCTCTACAGGTGCTTACATGCATGGGGTACACATACATATATGCCAGCAAAACATGTGAATAGACAAAATAAATTTCAAAAAGCCTGCATCTTTGAATTAAGTTTATATAATACTTTTATGAAGTTCATGATAAGTTTTACATACACAGACACACAGATACATATGTACACACTGACACACAGATATACACACACTTCTTATGAAATATTGAATAGGGTGTTATGTTATAATGCTTACTTTTATCTTACAAGTACATTCAGAATTTTTCTTAAGTAAAAATTATGAAAGAAATGGTTCAAAACCTGCCTATAATGGTGTAGGCAGAACAAGGCCGGCCATTGAGCAGGAACAAGGCCTGCTGCTAAACAGCGCATGCGTGGCTGGGCTTCTGACTGCCGCTGGTCTGAGACCTGCTCAGACCTGCCTGGAGACTGATGACACCATACTCGGTAATGAGACAGGAGCCAAAGAGGAAGAGCTGCAGCAGCCTGCACTTTGGGAGCCATTGGGACTCTGGGCAGAGGTTATAAAGGGGGCATCCTCTTCCTGAAATAAAGGGGTCTGATTTTGCCACTTACTGGATCCCTGGAGTCTGAGGGTCCTTGACTCTGTGCCACCTCATCCCTGCCCCCAAGAGTCCTGGGCATGGGATGGGCCCTGGCAACATAATGGAGCGTCGCGAGTAAAGAAAGATAGGAAACTTTTAATTTTCCAGGATACACTCAATCACCTTGATTGTATGTATATAGTGTTGTTGTACCATGTATATATATATATACGCGTGTGTGTGTATCACAATGCGTGCAAAGACATTTAGCAGTCATTAAGCAAACTGAAAAACTCATTTTGATAAAATTCAATTTAGCCTACAATTTTGTCCTACTATAATCTTCTTCCTCTGAGCCCCAGTTTTCTTCTGAAAGGAATATCTACTTCTTTAGATGTGCACTCTGTCAAAAAGCACAAGTATCTGATCTGTATGGTCAACAGAGCAAGTGTGGTTGGTGCAAAGGTCAAGGGAGCAGGAAGAACAGGAACTTCCTGCTGCCCTCAGGGAGTACGGGATCTACTGGGACAAGATACATGAGAAACTGGGAACCCACACCAACGGACATTGGAGAGTACCCCGGCACAGGCTTTCCACAGAATTAATGGTTTCTCCCTAGCTGCCTTAGCTGAGGAATCATAGCCACTGTGACAGAGAAATGGTAATTGAAAATTCAGAAGGCAAAGTTAAGGAACACTAGCTTTGAAAGTTATTTTCCTCCAGAAAAACCTAGCTTAGGTCAAATACAGAGTGCCTGAAGAATTTTCAAATAAACCAAATACAAAGTGTTTATATAATTAGATACCCATAATCCCTGTCATTTCCAACAAAATGTACAGTAATCAGAAATGCCATAGGACAAAATAAAGTTCACTGTGAAGACTATGTTTTTGAACAATTTTTGTTTATGTGTATGTTTTAAGCAATTAGTCCAACAGCTATGACAGAGTGGAACATTGTGATCATTTGTTTTAAACAGGATTGGCCAACATGCACAATCCCCAGGAAACACATGGTGATTTCAAATATATAAAAGATTACACAAAAAAAGGAATGTTAGGCTAAAATTCATCTCCTTGAATCCCCTACCTAAAAATTTCATAGTCTTCCATGGAGAAAGAATTAAGATTTAATTATTAAGGCATTATATGTTGATAAATCCTGTATTATGTATATGTTTATATAAATAAATGTAATAAATGAATGAATTATTTTGTCATTATCAATATGCTTCAGTTCTTAAATATTCCTCCTTATTCTTTTTAAAGATTCATATTATTTTTTGTTATGTGCATATGTGTGCACTGTGTGTGGGTATGTGCATGTGTGTGCAGGTGTCTGTAGAGACCAGAAGAGGGCACCAGATTCTCTGGAACCAGAGTCACATGTGGTTGTAAAATGCCAGAGGGTGCTGGGAGCTGAACGCACAGCCTCTGTTGTCTCTTCTTATTTTAGTGAAATGGAAAAAAAAGGAGGAGGAAAAAAATCAAACACTCACCACACCTGAGGAGGATACCTCTATCCTAGTCACGGCATCATGGCCTACCAAAAACACATCTAATAAATCTTATAGTATCTTTGTGAGTCAGTTACCAGAGTGGTGAAGCAGATAGGATGATATTATTACATCTCACTTCTTAAAAAATGAGTAAATAAATATAATAAAGTAAATGGTGGTGTTTGAACAAGAAATAGCCTACATATCCTCATATGTTTAGACTCTTGGTCTTCATGTGGTGCAGGGTTTGGTGAAATTGTGGCTCTATAATGAGGTTGAGGCTCACTGTAGGAAGTGTTTTGGTAGGGGTGCGTATTGAGGTTTTCTGATCTGGATCTAGTTTCTGTCTGTACTTTGCTTCCTGTCTGCTAACATGTGAACCAGCAGCAGTCAAAGCTTCCTACTGCCACAGAGCACCAGCCCCTGTAACTCTCCTGTTGTGGTGGACAGAATCCTCTTATACAAGTCAGAATGTTCACGATTTGTCCAGTAATGAGTGACCAAACACAGTAATGACAAGAGTAATGAATACATACTGTTGTACATATGCTAGGGTCCAGAGTAAGCCTGCTATCTGTATATCATCGTGATAGGTCTTATTATTTTCAAATTTAATAGAAACAGGAATGCTATAAGAGGTATACCATAAAATTCACATCATAGGTGACAGACCCAGTTTTGTTTAGTGGGAGTAAGTAGCTTTTCGTGTAACATATCCAAAAAGCTATATTGCCAGTCTACATAGCAGCAAAAACAACAACAATTTCACAAGAAGGTACGTGCTAGGACTAAACAAAAACAGCCAGTAAGCTGGTTGGAAATCCATGGGACATGAGCATAGCTGGGAAAAAAAGCAAGAATGTATTAAAGACACAACATTAAATATTAATATTTAATACATATTTATTATAAAAATAATAATATTTAATGACTATTAAAGCATTCAAGAAAGGATCTTACTAAGAAGTAAAATTTAGATTCTAGGAGATGGGGAAGAAAAACCAGGGAAGAAATAAAGATTGTGTTATGATGGGGAAATGACATAGGGATGGGGTGTCCCTCCTGCCACTCTTTTGATGTTTCTGAATTGAGCACATGACATGCACAGCCTGTGTTCTTCCAATGATGGATATGGGGCACAGAAGGTCAGATGCAGACTATAGCTCTGTTTCTTATTTTGTTGTTCTATGGTGGTATTGCTACTCAATAGTTGATCAGTAACAAACTGTTTCCTCTCTCCCATTTGGTGGTGGTCAGTGCAGAAGCAGATTCCTGTGGCCAGACTCTTATTTCCATCAAAGAAAGAAAACATCTTTCCCGATCCTTTCCTGTTTTCTGCCACCTTAAATGCAGATATACCCACGTGCATATATGAGACCAAAGTAGCAAAGTGAGGGAAGTGTTTCTAAATATTATGCAGCCATGGAACAAATACTGTACCTCTACCTGGTCTCCCATATCTGACAGAAGTAGACTTCTACAGTGTGTAGACTATTGGCTTAGAAGACTCAGTAAGAGAAGAACAAAAAAATAACCGAACTTTGATGAAAACATTTTAATGTAGTGAATTTTAGAGAAGTGCTCATGTTCAGGATGATTTAAATTAGGGAATACCTTGCAAATGTTAGCAGTGCCTCAAATGTAGTAGTTAATATTCAACATTTTATTTCCAAACATTGTAATTTATTCTTAAAATATGTTGATGGGCCTGGGCGACAGCCATAACTCATTCAGGAGAGAACTCACTGTGCAAGCATAAATACCTGAGTTTGATTCCCCTCCTGAAAATCTACATACACAAGTCAGTTTTGGATTCATGCACTGGAAAAGCAGGACAGTTGTCCCTTTAGGAATCAGTGATCAGCATGTGTACTGGTTGAGTTCCAAGTCACAAAAAGTTCCTGTTTCAAAAACCAAGAGGTATGGTTCCTGAGGAATGACTTCCAAGTATGACCTCTGGGCTTCAATTTTGCATGCACACACTTGCACAAATACACACACACACACACAGACACACACACACACACACACACACACACACACACACACACACACAAGCATGCACCCGTATACAAACATTAAGTTATGATTGGCCCATCCGTCTGGACCCACTGTTGTCCTGGACTTAAAGCCAGGACAACAGTGGGTCCAGATAGCTGGGCCAATTTTGCATTTGTTTCTTCCATTGATCAATCTTACCCATGGAGCTACACAGGTAGTAGTTTATGCTGTTGAAAAAAGATACTCGGAAAGCTAATATGAGCTTCTTTTCTCTTGTGTACAGCCTTCATTCCAAGCAGTCAATAGTCTGTTGGCTTGATTGTGAGAGAATGAGCCCAGGGCCTCTCCTTCCCAGGCAAGCAACTGATAGAATGGCATGAAGATAGCTAGGTCTCACCATGAGAACCAAGTAATTAACACTATCAGTAGAGCGGCCTAACCTAGAGTGCAGGAGCTTATACCTGAGGAGACAAATAAAGCAGCTTAAGACCCAGAGAGTGCACTGATGCTACTGCCATCTTCTCTCTCCTTTCCATCCTTCTCTCAACTCCATCCTTTCTGTTTAAGACTGGATTTTTAGATGCCAAGCTGGTTCTTAACTCTCCATGTAGACAAAGATTCCCTTGAACTCAGGACTGTTGAAGCTCTACCACCAAAACGCTGGGATCACGGGTATGTGTTACCATGCTTGTCTCAATGCATGCTGGGAGTTGAGCCCTGGTGCTTGTGCATGTTAAACAAGTGTTCTACAAACTGGGTGGCAGCACCAGGCTCCCCAATTTCATCTCTCAGCAGAGAGAAAAGAGGGTAGGCTTTGACTTGTTTCTGACTATTATTTCATTGCACACAATGAAGTTAGAACTTGGTATTCTCAATCAAATCCCAGTGAACTCATGTATACCTCAGAGAAACCATGATTGGTCTGCAGCAAAGCCAAGCAGCAGCCCCTCCCCAACACACATCGCACTTCATAGAAATGCTGAGCAGACAGAGGCACAGCTCTAGGATAATTTTTCATAAGCAAGAAATTCTAAAATGAATTCAGGAAAAAATTTCTGATACATTATTTTGTTCCACATGGAAATTTAATTCTTCTGTGGATTAATCTTTTCTTCTGCTTACAACTCTGTAATGTGGGGTTATTCAGGTTAACCAGCTAAGTTTCCAACCAGAACAGTATTTTTTTTTTCATCTTCTGCAGACAACTTGTGATTCAAATCAAGAAATATCTGAATCCAAAATGAATGCGATGAGAAGTCCTGATTGAAAGAATAGGTTGTTTTATATTTTATCTTTTTGGTGTTTTCCGATTTTGTTAGGTCAAAAATAATATAAACTACCAAAACAAGAAGATGGTACACAGGTGTTGTTATTGCATTTGCAGCCTACTGTGGCTTTTAAGGTGGTTGCTATGGCAATGCGATCATTTATAGACTATAATCCCATTAGGCAAAACTGGTGATAAAGTAAGCTCATTATAACAAAGCTTATATCGCTTCACTTCCGGTAGTGTCTGTTTTATGGCAAATTACAGGAGTAGAGCTATTAAATAACAAACCCATAAGAATGCTGTACTTAGTCATAAAATAGTTTTGGACAGAGGAAATGGGAATTTGGAAAACTACTGCAAATGATTCTTTTGAGTGTTAGCTAAACTTTGCAAACAAATGCAAATCATTGTGATTTTTACAAACTAAAGCTCAGCCTGCTCCTATAAGAAGCTTTCAGCATCTCACTTCCCAGTGCACCCACCAATAGTCTATCTATTCACCAGGCAGCTAAGACCAAGTAAAATTATCTACAGATAGATAGCATGGGAAGTCAGTGTCAAAACTAGTTGCATTAGTTACTTTTCTTACTACTATGACAAAATATATAGCAAGAGCAGCTTAAGGGAGGAACTTTATTCCTGGACCCCAGCCCAAGAAACTGTGCTACTCATATCTTTCTCCATCTTCAAGTTCAAAAACATGTACCAACCAGAAAAACCTGTGTTGAGCAGAAAATATGTTAGATATGAAAGTTAAGTTCTGGCTAAGTTTTAGCTTCTTCATCTAAGCTAGGCTTGGGCTCAAAGTCAGGTCTAGGCTGTGTCAAGTGCTGTGACATGACATGGAAAACATTCTTTTAGAAGAGCCATAGAGCTGAAAGCTAAGTTAACTGAAGGAGTAAGCTTAGTTTATTGTCCATTTCTAACATTTAGTCTATTATTTAAGATATGTCACAAGCTCTGTTTTGAGAATATTTTTTGAAGATTTTATTTATTTTAATTTTATATGTATGAGTGTTTTGCCTCCATGTATGCATGTGCATTGTGTGCAAATAACACCTATAGAGTCTGTAAGAAGTGGTCTCAGGTCCCCTAAAACTAGAGTTGCATGAAATCTAAACTTCATTGTGTGCAATGAAATAATAGTCAGTTGCATTATGAGCCACCATTTGGGTGCTGGGAACTGAACCCAAGTCCTCTGCAAGAGCAGTAAGTGATCTTAACTGCAGAGTCATCTCTTAGTCCCCCAAATCTAAAAATCATTTTTCCCATATTGGGATCAAATGTAGGCACTCAAACATGCAGTGTTAGCACTCCATCAATTAGCCACACTTCCAGTGTCATTTTAAGCATATTGGAATTTTTTTTCATATAAAGTGTTTTTTATAAATCAATGGTTTCCTTAGGGATCAGGAGTCTCAGAATTATAGAATCAGGAACATGAGTATAAGACAATACCTACATGGATGCCAGAGTGTGAACTGATCCTAGGAGGAAACCCACAAGCTCCATGTTTATGTGCATAAATGTTTTTACAAAATGTTTTAGGTCTAAGAAGTGGCAGATACTGTAAGAAAAGAGGAATGAAACACAACCTCCTATGTACCATGTTTCATCACCAAGTAATGCATCTAAGGGAATAGGACGACTTTACAGAAAAGGTGAAACTTCTATCTGACGAGGGTGTCAACAAAAACATAGGCAACTAACAACTATAAAATAAAAAAACTATTCAAGAGAGCAATGACACAAATGTGAAGAAACTCATTTTTCCCACAAGTAATAGAAGCAGAAAGATGGTTCCATTTAACTCTTGGAAAAAATTTTCTGGTGAACAATGTTACTGAGAAAGGATAATTTTTTTTTTTTTACTTCTTCAGATACCAGGGAATTATTATTAATGAGGTTTATACAATAATTATAGCAAAATGGTGCTAATTGATTTCTAATTTCAAAATCTAATCAGAGGAAAAGAACTGAAGCCCAAAGCAGAATTATAGCACAGAAAATAAATACTTTATAAAAATCTTTGTTGTTTGTTTTTTTGAGACAGTGTCTCATTATGCAGCTCTGGTTACCATAGAACTTGCAGCATAGATCAGGCTGGCATTGAGTTCACAGATATCAGCATGCCTCTGCCTGAATTCAGAGCACGGGGATTAAAGGTGTGTGCCACCACAGCTGGCTAAATATTGTAAACTATAGATGTAAAAGATTAGGAGGAAATAGAGAGACTAAAGCGAGAGGTCTTTAATTTCATTCACACAGAAGAAATCAATTGCACTATCTAAAATGTTAATAGTTTAAAAATAAATTCCCTAAGAAGTTTGCAGACAGAAGCTGATCTTCAGGCCTTTACTGAAGTTCTGGCTGGAGCAGTCTGTGGAGCTGAACAATCTTAGTGATTTTGAGTTGTGGTTGTAGACTTTTGAGGAAACAGCTATTGAGGAAGTGTGCAAGGCTGGATCGTGTGGGCCGCTCATCTTCTTTGGTGTCTGATCTGTTTTCTGCTGAGGTTTTCCTTGTCCAGTTGTCCCTGGATTCCTTGAATGGATGCTTTAAGTCTCCTGGAAAGATAAGAACAGAGCCCTGCCCTAATCCTAACTCTGGGGCAATTACCTTTTTTTTGGGGGGGGGGGTCAGGTAATATTTTTCCTGGAGCAAATTTGTTTTTTTGACAATATATAAAGTATTATCTTTCAATCTGGATTAAAGAAGAAATTATTTTATTTTGGAGCTAAACAACTTCTTAGGACATCTAAATAGCTGAACACAAAAGGACTGAACATCAAATGATTCTATTAACATGTTTAACCATTTTCCATCCCTATTTGGGCCCCAAACAGGTTTACTACATCCCATATCAGCAGGAAGTCATTTATGAGAGCAATGTCCCAGGCCCAGAAGGTGGGGAGGGTGTCCCCCCCCCCTTTGGTTATTCGATTGTTACCAAAAAATTTTGTCATTTAGGGGAAGAGACTACAAGCTGTTAAATGGTCTTGTTAAATGGGTTTTGGAGGTTAGACCTAGGGACTTCTCTCTTTTTCTTTTCTGTATCCTTCTTTCTCTCCTATGTAGGAGTGAATAGACTTGAGAAAAAATGGGACATAGACTTAGTATAGGAAAGATCAAGAAAAAAGGACAGATTATTGAATAAGCCCTTATACCTTTGTATATTGATACAAAATTAATACTATATTAGGCTAAATTTGTATTGATCATTGCATATTAATGCAAAATTAAGATTGTATTGGACTACATCGGTATTGATCTTACTATATTGATACAAAATTAAGAGTATATTTGGCCACATTGGTATTGATCTTTGTGTATTGTTACAAAATTAAGGGTAACACTTCTTAAAGGTATTGACCTAGTAATGCTTAAAAAGGAAATGTGAAGATTTGGCCTTTTGCTACCAACCATCATAAACTGTTTAGGATAATTAAGAAATACAAACTAACAGTCATGCAAGCGTGTCATTTTGTTAGTTACTATGACAGTCTATCACAGTTATTTTCTAAGCTACTCAGAAATCAAGTTGTTAAGAGACAGCAACATTTGCGTATCTAAACATAAGAGATAGATAGGGCATCTTCAAAAACCCCAAGAGATCTGCAGAGTATGGCATTCAAAGATGTTTTCTTAAATTAAGATTTTTTGATATCGAGATATGCCAGCTCCTGACAGCATCCCCTATTCCACTCCAAGTAGAAGATGAGCATCGAAGAATCTCCAGTGTGAGATGGTTGAATTAGTGGCAAGCCTATCTCTTGGCAAAAAAACAAAACAAAAAAAAAAAAAAACCCTTGCTTCAACTGTAGACAGACTGCTGTCCAAAAAGGACAAAACTTGGAAGCAGGTAAGTCAACAACCTAGCTCTGCCAAGACAGGTCCAGTCCTTCATAATTCCTGCTCTACAATCAATGTCTGTCAGAGAAACGTGGCCAAACATCTGAAGATTGATGCTGTAATGTATGGAGAGAAAATGGGAACTGTTGAGGCAGCCACGGGTATGTCATTTCTTAGTTTTGGAAGCTGTGGGCCCTGTACTTCCTATATAATCAGATATATTTATCCCTCTCAGGTCTCTGAGGTGGTTGAAGAATAGATAGCTAGAGTCTCCTAGTTAAATTTTGAGTTATTTAGGAATCAAGAGGGCGTTCTGGATCTAAGAAGATGTTTTAAAAATTGTGATGCAAGTTAGCATGAAAGCTGAGTTAGATAGAGAACATTAAACTCATGGAGATGGTTAGATAGTAGAATGTTAAAGTCAAGGACCAAATACATATGGATTGGACATTGAGAATGTATGCTAAGCTATATAACTCTCAGAATTGTGGCCTATTTATTTCAGTTGTTTTGTACTGTATTTATTGTTATAAGAGAAAGAACCATTTGTTGGACTGAGAAAAAAAGAATTATGCATTCTGGGGGAATGGTGAGAGGGTAGGAGAGTGGGGCTGGAGGGGTGGAGGGAGAGGGCTGTGATGGGGATGTAACTTGAAGTAATAAATAAACATTAAAAAATTCCCATAGCTAATATGTTTATTAAAATACTGAGCATGCAGGATGGGTGAAAAAAAATGAAGAACAAGACTAGGAATCAGAATTCACCCTCCATCAGGGCCTGAGATCAGCCGGGAAAGCACTTGATCACCACTTTCAGTTCCAGCACTGGGGAGGTGGAGGCAGGAGGATTCCTCTGCTCACTGAACAGCTAGCCTAGTCTAAGCACTGAACCACAGATCCTAGTGAGAAACCTTGTCCCAAAAACAAGGTAGAGAGTAGTGAGTAATGACACCGAAGGCTGAACTCTGGCCTTGACATATAACCACGATCCTATGACTGCAGGAATACACACACACACACACACACACACACACACACACACACACACACACA
>CAJQZJ010003646.1:11649377-11659593 GCA_907164525.1 Lophiomys imhausi
CACACACACACACACACACACACACACACACACACACACACACACACTCACATATACACACACATGCGTACGTGCATGTACACACTTCTATCAGGGAGCAAATAAGTATACCATAAATTTTATAACATTAAGAGAATAATAGAGACAAGTTGGAAATCATCAGAAAAAAAATTAAAACAGAAACTGTAAAAGTTAATTATCTCCAAGGGTGAGTGAGCTAAAGAAGGGGAATTTTCAATTGCAGTGCTCATGAGTACTGCTGGAATATTTTACACATTCTTACTTTTAATTAAAATAGTGTTTATCTGCTTCCAGATCTAGATCATTGGAGGCAAACATATTTTTATCTCTGTTTTCTTGTCCCATATGGGAATATTGTCCTAATTACAGAATGTCTTAATAAACTGCCTTTGTTTTGTTGTGGCTCTCTTGTAAGGTGTGTCAACCTTCATATGAGATTGAACACTATCAACTGAAGCTCCATGACCCTGCTCAGCAAGCTGACATTTTCCAGTTTTGCACAGAAAAAATATTTCTAAAACATTCTGCTTTGGAAAGTGTTGGGAAATCTAGCAGAGTTCCCTGAATTCCAGGATTCAGGAAGATATCCTATATAACCCACTCCCCAGAGGAAGACAACTGTACTTAGGAGTGTGTCTCTGTCTCCTTTGCCTGCTCTTGGAGCTCTTTTCCTCCTGTTGGGTTGCCTTGTGCAGACTGAGGGCTTTTTGCCTTGTCTTGTCGTATCGTATCTTGTTTTATCCTGTTTGGCTGTCATTTCTCAGAGGTCTGCTTTCTTCTGAGGAGAAAATAGAGGGGTGGATCTGGGGGAGGGTGGGCGAGCTGGGAAAAGTGGAGGGAGGAGAAATTGTGGTTGGGATGTATTTTAGGAGAGAAGAATCTATTTTCAATAAGAAAATCATATTTTTTCCCTGAACACTCAACTCAGTGTCTCAAAATGTTTTAATTTTCATTGGCATGGAATTTCATAAAGCAGAATTGCTCTTTTCCTTCATTTTCCATATACTAACAACTTGTGTTCAATGTCAAATTACTGATTTTCCCAAGTGGTTTTTAATATATAATCTACACCTTTTAGGCACACAATTAATTTCATATATAATTTATTTCATAATAAAACTCAATCAATTTTTTAAAAAGTAAATGAAAATGTCCCTCAGGACATAGTCTAGGAGCATAGGTGGTTAGATCAACTCATTGAATTACCAATGTTCAACAAAGCAATCATTTTATATGTGTATCATCAAGGATCTACAGAACATTCTATTATGCTTAACATGTTAGAAGATAAGCTACCTGGACTTCATGTAGCATCACTTAGAAGCTTCCATTACACAGTAATTTGATGAGCACAATTAGATGTCAGATGATTGGACATGATGCCTCACCACTGAGACATTTTGCAGAAAGGAGACAAGGGTTGATCAAACAAAGTCAACAAAGCAAACAGGAATGAATGGAACTTGACGTGAAGAAAATAAGAGTGATATAAGCACAAGGTATTTTTGGTAGCTGAAACAGCATAAGAAAACAAAAATACTGTTGCTGGGGAGATGAATCAGTTGGTAACATGACTGTCATACAAGTATGAGGACCTAAATTTAGATTGCCAGGATCCATGTAAATAGTTATATCTGGCTTATGTCTGTGATTCTAGCACAGGGAGGGGATGGAAGTTGGGGATGGAGACAGGCAGATTTAAGGCGTTTGGTGTCTAACCAGTCCAGATAAATGGGTGAGTTCTAGGTCATCGAGGTACCCTGTTTTGAAAAATAGTGTGGAGAATTATCAACGAAGACAGAAGACACTAATCTCTGCCCTCTGTACATGTGCACATACATGTGTACACATATAACACAAATGTGTAAAGTACACGCAATCAATAAATTGCTGTAGTTTTCATTGGACAGTATGAGTGAGTGGAATGGATTCCTAGACATATAAGTGATGGCCCTGCCCTGAATCTTCTGGACAGAGAACATGATAAAAATTTTGGTCAAAGGTTGAGTTATTTTAAGACTATTGGATATCCAAGGACCTTATCAATACTTTTTTATGCCCTGCATAATTCAAACTATAAATGAACTTTCAATTTAGATAGAAACATGTATATTTTTAAAGTTAAAATGTAATTTTGAGAGGACTATATTTGTTTACATTTTAAAAGTATGTGGTTTTGGTTTTGATTTCTATTTTGGCACTCTATTTTGTTAGGACTCACTTGGTTCAATGAATAGTAATGCCAGAAACAGAGTCCTGGGGAGCTATAGGAATTCAAATTAGAAAAGACCATGCCCACAAAGAAGTGGAGAGAGCTGATATCAGCTGTGTCTGCATTTGCACCCTGAAGAATGCTTAACTGTGATCTTTTGTTGTTGTTGTTGTTTATTTATTACTTCAAGTTACATCTGCATCACAGTGCCCTCCTTCCACCCTTCCTGGTTGGTTCCACCCTCATACCCTCTCCTCCCTCTCTCACCCATCCCACTTCTCTGATGTGGAGTGTCCCTATATATCAACCCCTCTGAGTTCAACAGCCGTATGAGGGCTAAGAGCTTCTTCTTGCACTGGGGGTTTACATGGTAGCACCCCTAGGGCAAATTGTTCCATTAATAGGTAACAAAGTCTATGTTCCTGATCCTTTTCGGTGTGTTGGTTGTAGGAGAGTTATCCTGTACTATATGGCTAAAATCCGACTATAAGTGAATAGATGCCATGTACATTCTTCTGAGTCTGGGTTAGCTCACTCAGGATGAGCTTTTCTAGTTCCATCCATTTGGCTGCAAATTGCATGATTTCCTTATTTCTGATAGCTGAGTAATATTCCATTGTGTAAATGTACTACAGGTTTTTATCCATTCATCAGTTGAGGGACATCTGGGTTGTTTCCAGTTTCTAACTATTACAAATAAGACTGCTATGAACATAGATGAGGAGATGTCCTTGTGGTTTGGTGAGGAATTGTTTGGGTGGATACCCAGAAGTGGTATGGCTGGGTCATGAGATAGGGCTATTCCAAGTTTTCTAAGATATCACCAGACTGATTTTCATAGTGGTTGTACAAGTTTTCACTTCCACCAGCAATGGAGAGTGTTTCTCTTTCTCCAAAGCCTTGCCAGCATGTGCTGTCATTTGAGTTTTTGATCTTAGCCATTCTGACAAGTGTGAGATGGAATCTCAGAGTAGTCTTGAATTGCATTTCTCTGATGGTTAAGGCTGTTGAGCATTTCTTGAAATGTCTCACTGTCATTAGAGATTCCTCCTTTGTGAATTCTCGATTTAGCTCTGTTTCTCATTTTTTGATTGGATTATTTGGTTTCCTGGGGTTTAATTTCTTGAGTTCTTTGTAAATTATGGATATTAGCCCTCTGTTGGAAGTGGGCTTGGCAAAGATCTTTTCCCAATCTGTAGGTTGCCGTTTTGTTTAAATGACAGTGTCCTTTGCTTTACAGAAGCTTTTCAGTTTCATGAGGTCCCATTTATTGATTGTTGGTCTTAGAGCCTGAGCTATTGGTGTTCTGTTCAGGTGGTTGTCTCCTATGCTGATGAGTTCGAGGCTTTTCCCCACTTTCTCTAACTGTGATCTTAAGTCTGCTCAGGTTTGCTCTGAAAGCACTCCCACTGTCCCTACAATAATGCCCTTCCCCTTTTGTCCCATTTTCCCATGACAGACACTGCACAGAATCATTTAGATGGGAAGGCCTTTTGTTTAATAAAGCAAACATTAATTTGCAAATGGTAGCATTTCTTTCCTGTGTCAGGTTCCATAAGGAATACCCTAATGGACACCTAATGGGCTTCCATTACCACATCAGCAAAGAGTGAGGTATTTTAGGGGGAACTAATGATTATATTACAATTAAGTAACTCCTGTAGACTCATAGCTACTTTCTTAAAATCATGCCAAGAGCTGGATTATTAAAATCATTGAAGGCAGCACAACAATTAAATCACGTGAGTGTCTAGCAAGGAGAAAGCTTTCCAAACAAAGGAATATGACGTTCCTGTAGAAACCCCTGCTCAAGAATCACAGAGCAGAATCCTCTCCTCATGAGGTGAACACACCAGAGAGCTCGCTGTACGCCTGACATCTGTAAATGTGGCTGTGAGTACAATTCAAGGTCACGCATTTTTCTGAAGTCAAGAAGCATTCAGAGATGACAGAAAGACGGTCCCAGCATTTACTCTGCCTGCCTAATGAGAGAGACACAAGCACATTCCTGCAAGATGTCATAGAACGATGACACCTAGAAGAAGCTACAGGAGGCACCCTAAAAAAAGCAGTAGTTGATTGAAGTGTTTGAAGATAGGAAGATAGTGCAGATTTTGCGTACTATGATTGTGAAGCATAAATAATGAGATGGGACTTTACTTCAGGGGAAATGGTGGCAGCATGTCTGACTTAACAGAGAGAGGATACATCCAAATGGGTATCAGCAAGGGTGGTTTGAGGACCCCTGGTCTATTAAAAGTCTCTGTCTCATAACACTATTGGTTACTGAGAAATGATATTGAGAAAAGTAACACAATCCAACTTTCACTTTTTAAAAGGATTTCTTTTCATTTTATGTGCATGAGTATTTGCCTGCATGTGTGTGTACCATAGTTCTCAATGAAGGCCTTAGTTCCCCTGGAACTGGAGTTATAAGTGGGTGTGAGATGCCATTGTGGGGGGGAGGTGTTGAGAATCAAGTCTGGTCCTCTGCAAGAGCAGCAAGTGCTCTTAACCACTGAACATCTCTCCAGCTCCAGTTTTTTATGTTTGTGGCCATCTTTGGATGTGAACGTTTCTTTCAGAATTGGTCACCTGCCTAACTGTAGAACATCTCATTGTCAGAATGCTATCTTGTTTCCCAGGGACTCAAATCACCTATTGACTTTCTGACCTAATTTGTGTTACCAGGAACTCACCTGCTCACTTATGCTTTCGTGCCCTGACATTTGTGACTCTTGCTGGCTTTTCTAGCAACTTTATGAAAATTGTAGAATTTATAGAAGAATATTTTGAACCTGAGAAAAGTTTTCAGTAGAAGGCTGGAGAGAGGCCTAAGTAGTTTGGGATACTTGCTGCTCTTCCAGGGGACTCAAATTCAATTTTCAGTATCCACATCGTGTCTCACAACCATTTCCAACTCCAGTTCCAGGGGTCTGACACCTTCTTCTGGATTCTCTGGGCATCTATACACAATGTGGCATATATACATGCACATAAAGAAGAACCTCACATATTTAAAAACATCTTTAAAATATATTTAGTGGGCTCAGAGGCCCAGTGCTTTCATGTAATTTGCTAAATAGCCCTTATTTTAAAGAAATTCTGCTAAGAGGCATAGCTAACCATGCTTCCCTGGTACCTGTGCATTTGGCAATGAGATATTTCAGGCCCATGCTTTGCTTATCTGACAATTTACAAAGGACTTTGCAATCAGAATGTGGTAGAATTCCTCTGCTCTTGCCAGCTCTGTGAATTCTTTAAATGAAATGCCTCAAGTCACTTGCAAAAAGTGACAGTTGGGATGTTTTCTTGTTAGAAGTTCACACAGTGAAAAGCAACAATCAACCTTAGTCAGTCCATTTGTCCAGTTATGACAGCTATGTTTTGGAGATATTAAACATGGATAAGGAAATAAATAACTTCTCTCCAAGTCAGATTGTAGCCACTGCTTTCACTTCAGAAAATGTTTTCTTTTTCTAAAGATTTATTTCCATTTTCATATGTGACTATGTGAGTGTATGCCCCATGTATACAGGTGCCCTCAAACTCATGATTAGGGTGTTGTTTCCCCCAGCACCTGAAGTTACAGGCCATTGCGAGCATCCAGTATGGGAACTAAACTTGGGTCCTCTGGAAGATCAGAAAATGTTCTTAACCACTAAAACATTTCTCAAGCTTGGACTGAAGCTTTTTCTTATTGCCTGAAATTTTGTCTTTTTCATGCATCCTTCTCAGCAGGTTTGATAGCATTGGTGATGGTGAAGAAACAGCATTAGATATAAGTATGTGGGGTGTGTGTGTGTGTGTGTGTGTGTGTGTGTGTGTGTGTGTGTGTGTATGGGTACACATGTAACCATGGATATGAATTAAGTATGTGGTGTGTGTGTGTGTATGGGCACACATGTGACCATTGATATGAATAATTGGAGGCTGGAAGGCAATATTGAGTATTGATCTTCACCCATGGTCTACCTTGTTTGTGAGTAGAGTACTTTACTGGTCAGGGGTTCTCCAAGTAGGCTAGAGTGGCTGACTAGGGAGTATCTGGGGCCCACCTCCCTCTGCCTTCCCTGTGCTGGGATTGTAAGTGCATATACATTGCCATATCTATCTTTTTGACATGTGTGCTGGGGATTGAACTTAGGACCTTGGGCTTGCGAGGTGAATCCGTTATTGACTGAGCCATTTCCCTTGCTTCACACTGCCACTAAGGACTGCCCTGTCATTTATTGTTATTTGACCTAGGCTATTAGGCACTAGGAACTCTCTATTTTGTTCCACTCCCTATGTTATAGACAGAAAAACCTGTGTCTGAAATCACAACATTTCCTAAATGGAGAGATGCATCTATAGATTGCTCACTATTCTTCAAGAGCTCTCTAAACTCTTTTATGCCAGTGTGCTTAATCCCCATGGTGACCCTGTGAGTGGAATTATGATTTTCCACATTAGAGAGGAGACCCCGGAGGTATAAGAAGTTAAGAAGAATTCCCAAGGTCACACAGACACTAAGAGGAGACACTCAGAAAGTTGCTCTATCATTTGTGCCCTGAACAGCTTGCTATTTCAGGAATCAAAGGAAAACTTACTTGTCACCATTGCAATCTCAATTATGACATCCATTTCTAAACAGCTCATGGATCTGCATCTGTACTTCTACTTGCCCTGAAACCCTCCCTACAGTAGTAAGGAACTGACATTGTAGTGAGTTTATAAATCAGAAACTCAGCAAATAGAGTCAACCAGAACATAGGGCTGCCTCTTAGATTTCTACAGGTGCCAACCAAACGTTGTTATTGAGTCTTTGGGGGTGGCTTGAGTTAGAAGCCAGTGATTAAACTGTGACACTGTGTGCTGACATACTCCCCAGAAAAAGCCCTGGCTAATCAATGCCTGCTGCAAAGTGTGCTTTGGCTCTCAATTACAGTTTTATTAAATGGGCTTCAAAATAGGTCTGGAGCCAGGTGTGGTGGCATATGCCTCTAATCTCAGCCCTCAGGAGGCAGAGACAGGAGGATCAGGAGCTCAAGGTCATCCTTGACTACAGAGAGAATTCAAAACAAGCCTGGTTTAAATGAGACTCTCAAAATGAGTCTTCAATGTTTTATCAAACACACAAATACAACAGGTAAACTCACCTAGAGTTATATGGGAAAAGAGAACCTCAATGGAGGAATTGACCAGATCAGACTGGGCTGTGGACATATCTGTGTGAGATTATCTTCATTGTTAATTGAGGTAGAAGGTCACAGTTCACTGTGGGTGGAACCATCCCTGAGAAGATGATCCTGGTTTGTACCCGAGGATAAATGAATGAACCAGCCAGCAACTTCCTGCCCTAACTTCCCTCTACCATGCACTGAGATGTGGATGATGGAATAAACCCTTTTCTCTCCTAAGTTGCTTTTGGTCATTGCATTTGTCACTGCAACAGAATGAGACTAGAACAGACAACAAGTAAACAAATGCTGATGAATAAATGAACCAAGTGCATTCAATTTCAAACACATAAAGCAGTTTTAAATGACAAAATACTTTTCTGTAAGGTAACATAAAAATATTCACTGATGCAGGCAAGCACTATTTAGTTTTATGTTTATGATAAGAAATGCTTTAAATGCTAATTAGAAAATATTTCATTTTAAAGTTTATTTGCCAGAATATAAGCTCTTGTCTCACTACCATTTAGAAGTTCTCTTTCTTTTTGGACTTAATACATGAGACTAAATGTAAAGAAAATTGTCTTACTAACAACAAAGCAAATCCTGTCTGGGATTGTGTACATATAATTTTAAAAATATTGGGGCTATGCCCTTCTTAACTTTTTATTTTTTGTATATTTTATGAAGTATGGCTTAGCATTAAATCAATCCTATTTGCTTTGAATATAAGAAAACTGAATATGTCCTTGTAAGCTTGTACAGAGCATATTCAAATGATCATAATGCATACATGCCCCAATTTATTTGCAAGAAAATTTCTTATATATTTTCTGAGGTCATCATTCCAATGACACCCTTGGGTAGACCACATATTTTCTGTGTGTAGATACTGGATAGGTAGATTTATTCAAAGTCACCCACAAAAGGGTTATCAAAGCAAAACATGAACTCCATCTCCCAGATTTTAGGTACTACTTTAATCTCACCATACTGAGACGTTTTTCCAATATATTTTATATAACCTCTAATTCGTTTTGGCTACAATACTAGGACTTCCACTTTTTAGATCAGTTATTTAAAATATATCCAGTGAGCTCGCTGTGTTGATTTTGTTTGCTCTCATAGCCACGCTCCACCAACAGATTTTCATGCAGGATTTGGAGGTTATGAGATTTGGAGTCGTTAAATCTTTGTCACAAAGATGTGTGTGTGTGTTTTCTCACCAGCTATCAAAACCTCATTTTCAAATTCAAGTTTAAAATTTGCATGGTTTATTTGACAACCTCATTGCTGATGATCAATATCACATAGAAATGGAAATAAATTATTATAATTCTGTATTCGTCATACAGTGTGATCATTTTATGTTTTCTAAGTCTTGTGTTCATAGAAGAGCTTTTTTTTTTTTAAATCCATTGCCAGTTAGATCTCCTTTGACTTTATGCTTTTCCATAGGAGACTTAAGAGGGGTCCCATCCCTCTTTGGCCACCAGGCAGCTGTAAAACACTGTAAAATCTTTGTTAGTGTTAATGATAAATTCTGTTTTTTAATATGATTTTATTTTTCATTTATATGTATATGTGTATGTCTTCGCATGGTATGTACTCATAAGTACAGTGGACTTGGAGGCCAGAGGAAGGAGTCAGATCTCCTGGAGTTGGAGTTGCAAGTGGTTGTGGGCTGCCCAACACCATTGCTGGGAATTAAACTTAGTTCTTGTACAAGAGCAGTATGGGTTCTTAACTGAGTTGTCTTTTCAGCACCTTATTTAAGAAAAATAATTGAATTGTAAGGCCTCTTTGATGCTCATTTTCCTGTAAAATGGGGAGTGGGGCAATTTCACTTTCTAGTTAGGAACTGTTGAACTGTCCTTTGGTTCCTTGAGTAGAGGGAGTATCTATCTATCAGTTGTAACGTCCAGTTGGACTACTCTTATGCCAGCATCAGCTGTCTAACATCCTTGGATACCTTGAGACAACTACTCAAAGAATGAAACTGATTGTCCTGGCTCCTGCAGTTGTAGCTTCCAGAGACACTTCATACAATTTGGACCTAGAAATTTGCGAAAAAAAAAAAAAAAAGCCTTGCTTAACTTTTTGTGACTATTGGATCCTTTTCATCTTGGCCAGAGGGGAAACACTTTGCCTAAGAGAGGAACTACTGTAACCTCTAATGAGAGGCCAGGATGTGATTGATCCAAACATGGCTTTTCTGGAGCTATAAACAAGCAGATTGCTGCCCTCATTAAGAAAGTCAGAGGAGAGACACTCCTGTGTTATCTCTTTAGGTTTCAAACCATAAAGCTCAGCAAGTATTTTAATCCACTGAGCCATCTTGCTAGCCTCACCTGCTTTCAATAGTACAGGCTGAACTGATAACAGGAAGAAAGAAGTTATCTTACTTTTGGCATGATGCCAGCACCCCAAATGTAGCCAAGCTGATGGATTTGTCAGCAGATGCCAGTGGACTTGATCTCATCTGGTGCTATGGACTGGGTAACATATTGTCCATAACTCTGCTCATAAGTGAGTGCCCATGCCTGAGTGATCACAACTCCCCAGCCTACCAGTTCCTGAGTAGGCCACCAGGTCCTGAGCAGCCATGGGTGTCTCCCTTACAATCAGTATCCCAGACACCCTGCATCATCCCAGTAGCAGCCTCTGATTGTGGTGTGGGTCAGGAAGCTGATGGAGATCATGATGATGATGGTAGTGGTGGTGATAGTGGTGGAAGATAATGATGATGATGGTGGTGGATGATGGTGATGATTGTGGTGGTGGATGATGGTGATGATGGTGGTGGTGGATGATGGTGATG
>CAJQZJ010003646.1:11659603-11692532 GCA_907164525.1 Lophiomys imhausi
GTGGTGGATGATGGTGATGATGGTGGTGGTGGATGATGGTGATGATGATGGTGGTGGATGATGGTGATGATGATGGTGGTAAGGAAGATGGGTATGATGATGGATGACGATAATGATAAGGAGGAGGAGAAAGAGGATGAAGAGGATGACATGAAGGGCAGCATGCTGACTAAAGAAGTGCAGAAAGTTTCTAAGGAGACAGTATAGAACCTACCATACCTGTTATCCAGAAGAATTCCAGAGAGCCGCTGGGTCTTCAGGATCCAGAATCTCAGACCCCAGGCTGAGAGCTGTAACCATGGCTACAGCCAATAACTAAAGTCTTGATACACAAGGCTAGCACAAGGATGGTGATATTCATGGGTGAGGCTTTCTGCTGCTTCTGTTTTCCTACTGCTGCCAAACAGTGTGGAAAGCAAAAGCTTCCATAGTCTAAGCTTATCTGGGCACAGCAAATGCTCCTTCACCTAGCTGAGTTTTGGCACATTTCTTATGGAATTTTGTTGACCTTTTTTTTTTTCTTTTGCAGAAAGGACAGCGTTCTATTTTCATATGCTATTGGGACTGTCACCTGCTAGTTGTTTCATGCTCAAACAAGCTTACAGGAGCATATATTCAGCACACTGGCTATAGAAATACAATCAATATGCAATGACTCACCAAGACCTTTGTACCCATTCCTTCCTTGAACAAATATTTTATTTTACTAATAAATTTTGAGGTCTCTCATTATTCAGCATTGTGAGGTATTGTTTTTTAAAGATAAATGAAGTTCCTTGTGTGGTAATCTTCCACATTGCAGAGGGAACATCATAGCCACACACACTAGAATATATTGGGATGTTAGTATATATTATTAAGAGAAGATAATGAGGACACCTTGGACTGTTTAGACAAGGCTCTGTCTTTGGGCAACAAACACAGAAGTCTCTTCTTTTCCTTCCTTTCCTGGAGTTTGTCACTGAGGTATTTTTAGCTCACTGTGAGTGAGTAACTCCGCTCTGTGAACGAGTGTCTCACACTCCATACTGTGGGAGATGCTATTTATTATTGATACCACTATGCATATTCTATGGCATAGAAATCATGCTAAATTTTCTACTGGTCCCTTTGGCACAACAGAGAAGAAAACTTTTTAAAAGGAAAACATTGCTTCATCTATAATAAATTAATCACAACTCAATATGTGGGTTTTGAAAGTAATGAAGCACACTGCAGCTTACTTTCGAACAGATTTTAGGCTATATGCAAATAAGAGTCTCTAAAACTCTCAATTTGGAGATTAGCATATTGATGCTTCCTTTGCCTCTGGTTATGCTTGCCCTACCTACAGTGTTGATATTCTCTCTGCAGTTCTGAATATGAGCAGACAGGAAATAATTAACTCTCATTTGTAAAGTGTTTTATGGTTCAGTTTTGTGTCCCACAGTTTCTATTCGTGTTTCTTTTGCAGTCTTCAGAGACATGCAATGAAATAGGCTCCCATTGACCCCACATTCTAGATAAGTGAATCAGATCTCAGAATAGATGTGAATTGGGTCATTTAATGCACTGTCAGGTTCTAAAGTTTATGCATGCCCTAATCCCCTTGAGGTTTGTTTTAAGGCTTGAAATGCCTGTCTCCCTATTTATTGCCTTTCTGCAGAATCATTTCATACAGATGCTTTATTCGGCCCATCTGTTTCTAAACTTGTCGTATGAAATCTTGATGCTGGATCATTTCTATGTCTCCTGGCCACACTTATTGTCTGGAATGCCATCCTTCCTCTTGGTTTTTAACATGTGTACTATCAGACATCGGACAGAAAATAAGACAGGAAACATGTAACTGTGTTTCTGACAGGTTAAGAGGGTTCATTCTTTGTGTCAGTGGGACAAGGGATGGGCACTGACACCTTGGTCCCTTTCTATGTGGGAACATCTCCCGGATGCAGCGTGACTCATCGTAACCAGTCTAGTTCTCATTGTCTCATTCTCAAAGTCCTCCTTATAAGACTTTGTTTTCCAACAAAGTTATTAAGGAGGAAATGGCTCGTGAGGGCATTTCACCGCTTTTTAAAGCTATGTAAGGGTATATGAACTACTATAATCATCATTATTAATATAGACATCTTCAGAGCAATCAGAAGCAATTGCTTGTTGCTGAAGAAAAAATAATTCCTACTTATTTGAAACTATTGTGACATTGTATTCTCTCTATATAGGTAAGGACTTGCAACACAATGTAGACAGATGAGAATTTTTTTTGTAATTTTTTTTTATTTGATACACAGAAATGGTTTTTATTTTAAAAGCTTGTCTTCCTGGCTGGGTGTGTAGCACAGCTGGCAGAACGGCTGCCTAACACACACCTTGTTCCATGTCTTACACTGAGTAAATCTAGGCGTGGTAGTCCATGCTGTAATTCCAGCACTCAGGAAATGGAGGTAGAGGAGGATCATATTCTTAAGGTTGTCCGCAGCTAACCTAGCATGTTGGAGGCCATCCTCAGATACATATAAGATCCCATTTTAAAATTAAACTAATCAATTATTTAACTTGACATGGCCATAAAGAAGAGTTGCATATGTGTAAAAACTATCTGGAAAGATGGGTGCCAGGACTGTTTGCATGAGTTATTTTTGAGAGACAAGACTTTAAGAAAGATGACTTCCCAAGTTTTTTGTTTTTGGTTTTTTTTTTTTTTGTTTTGTTTTTGAAGACAGGGTTTCTCTGTATAGCCTTGGCTGCCTTGGAACTCACTTGATAGACCAGGTTGGCCTCGAACTCACAGAGATTAACCTGCCTCTGCTTCCTGAGTGCTGGGATTAAGGGAGTGTGCCACCATGCCCAGCGACTTCTCAAGTTCTTTTTTTTGTTTTGTTTTTGTTTTTTTTTTTGTTTTTGATTTCTTTTTTTTTTTAAAGCAACTTCAGTTTTCACTTGTGTTTCATCTTTCTACATGGGCTAAGTACATAGGAGGAAAAAACTTGAGAGCACACCCAAGGTTGGGAATGTTGTCTCTCATCCTAGATTATATTATACTTGGAACACTCAGGTACCAGCTAGCTATGCCATATGAAGGAGGTCTACTGTAAGGTGCATAGGACTTTTAAAAGATGCTTGAAAATCTAATCTAAGCACCTCAGGTTGTTCTGTGTATATACCTGCTCTACTCCAGGAGGCCTGAAATCCACCTAGGATAGTGCCATGTCTTGTGTGTTTGTGTTGGGGGCATGTTCTTGTGGATGTATGAACATGAACATGCAGGTGTGTTCACATGTGCAACTCCCTGTAGAGTCTAGAGGCCAGTGTTACTTGTATTCCCTGATGTTCTCTGCCTTGCTTACTTAGACAATGTCCTAAGGGACCCTTTCATCTCAGATTCCCACAGCTCACTCCCTTTCCCCAGCATTACATGTGCATACTGTCCTCTCCAGCTGTTTACATCGGTCTGCGGATCTGAACTTGGGTCCTGTGCTTGTACTGTATAAACTGAGCCATCTCCTTAGCTCTCAAGGCCATAGTCTTGTGGCTGGGAATAAAACCCTTTGTTCTCACCATTGATGTTAATAATGTGTCCGGGTTAGCCAGCCTCAGATTCTCAGAGTTAGGTCCTATCCCACTTAGAAGCAGGTATGATGAACCAGGTAGTTTCCCAACATACATTGAAGGTTGTTGTGAGTGAAATGTGAATTGAAATCAGTGTTTTGTTTGTTTGTTTGTTTGTTGTTTTATTTTTTTATTTTCAAGTTGACTTTTAAAGCTTTGGCACTTTGGCAGCAAACCTGCAAATTACTGTATCTTGCATATCTCACATCTAAAGTCATGATTTTTTTCAAAGTGGCAAGCTGCTGGGAATCAGCAGATTAATTCAAATATAAACAAATTCCAATGACACCTTGTATCTGGCTTAATCTTCTGGGAGCCTTGAGAAAGCCACTGGGGTCTCCCCAGGACTGCTGCTGTACTGCAGTCCAAGCAGCTGCTACTAGCAGGTGGGATTTGACCTACATAGAAGTTGAAAGACTCTGACTGGTCCGAAAGGCCCAATGGTCATTGTTGCAGTTAGAATCTAACTCAGAGAATTTTAGTCCGTGAGGTTTGTTTCCTGAATAGTAAATGCATCCTTCAACAGGATAAGAAAATGTGTCTGCCAGGGAGGAGTCTCACACAAAGCACTGCATATGTCCTCAAAATACTTTCATGTTAGAGTAATTTTAATGGTTTCTTGGTGCTGTAGCCAAAAGAAAGGCATTTGTCCTTGAAAAGTAGAAAAAGTTCGGGCCATCTGTGAGAACCTCCTCTAGGAACAAACAGGAGAGCAACATGAAGTCCTTGAAAGTACCAAAGATGAAGCAGGGTGGGGACAGAGGTTACACAGCTGAAACAATCATTGTCCTGGGTACAGTTTCTGCCCATAAAATCTAAGTGAGAGCTATACACAATGACGCATGTCTGTAATCCCAGCATTTGGGAAGGGTAAAGCAGAAGAGTGAATCTGGGGGCAGCCTAGGCTATATGATTAAGACTGTGTCAAAATAGAATAATAAACACAACATAAGATCTTTGACGCCCATGTACAGACAATGGAAGCAAGCTTAGCTGGCAGGCCTGACCACAGAGATTCCCATGAGACTCAGAAAAAAAGAAAAGTATATGTATTGTGTCTTCCAGGGGCACAGTCATCCCTGACTCAGGTCCACGGTTCTCATGCACAGAGAAGCAAGGATTCACACTGGTCACCATGTCCTTGTCATGCTTAGTCTCTCAGGAAGTCTTTCTCTGAACTCTGGAAGGTGGTTAGAACCTCCTTCTGCTGGGGTTGGACATACCCCTACACCTTAAGTGTTGGGAGGTCAAGCTCCTGTGTAGGAACATCAGGAAGTAGAAGTTAAGAGGTGTTTCTGTCAGGAGAGTTTTGTTTCTGATCCTGCCTGGGCTAGGGTTTTCATTGTGTTGACTAAAGAATTCAAAGACAGGAAGAGTACAGCAAAGCGAAAGTTTCTTGCCCACAGGAACTGAGTCTCTGGGTAGAGGAGGCCCCAGTGACCAAAGATTGCTGGCTTTCAGGGGGACTAGGTCTTACCTGAGTTCAAGAACCCTCTCCCATTAACTTCTTTTGCTTTGTCATTCCTTTGTCCTTTCCTCTGTGATTCATGTGGCTCTACTGGCACAGGGACCAAGTCCCTGATTGTTGTTCACCAGTATGCAGGCAATAACAGGATCCCCTGTCTTGGGCTGTGGAAAGACTGTTAGTAATCGACCCCCATTCTTATGGTGGAAAGAGAAAAAGCAGAACTTACTAAAGGAGAATGGAAATGATTGACTTTCCTTTCCCGATTCATGGTTGGGGATGGGGAACAACACACGCACTCTTCACCTATGTAAAAAGGTTAGAAAGGTAAGTTCAGCCCACACTACCGTGCTGTCCTGTGCATGCTCTCCCCTTTACCTTTGTGCATGGAATAAGGCCCTCATCATATGCGGTCCTCCACCTGGGGATTCGTATTCTCTTTGTCCATTTTTAAAAAAATGTTTATTTATTACTTCAGGTTACATCTCCATCACAGTGCTCAACCCTTCCCAGTCCTGCCCTCCCACCCTCTACCCTGTATCCCTTCCATCCTACTCCTCTGGAGTGGAGTGTCCCTACATATCAGTCCCCCACCCCAGTTCAGCAGTCATATGAGGGCTAAGAGCCTCCTCATACACTGGGGGCCTACAAGGCAGCACCACTAGGGCAAAGTGTCTCATTGACAGGAAACAAAGTCTATGTTCCTGTTTCCATTGGTACATTGGTTTTTAGCATAGTTATCCTGTACTATATGGCTAAAATCCGATTATAAGTGAATAGATGCCATGTGCATCCTTCTGAGCGGGGGTTAGCTCACTCAGAATGAGCTTCTCTAGCTCCATCCATTCGGCTGAAAATTTCATGATTTCATTGTTTCTGATGGCTGAGTAGTATTCCATTGTGTAGATGTACCACAGTTTTATTTTTTGTTTTTTGTTTATCCATTCCGTGGTTGAGGGACATCTGGGTTGTTTCCAGTTTCTAGCTATTACAAATAAGGCTGCTATGAACATAGATGAGGAAACATCCTTGTGGTTTGGTGAGGAATCATTTGGATGTATACCCAGAAGTGGTATGGCTGGGTCTTGAGGTAGAACTATTCCAAGTTTTCTAAGATATCACCAGACTGATTTCCACAGTGACTGTACCATCTTGCACCCCCACCAGCAAGGGAGGAGAGTTCCCCTTTCTCCATACCCTCGCCAGCATGTGCTGTCATTTGAGCTTTTGGCCTTAGCCATTATGACAGGTGTGAGATGGAATCTCAGAGTCATCTTGAGTTGCATTTCTCTGATGATAAAGATGCTGAGCATGTCTTCAAGTGTCTCTCAGCCATTAGGGATTCCTCCTTTGTGAATTCTCTATTTAGCTCCATCCCCCATTTTTTGATTGGATTATTTGGTTTCTTGGCATTTAATTTCTTGAGTTCTTTATAGATTTTGGATATTAGCCCTCTGTCAGATGTGGGGTTGGTGAAGATTTTCTCCCAGTCTGTAGGCTGCTGTTTTGTTCAAATGACAGTGTCTTCTGCCTTACAGAAGCTTTTCAGTTTCATGAGGTCCTATTTATTGATTGTTGGTCTTAGAGCCTGAACTGTTGGTGTTCTGTTCAGGAAGTTGTCACCTGTGCCGATGAATTAAGGGTTTTCCCCACTTTCTCTTCTAATAGATTTAGTGTGTCAGGCCTTATGTTAAGGTCTTTGATCCACTTGGACTTAAGTTTTGTACAAGGTGGTAAAGTATGGGTCTAATTTCATTCTTTTACATGTCGAATCCTTTTTCCATTGTATGGTTTTGGCTTCTTTGTCAAAAATTAAGTGACCACAGGTGTGTGGGTTCATTTCTGGGTCTTCAATTCAATTCCATTGATCCACTGGTCTGTTTCTATACCAGTATCATGCTGTTTTTTTTTTTTTTTATTAATATTGCTCTGTAGTACAGCTTGAAATCTGGGATGGTGCTACCTCCAGATGTTTTTTATTGTACATGATTGATTTAGCTATTTTGTTTTTTTTTTTTTATTCCATATGAAGTTGAGAATTGTTTTTTCCAGGTCTATAAAGAATTGTGGTGGTATTTTTATAGGAATTGAATTGAATCTGTGTATTGCTTTTGGCAGGATGGTCATTTTTATTATGTTGATCCTACCTATCCATGAGCGTGGGAGATCTTTCTATCTTCTGATGCCCTCTTCAATTTCTTTCTTCAAGTCTTGTCATACAAGTCTTTCACTTGCTTGGTTAGAGTTACCCCCATGTATTTTGTATGGTTTGTGGCTATTTTGAAGGGTGTTGTTTCCCTAATTTCTTTCTCAGTCCATTTATATGTTGTATGAAGAAGGGCTTCTGATTTTTTTTGAATTAATTTTGTATCCAGCTGCCTTGCTGAAGGTGTTTATCATGTGTAAAAATTCTCTGATGGAATTTTTGGGGTCACTTCTATATAGTATCTTATCGTCTGCAAATAGGGATAATTTGACTTCTTCATTTCCTGTTTGCATCCCCTTGATCTCCTTAGTTGTCTTATTGCTCTAGCAAGAACTTCAAGTACTATATTGAAGAGATATGGTGGAAGTGGGCATCCTTGCCTTGTCCCTGAGTTTAGAGGAAATGCTTTAGTTTCTCTCCATTTAATTTGATGCTGGTTACTGGCTTGCTGTATATCACCTTTATTATTTCTAGGTATGGTCCTTGTATGCCCATTCTCTCCAGGACTTTTAGCATGAAGGGGTGTTGGATTTTGGCAAATGTTTTTTCTGTGTCTAGTGAGATGATTATGTGATTTTTTTCTTTCAGATTTTTTTATATGGTGAATTACGTTGATGGATTTTCATATGTTGAACCATCCCTGCATTCCCGGGATGAAGCCTACTTGATCATTGTGTATGATAGTTTTGATGTGTTCTTGGATTCGGTTTGCCAGTATTTTATTAAGTATTTTTGCATCAATGTCCATGAGGGAAATTGGCCTGAAGTTCTCTTTCTTTGTTGGGTCTTTTTGTGGTTTAGGAATCAGGGTGACTGTGGCCTCATATAATGAATTTGGCAGTTTTTCTTCTGATTCCATTTTGTGGAAGAGCTTGAAGAGTATTGGTATTAGCTCTTCTTTGAAGGTCTGGTAGAATTCTGTGCTGAAACCATCTGGCCCTGGACTTTTTTTGGTTGGGAGATTTTTAATGACTGCTTCTATTTCTAAGGGCTGAGAAAGAAATTAGGGAAACAACACCCTTCACAATAGCCACAAACCATACAAAATACATGGGGGTAACTCTAACCAAGCAAGCAAGGGTTAATAGGACTGTTTAATCTATTAACCTGATCTTGATATACATTGGTAGGTGGAATCTATCAAGAAAATTGTCCATTTTACTTAGGTTTTCAAATTTGATGGAGTATAGATTTTTAAAGTAGGACCTAAAGATTCTCTGGATTTCCTCAATGTCTGTTGTATTTCTCCCTTTCATTTCTGATTTTGTTGATTTGCATTTTTTCCCTCTGCCTTTTAGTTAATTTGGCTAAAGGTTTGTCTATTTTGTTGATTTTCTCAAATCACCAACTCTTGGTTTCATTGATTCTTTGTATTATTCTTTTTGTTTCTAAGCTGTTGATTTCAGCCCTAAGTTTGATGATTTCCTGCCTTCTGCTCCTCTTTGGAGTGTTTGCTTCTTCTTCTTCTTTTTTTTTTTTCAGTTCTTCCAGTTCTGCTGTTCATTCGCTAATATGCGCTGTCACGATTTTCTTTTTGAAGGCACTTAGTGCTATGAACTTTCCTCGTAACCCTGCTTTTATTGTGTCTCATAGGTTTGGGTATGTTGTGCCTTCATTTTCGTTGGATTTTAAGAAGTCTTTGATTTCCTTCTTTATTTCTTCCTGACCCAGTAGTTATCCAGTAAAGTGTTGTTCAGTTTCTGTGAATGTATAGGCCTTCTATTATTTCTGGTTTTATTGAAATCCAGCTTTATTCCAAGGTGGTCTGATAAGATACAATGGGTTATTTCAATTTTCTTGTATCTGTTGAGGCTTGCTTTGTGTCCAACTATAGGTTAATATTGGAGGAGGTTCCATGTGGTGCTGAAAAGAAGGTGTATCCTTTTGTGTTTGGGTGAAACCTTCTGTAGATGTTGGTTAGTCCATTTGGTTCATGATCTCTGTTAGGCTCATTATTTCTCTGCTTGGTTTTTGTCTCAATGATATGTCCATTGTTGTGAGTGGGGTGTTGAAGTCTCCCACTACAAATGTGTGGGAATCAATGTGAGTTTTAAGCTTTAGAAGGGTTTCTTTTACAAATGTGGGTGCCCTATATTTGGGACATAGATATTCAGTATTGAGATGTCATCTTGATGAATTTATCCTTTAACAAGTATGTAGTGTCCTTCCCTATCCTTTTTGATTAACTTCAGTTGAATGTCTATTTTATTTGATATTAGGATGGCTACTCCAGCATGCTTCCTGGGCCCATTTGCTTGGAAAACCTTTTCCCAGCCCTTTACTCTGAGGTAGCATCTATCTTTGTTAGTGAGATGTGTTTCTTGTATGCAGCAAAATGTTGGGTCTTGTTTAAGAATTCATTCTGTAAGCCTGTATCTTTTTACTGTTGAGTTGAGTCCATTGATGTTGATGGATATTAATGACCAAATTTTTGTTATTTTCTGTTATTTTGATGTAGGTGTTTCTTTTGGTTTAGCTGCAGTGGAGATTTTTTTTGCTTCCTCTGTTTTCTTCGGTGTAGTTATCTTCTCTGGGTTGGAATTTTCTTTCTAGGATCTTCTGAAGGGCTGGATTTGTGGATAGATACTGTTTAAATTTGATTTTATCATGGAATATCTTGTTTTCTCCATCTATGTTGATAGAGAGTTTTGCTGGATATAGTAGTCTGGCTGGGCACCTGTATTCTCTTAGGGCTTGTAGAATGTCTGCCCAGGGCCTTTTGGCTTTTAAAATTTCTGAGAAGTCAGGTGTAATTCTGATGGGTCTCCCATTATATGTTACTTGACTTTTTTTCTCTTATGGCTTTTAGTATTTTTTCTTTGTTCTGTACATTTGGAGTTTCAATTATTACGTGGTGAGTGGAATTTCTTTTCTGGTCTAATCTGTTTGGAGTTCTGTATGCCTCTTGAAATTTTATTGGCATCTCTTTTCTTTGTCCATTTTTAAAAATGAGTTATGTTTGAGGACACCCTGACATATAGGGTCTGAAAATATCTGATTTGTATTTTATTTTTTAACATAATATATTCTCATTCTATATTATATTTTGATTCAGTCATATTAATTTTGATATAGTCTACTTTAATATTTTTCATTTTTGATCTTCCATATACTTTTTAAATATATTATTTGACAATTTTGTGGATGCATATTATATTCTGGTCACACTCATCCCTCCATCCTTTCTTATCTCCCACCCACACTTACTCCACCCTTAATTTCACAAAGTCCCACTTTCATATCTTTTGGGTTTGATTTTTCTTTGTGATGCATTGAGGTTAACCATGGTTATCCACATGAGCAAGATGTGAAACATCCCTGGAACCTGAATGGTTCATGGTAAATATGCACCAAATATGCAGCTACCCTAAGGCAATGACTTCCTGTCTTCCAGCAGCCTTCAGTTAACATTTGCTAGCCCAAGACCCATGAGGCTTTCCTCCTTCTGTGGTCAAATGTTTAATGGCTCAATCTTGTATAAGCCCTCTGCAGGCAAAAGTGGCTGCCATGACTTCATGGATGCCATTTTAATGCCTTCATTTACTTGTTTCCTGGCACCATATTCTCATATTTTGATGTAATAGGGTATATGTTTTACACATCATTCTTTCTTCCTCCAGCCCTCCATTTGTCCTTCCCTCCTTCCTTCCTACTTTACCCCCTCTCTTTTTCCTCCTTTCTTTTTATTTCTATCCTTCCTTCCTTCCTTACTTTAATTATTTTCTTGTCTCACCTGCACCCTAAACTGACATCAAATGTGTAATTTACCTGCCTTGGTCTCCTGAGTGCTGGAATTACAGGTATGAGTCAGATCCAGCTATTTTTCCATGTTTAACTATTTTAAATAATCATCTCATTCCGGGTGTTTTAAACCTGTGGTACAGAACAGTTAATTGTAGGAAACCATACTCTGTTGGTATAAATAAGTCTTGAATTTAATTCCTCCTGTGTAGGTTTGGGACCTGTAAGACCTGAATACTAAATAAGGAGGATAAGTTAAGTGAGAAAAAGGGATGGAAAACCAGAATTAAATAGCTCAGCCCCAATGACATAATGTCCAATGGACTCCAAGGAACATATCCTAAAGCATTGGATTTGCAGCAATGCATTTTGAGTTTCAATTTAATTTTAAAATGCATTAGGGCACTGAATTAGCCCAGAAGGAATGAAGGCAGTATGAGCAATCATAGGATCAAAGAGCCTTGAAGAGCCTTCCAGGATCTGTTCCTTAGGAATGGGTTTCCCCAGCATTTGTTGTCCTAACCTTTATACCTAGGCTCTCTCAGATGTGTCCTTTTCTAAGGGTGCAATAACATAATCATAGAGAAACTGCACATGGTAAATATGCACAAAATGCTAACTCCATTTCATCATTTCACTATTCTCTTTTCAGAAAAATTAACTTGTAGTGTGGCAGGACAGTGATGCTGAGGTCAGAGGCATTTGTATCAGGATTGCAGAATTGTCCTGAATTCAACTCCAGAGACTTTAAAAACCAAATTTCAACTGTCTGCAAGCTACAGTGGAGGAAAGCCAATAAAAATAACTTACATATGCAGTATCCAAGACATTTCCCTCATCATCTTAAAGCTTTCTTCCTCATTCTGTCCCCATTTTGAGACCAGAAGTGTAGAACATTTCTCTTGGTGCAAACCAGAATGAAGGCGGTAGGCAGCTTTAGATCTCATGATGATATGTGCAGATTAAGAAAGGAGAGCAGAGAAGCAAGAGCCATCAGAGCTGGATGGAAACTAAAGGTGACTGGTCTCATAAAATATTAAAACAGTTTAATCAGCAGTGAGATATATAAGAGAGCTTAATTAGAAATACATATTATTATTTGACTTTGAAGTACAGAATTAAAAATGAAAGCAATCTTATAGGGTCCATGATCAGGGAGGAATAACGTGTTGGAAAAGGTGCAGTAATTGCTGTGTGCAATTTAAGGTTAATTAATTTTCGTCAGTACACATGCAGACAAATATGAAATCAACAAATTTTAAGAATGAACCTCGTAATTACACTGAAAGTGGTGTGCTGATATGAAGAAGTGAGAGATTTCTATGACACACGGGCACCCTCAGCTGCCAATGCTCTGGTGCTGATTAACTGAGGGAGGTTCTGTCTGCCGAATGGACCGTTGTGATTTTCTGAAATGTGTCCACTCCCAAATCTCCTTTAATTAAAATTCACAGTGATGCTTGGCCTGTATCAAATTTCCTTTCCTCTTGTATCTTAAATGAACAAGGGACTTAATTTTAATTAGCACCTCATTGTAGGTAGTCTGATATTAATGTTCACTAAATTCTTTATATGACTCATTAACAGCCATTTTGTGATGAAAGGACCCAGGAGGCAGGTAGAATGCTTGTGGGCTATTTTACTGATTTCAGTATTGATTTTACAATGTACTGGAGACAAAAGCACATTGCTTCATGGTTTTTCACTTAGGAAGAAGTGAAGTCACATTAATAAAGTAAAGAGGAGAGAAAGAGAGAAATGAAGTATATTTACATATTTATATGCATTTTGCATATCTACATAGATAAATATATACAAATTGATATAAATGTATAGCTATAGCTGTACATTGATATATGTGTATATGTATATATGCATATATGTAAAGAGACCAAAAGACCACGTGTGGTGGCGCACGCCTTTAATCCCAGCACTTGGGAGGCAGAGGCAGGCGGATCACTGTGAGTTCAAGGCCAGCCTGGTCTACAAAGTGAGTCCAGGACAGCCAGGGCTGTTACGCAGAGAAACCCTGTCTCGAAAAACCAAAAAAAAAAAAAAAAAAAAAAAACTCACTAAAAAAAAAAAGGTTCAACATTTTTAACCATCAGGGAAATACAAATTAAAATTGTTTTGAGATTCCATATCAGTCCAGCCAGAACAGATCTCATATCACCTAGGTATATAACTCCCAGGGATATGCCCATGGTTCTTTATATCAATATACTACAAAACACTTGTACATCCATTTTTTTTCCTGCCCTATTGACCACAGATAACAAATAGACTAGACTGGATGTTTATCAACACATGATTTATTGAGGAAATGAGGGAGACACACACACACACACACACAAACAAACACACACACATACACACACACAGTTACACACACACAATATATATATCTATATATATATATAACTTTATTCTTTCACAAGAAAAATTAAAGCATGACTTTGTAGGAAAGTGGGTGCAACTGGAGTTCTTTATGTTAAGTGAAATAAAGTAGATGCAGAAGGACAAGTGCTGGAAGTTTCGTCTCCTGTGAAGACTGTACTTGTTGAGTTGTATGTGTTGGAGAGATCTGAGGTCACTAGAAAAGAAAGGGGACCTCGAGGTGGGAAGAGGAACTTCTAAAGGAGGTAGGGAATGAGAACTAAAAGGATAATGGCATGCAAATGGCAGAGAGACAGGACCTGCTTGGTGTAAGGCAGAGGGCCAACAAAAGGGATAATGACGATAGAGGGACATTGGTGGGGTAAGAGATAAATAAGAACAAAGACAAATGATATATGTACTCAAAGCCATGATGAAGCCCACTGCTTTGTATGATAGCAAGAATAACAACAGAATACCAATAAACAAGTGTGAGGACATTTTAGAGGCAGCGTAGCAGAACATTTCATATCTGTTTTCTCTCTAAATAAATAAATAAATAAACAAACAAATAAATAAATAAATGGAATCTCATTTTACAAATTGCCCCTGCACGATTTAATGCCTGAATAATAGGAGTTTTATAATAGAAACTTTGCTTAGCAGAGAAAACAACCTCTAATCCTCTTAACTATGCTGCCCGGTGTTATCCCTTCTTTTACAATTTAAGGGAGTGTGGCTCAGCGGGGTTAAGTAATTTGCCTGTGGAAATTCTTCTAAGAGGGAGAGAATGTACTGCATACTTCAGAAACAATGTTATCAGCCTGCTATGTGAATATCATGATGCTAAGCATTGATGATAATAGAATATATACAAGACTACTACCCAACCTAATCACAAGGGTCACTTCCTGCCTCCACCAAGTACAAACTGCAATCCAATGACTTCCTGTCCCCACGGAGTACAAATAGCAATCTGATGATGACTTCCCTGCAGGCTTCAGCCTAATCACATGCATAAGACCAAAATAAATAAATGAAAAATAAAAAATAAAAACATGATGATGTGACTCTACTTTATGGTACTTTATGTGAGAAATTCTATGATCTTTTGATTCTTTCAAATGTCTACCTGGAGCCTTTAATTCAATAATATGAAGCCACTCCTGGCCAACATGATTGCAAAGGTCAATGCTGCTGGTTCTGTCCAGCACTCGGCTGACTTTGGCACAGACAATATCGGCAATAAATCCTATGGGGACATCTTGATGGGAGAATACATGCCACCTCAATTTAGCTTTAAAAGTTAGAATGGAAAGAATGATCCCCCAACCATCACACCTTGCTTTTGGTTCTTCTTGTTTCTGTTTTCTGTTTACATAAGCATTCTTTAAAAGACAGTATGAAAGAACCTGGGATTGATACCCATGTCTGGCCTCTCCCAGCCTATGTCATTGTCAACATTGGAAGTTTGGAGAAATGTCACGACACATACAAGTGTGTCTGCTGGAGAATGTTTTCTACCTCTTAGCATGTCTTTCAAGAATTTTTCTGGCTGTATTCTTTCGCTTTTGTTCCTCCAACTATTTATTGACCCATTCAATGAATATTTGTTAGTCTTCCAGGTACTTGCTTCCAACACTTCTCTTTGTTTGTTTGTTAAAATACACATGTGGTCACGTCATTTCTCTGTGTGGCTCTTTATGAGCTTCGGAACATCATCCAAAAACTGCAATAGAGGTCTTCAGACTTTCCTGTCCCCCTCCATCTGCCATGGTAAACACCAAACAGGGCTCATTGAAAATCTGATTTATCACTTATCTCTCCATGGTCCCTAAATTGTCATCATTATGTTTTGAATCTTGACATACACAACTTTTATTTTATTTTTAACTAATAATTTATTGTAGATATCTTTAAACATCTGTTAAGACCAGACAGCAAAGATGTTCAAAGCCCATAGATGCAAACATTAACTAACAGTCAACATCATTTATACTATACCCTTAAATTTTACTCTTTTAGTTATTTTTTTTCCAGGGGGATGTTTGAGGTATGGTTTCTTTGTAACAACCCTGGCTGTCAAGGAACTCACTTTGTAGACTAGGCTGGCCTCTAATTCAAAGAGATCCCCCTCTCTCTGCCTCCTGGGCCACCATGCCCAGCTAGCTCTTCTATTTTGTAATTAATATATTATTGATTTTTTGTGAGACATGTGTATGTAATCCATATTACATAGCCATTATTGTTTTTATTTCTTTTTAAAAAATATATTTACTTATTTTTATGTGTATATATAAGTATTTTCACACACACCAGAAGAGGGAATCCTATCCAACTACAGGTGGTTGGCAAGACACCATGTGGGTGCTTTGAACTGAACTCAGGACCTCTGGAAGAGCAGCCAGTGCTCTCAAACTGTTCAGCCGTCTCTCTAGTCCTCTTTCTTTTTTATTTTTGACTAGTGAAATGTGTTTAATCTATTGAACTGTATGCTTATAGGAGGTTAAGATGATAAATGTTATGCTATATGGATTTTTTTTTAGTATTTTTTTCCTTTATTTTTTATTTCTTCAAGTTACATCTCAATCGCAGTCCCCTCCCTATTCTCCACTCCAGTCCCACCCTCCCACCCTCAACCCCCCATCCTCTTCCCTTTTTTTTTTAAGTTTAAGGTATATCTTATTTCTCCCTACAGTTTCCCCTTTCAGTCCAACAAATGGCTCTTTCTCTTATAATAATAAATACAATACAAAACAACAGAGGTAATTAGGCCACAGTTATGAAGGTTATATGGTTTAGCGTACATTTCCAATGTCCAGTCTATATGTATTTGGTACCTGACTTTAACATTCTACTATCTAACCATTTTCTCTCCATACATTACAGCATCGATCTTCAGTCGTTTGGCCCTGTTTCTCTAATAGACATTGATTGTAGAGCAGGGGTTATGAAGGACTTGCCTACCCTGTCTTGGCAGAGCTAGGCTGTCGACTTACCTGCTTCCAGATTTTGTCCTTTTTGGACAGCATTCTATCTACAGTTGGAGCAAGGGGCATACACAACTTTTTAAAATTATATTTTAAATCTTGATCATAAAGCTTAGTTTCTTTTCTCTTTGGTCCTGTAAAACTCCACTAGCAACTTTTCATGTTTTTCTTAATCAATTGCTTTAAACAATAAACAGGAATAGAACTTTCTTCTAAAAGATTTAAATAGCAAATACAAGTTGGGATAACTGAGGTGACTATGGCTCACATAAGGCTTCTTATTTCTGTCACCAATACAGCCTTTCCTACACTCAAGCTGCATCAACAAGACAAATTCTGTGTCTGTCAGACCAACAGCAATGACCAATTTGGCAAGTAAATAGTCTCAGATTTCTAATTTGGGGTTCTGTAGTTAATTTCTCTGAAAAATATTTTTCTCTTAGGAACTTGGAAATTTAACTCAACCAAGTTTGGATTTTAAGAATAAAGAACAATGTGTCTGAGGCCAGGAGGATGGTTCAGTGAAGAAAGGAGCTATCATAAAGCTTGATAACCCGAGTTTGATCTGTAAAATAGTTAGAACCCCTTGGAGTGTGTTTAATGCCAGAACTCCTGAGGAAAGATGGAGGAAGAGACAGGGGCATTGACAGGAAGAAGCTAGCTGGGACTACATAGCACAGCAACAGCAAAAGCCAGAGTTGATCTTGCATCAAGAAGGTGGGAGGCAAGAAATGACTCATGGATGTTGTTCTCAAATCTCTACCCAAGCACTGTAACATGGTTACACCTACATTCACACACATGCAGGAACACACACACACACACACACACACACACACTAATGAAAAGCACCTAGTCTATAAATTAATCATTAGGTTAGTGGGCCACATCTGTATCCACCTAGTTTCTCGATATGTTCTTCCTTAGATAAATCTCATCACATATTTATTCATGTTGGCATCTCCCTTCAGGAGAGAAGGAGACCCTTGGAAAGCCAATTTTCTTTGGGTTATAGGACACATTCTAGGCCAGAGAATGCCAAAATGCCTGAAGCATCCCCTACTTCCAGTGCAGAACAAGACTGCATAATTATTGGGTGGAGGTGAACACTGTGAAGTATCTTCCAGTAGCAGACAATTAGTTCTTCTGTTCCACCAAGATGGGTCTGAAGGAAGAGTTTTACACAAGGAAAAGAACTTTACATTCAGGAGAGATGTTTGTTTCTATAAGGACAGATTGTAGTTCTTTCCATGATGGAAGGGTTCCAATGTAATCAAATTCCCACTAGGTGGCTTGATGATCCGCTCCCCACCTTCATTCTGGGAATGCTGCCATATCAGTGTTTGGATGTGACCTCTGCCATTGGCAATTTGGATACTCAGCAGGCACAGCAGTTGATCATCGAAGGAGTGCTGCAAGGTTTCAAGTTGCTGAACTTGCCTGGGAGTCCCTGTGGATGCCAGACAGCTACTTGGCTCATGAGTCTATGAAGCAGACACCAGATAGCTGAGAGGACCGGCTCATGGACCACCCCCATATCAGGCCTCTCATCCACCTGGCTATGGGCAGTTCTATCCACAGTGAGTGCAGACTGAGTGTTTTGATAGTTTTGCAAAAGGAGGCATTAGTGTATATTTCGTGACACACGGAAGCACCCTACGACCCTGCTAAGAGCAGCAGCACGTGTTTCTTTCCTACATTTCCTAGGCACGGACTCTTCAAAGTGATTCAGCAAGTTGGGACACTCAAATCGCATCTATTTCTAGTTAGGATTTGCGTGCATAAATAATCTAACAGCTTTCTAAGTCGGCGGTCCATATTCACACCATTGGCCTGGTGGCAGTCCATATTCACACCACTGGCCTGGTGTTGTCAGTTATTAGTCACCACCATGCAGCTCTGAAGGCTGGAACAACCGAGCACTTGTGTGCTTTGCAATAACTACCAAATAATTATGCTACCGCGGTCAGAAATGATTGCATATTACCATATGGCCACTGACATCACATGGCCACGTCACCTCACTAAAATACAAAGCTTAGATTCCTAATGATGAAGGTAAGATACAAAGCCTCCACTGCTTTGTATCCAAACAGAGAAGACAGCCAAAAACATCAACAGAGGCATGTTTTAGTGCCTTAGTGAGGAATGGGCCTCTCCTTCAGATGCCTTTCTATTGCTGTGATAGAATAGCCCCCAGAAGGCAAGAGAGGATTTCTTTTAGCCCACAGTCCAAGAAACCTTCCATCATGGCAGCAGGAACTTGAAGCATCTGGTCATATCACTTCTACAGTCAGAAAGCAGAGTGATGAATGAATGCATTCATGCTAGATCTTAGTTTTCTTTCTCCCTCTTGTAGAGATCTGTTTATGTCTGTCTTTCTATCTGTCTGTCATCTGTCTATCTATCTACCTATCTGTATGTCATTCTATTTAGTCCAGGAACCTCTTCCCAGGAAATGAGCCCACCAACGGTAAAATGAATCTTCCTACATTAATTAACTTAATCAAGACAATCTGACAGGTATGCCCAGGGGCCCATCTCCCAGGTGATTCTAGATTCTGGCAAGTTGACAATTAACAATGACACGACAGTCTATTCTAACAGCTTTATGTCCCTGAGCTTTCAAACTCCATTCTATATTCTATTACAGATTGTGTTATAGAATCCCAGTCTTGTTAATTCAGTGCACTAATGAATCCAAGCTTTTCAAAACCAACTATGAAAACTTTTATTTCATCCCTGGATCCTGAATTGCTGGACAGACACTGTTAGAATCTCAATTTCAGCAATGTTACTAAAGTTCCTCCTGGATAAGAATGTAATTATCCCCATGGTTCACGCTGGCACTTCAATCACCTTGTAGTATAAGAGAAAATGGAAGGTGGTCTATTTAGGTCTAGACTGAAATTAAGGCCCCTTGTGAAGTACCTGCCCTAGGTAAGGCCACTGACATTTCTTCACACAAAACAAAAACTATTTTTCTACTATGGTGTGCAGAGGCTGCTTTTGCTGATAAAAGAGCTTCAGGAGAATTTGAAGTTCAAGGTTCTGAACTTTATCCACGCCTGTTATAATGTCCCCATCTTGACTATGGCCCTTTTAATTCCTAAACTATACTTGAACTTGAGAACACCACTCTCGGCAAAGGTAGGAGAGTGGTCATTTCACTACCTAAATTAGAGTTATAACTGGATTTGTGTTCCCTTTAAAATTTTATTGCTATGAGAGATATTTTCTTAGTTATGAATATGGATTTGTGTTTTGTATCTAGATTACAAACAAACCCACACATCTGTCACATACCAAACTCTTATGGTAATTTTGACAAGTCACCATCTCACTTTTTTCTTATAGATCTGCATTTTGACATACTTTCCTATCACTAAGTTGCAAACAAATTATCTTCTGAAATATCGTAATACCATGTGTGTATTTATATGTTATCACTTTATACTAGGCCTCTAAATTTGTCCTTCTGTCTGTCTTTGAGGGTTTCTATTGCTGCAACAAAACACCATGACCAAATGCATCTTGGGGAGGAAAGGGCTTATTCAGTTTTGAATCTCGCAACACAGTCCACTGCTGAGGGAAGCTAGGGCTGGGATTCAGAGTCAGAGTCTGGAGGCAGGAGCTGATGTAGAGGCCATGGAGGGGGGGCTGCTTACTGGATGGCTCTCCATGCTTTGCTCAACTTGCTTTCTTAGAGAACTCAGGTCCACCAACTCAGAGGTGGCACTATTGAAAGTGAACTGGGCCTTCCCACATCAACCATCAATCAAAACATGGACCACAGACTTGCCCACAGGCCCATCTAGTGGGGCATTTTCTGATTTGGTTTCCCTCTCTGCATATGACTCTATCGTGTGTTGTGTTGACAGAAAACTAGCCACCACACTATCTGTCTTCCACCTACTTTTCTATCATCCATCTATTAACTTATCCATTAACTATTATCTATTAACTTCATCTAATCTACTTATCTGTCTATATCTTGCTATGACTTCCATGGCTGAAATTAAAGTGGCCATCAATCTAGTAAATCATTTTTCTTTTTTAAATAATAATTTAAAATTCTAGTTTTATTACACATTAGTTTTTGATAAATTAGTGTGTCTAATTCTGAAGTTTATTTTATTCTATTGATCACATTTATCACTAATACATTTTGATTATCATATTATTTTAATGTGTTCTAAAACCTGACAGGTAAATCCATATTCTTAGTATTTTATGATAAGAAAAGCATTGTGTTTTCCCAATTATCACCTATATATAATAGCCCAGTATGTTGTTGAGTGTTTAATACTTTCCTATAACTTCAAATAGAATTGAATGTATAAGTTTGGTTAAGGGATGATTGAAGTAGCAACAGAAATGACTACACTGAGGAGAATGGCTTTTTTCCCTTATCTGGGTATCTGTTGATACTCTTCATTATAGCTGGACCATGTTTTAAGCCTTTCCATTTTACAGTGGCTCATTTCTGATTGGGCCAGGCTTTTCCTTTGACTGTGAATACTTTGCTTTTCAGGTTGAATTAGTAGTGTAGCTGCTGTCTCATACAGTTTTTGATTAGTTAACTTCAACCTTTTTTTGATTGTGTGTTTGGTCTGTCAACTTCAGTAAATATTCCTATTTTCAATGAACAAATTCTTGTCAACAGAAATACATGATTCCTTCCCCAGTGTTGAGGATGGAATTCATGACCTTGTTCCTGCTATGGGTCTTAGCACAGTTGTGGTTAATCTTGACTGTGAAGTTGACTGGATTTGGAATCACGTAGGAGACACACCCCTCTGTGTGTCCTTGGGCAATCTCAAGAGAGTTTAACTGAGGAATGAAGACCTCCCTGGATGTGGGTGACATCATCCCGTGTTATGGGGGAATCTCAGGCTGAATGAAAAGGGCAGAGAAGAAGGCAAGCTGAACCACAGAATTCTTTTCTTTCTGCCTCCTGACTATGAACATAATGCAACCAACTGCTGTACATTCCCACTGTCATGCCTTTCCAACCATGACTAAACCCTTTCACTATGAGCTCAAACAAATCCTTCCCTTCTGAAGTAGTATTTTTCAGATAAATTAATATAACCATTGAATTCTAACGTTAGCCTATTTTCACTTTTGTATTTTCAGACAATGCACCCCCTAGATTTCCCAAAATATTTCTTCCCTATATATTCTACAATTTATCATGTCATATTTTATTTCTAGAAACTACATTCCAATGTTTAAAATTGACTGTAATGATGTTAATTCCTATCTTCCTCCCTATTTGATTAGAATATATAATATATACTTTTGTTTCTATTTAGTTAAAAATGTTAGCATTAATTAGTTAAGTTAGTTATTTTATTATAGAGGAGAAAGGGCTTATTTTAGCTCAAAACTCCAGGTCACAGTTCATCATTGCAGGAAAGTCAAGGCAGCACAGTGAAACAGTCACATCACATCCAAGGTCAAGAGCAGAGAAAAATAAAAGTATGCCTGCCCGCTGCCTAGCTAGCTATCTCTGCTATTACACAGCCCAGGGCCCGAAATTAAACTGAGAAGATAAGCAGTTTAAATAGCTGTAGTGAGCAGTGAGATCAAAGCTATAATAAAGAGACACACAACAAAGACAAGCCCACGACTGGGCAGCTGCCTAACCGAATCTAAGCACACCGTTAAAGAGGAATTAGCAGAAACATTCTTCAAACTATTCTCTAAAATAAACAGGGAAGGCATACCATCAAACTCATTTTGAAAAACTAGTATTCCCTATTACCCAAACTGGGGAATATGTGACTATATGATTATTTATCTCTATCTGTCTCTAGCATCTCTAGCTCTCTCTATACCTATATCTATGACTTTTAAAGGACTGTAGATCAATTTCCCAGACGAACACTGACACAATGAAATAGTTGAAGACATAACTTAATGACACATTAAAGACATTATAGGCCTCAATGAAACCTGTTTCATTCCAGGAATTCAAGGGTGGCTCAACAAACAAATGGGAAATAGCACCTAAACAGATGTGGGGACAGGAAGCACATACTTACCGCCTCACCAAGAGAGCTTTTGAGAAAACTCAACAACCCTTCATGACAAAAGCTGCAATGAAGGGGGTTGAAATAACTTAACACAATAGGGCTGTATGCAATAACCATACAGCCAATATTAAGTGGGGAAATGTGAAAGCAGTCCCTATAAAATCAGGCATGACAAAAGGTGTTCACACTCTCCAAGATTATTCAATATGGTGCTAGTTTGTTCAGTCATAGAAATGAGGCAAAAGAAAGAATAAAAGGGATACAAATAAGAAGGAAGAAATACAACTATTCTTATTTAGGGATGATATGGTACTGTGATTTAAAGACAATTCTAGAAACTACTTGGACCTGATAAATGGCCTAAAAAAATTATCTGGATACAAAATTAACATGGAAATAATTGGTAGCTTTTGTATATGCATGAAAAACCACAAATAACCAAATCTATCTTAAGTAGAAATAATAATTGCTATAGGTATCACCCTACCTGAGATCAGGCTGTACTATAAAGACAGGGAGGAGAAAGGCTGGACAGATTACTCAGTAGTTAAGAGCTCCCTCCGATCGTGTAGAAGACTGGGTTTTATTTCCAACACCCCACATCACATGTCTCACCACCACCAATAATTCCAGCACCAGAGAATCTAATATCCTCTCTTGGCTTCTAATGTCTGTGACAAACAGACAAACAGGCTGTTCTGTGACAAATCTTTTCCTGGGGAGAAATAACACACATTTCTACTCACCCCAGAGAGACAGCCCATGATATACCAAGGTATGGATACCAACTAAGTCCAACTTGGTGAACCAGTGAATTTTACTGGAGTTATTTAGAGGAGTACGGGCAAGAGGTTATTACAGAAGCAGAAATGACTCAAAGACAGCTGGGTCACCAAAGTCAACCCAGGCATGGGTGACAGCTCACAAAGCTGGGGAACCTAGAGCACAGTGCACAGTCTTCAGATAGATCAACAGGAACAGAGTGTCCCTTTTTTTTTTAACTCTATAAATAGAAAAGTTTATTGGTTACCTTTCAACAATGAAAACATATAGAAACTTAGAAATTTATCAAGGTGTTAGAAAAGTTCAAGTCATATTCAGATATTCATCAACTTAATGATTTTTTGTTTTTGTTTTTTTGTAGGTGCACTGGCTTTTATTTATTTATTTATTCATTTTTTTATAATTTATTTTTTATTTCTTCAAGTTACATCTCAATCACAATCCCTTCCCTACTCCCCCCTCCTGTCCCACCCTTCCACCCTCCTCCCCCTCAACCCCCCATCCTCTACCCTTTTTTTAGTTTAAGGTAGATCTTTTTCCCCCCAACAGCTCCCCCTTTCAGTCCAAAAAATGGTTCTTTTTCTTATAACTATAAATACAATACAAAACAACAGAAATAAATAGGCCACAATTATGAAAGTTATATGGCTTAGCATACATTCCCAATGTCCAGTCCATATGTATTTGGCACCTGACTTTAACATTCTACTATCTAACCATCTCCATGAGTTTAAAGTTCTATATCCAACTCAGCTTTCATACTAACTTGCTTCACAATTTTATAAACATCTTCTTAGATCCAGAACACCCTCTTGATTCCTAAACAACTCAAAATTTAACTATGAGACTCTAGCTATCTATTCTTCAACCACCTCAGAGACCTGAGAAGGATAAATATATCTGATTATATAGGAAGTGCAGGGCCCGCAGCTTCCAAAACTAAGAAATGACGTAGTTTTGTCCAGTGGCTGCCTGGACAATTCCCATTTTCTCTCCATACATTACAGCATCAATCTTCAGCCTTTTGGCCCTGTTTCTCTGACAGATATTGATTGTAGAGAAGGAATTATGAAGGACTTGCCTACCCTGTCTTGGCAGAGCTAGGCTGTTGATTTACCTGCTTCCAAGTTTTGTCCTTTTTGGACAGCAGTCTGTCTACAGTTGAAGCAAGGGGTTTTTCTTTCCAAGAGATAGGCTTACCACTAATTCAACCATCTCCCACTGGAGATTCTTCGATGCTCATCTTCTACTTGGAGTAGAATAGGGGGTGCTGTCAGGAGCTGACATATCTTGATATCAAAAAATCTTAAGTTACGAAAACATCTTTGAATGCCATATTCTGCAGATCTCTTGAGGTGTTTGAAGATGCCCTATCTATCTATTGGGCTACATAGGTATTGATCTTTGTATATTGATACAAAATTAAGGGTAATGCTTCTTAAAGGTATTGTACCTAGTAATGCTTAAAAATGAAATGTGATGTTTTGGCCTTTTGATACCAACCGTCATAAACTGTTTAGGATAATTAAGAAATGCAAACTCATAATCCTGCAAACATGCCATTTTGTTAATTACTTTGACAGTCTATCACAGTTATTTTCTAAGTTACTCAGAAATCAAGTTGTTAAGAGACAAGCAGCATTTGCTTATCTAAATATAAAAGATAGATAGAATGTCCCTTTTATTTGACTCAGTTGGTCTAAGCCTCTTCTAGGCAGCTGATCTGGTCTCAGAATCTTCTTTTTAGAGTAGCTTTTCTGAAACTCTTCTTTGCAGTTTGGTTTATCTGTGAGTGATTCTCAAAAATTCTCAATACTTTGGCTTGTTTACTTTTAGGACGAAGGGGCCTAGTGAATTTGTTCAGTTTCAGGGGTTTCCTGAAGCTAATTTGAGTTGACTATCTTCCTGCATAAGGAGTTTCACTGCTGGATGGAATGTTTAAAGCTCAGAGGAAACGGTTACACAATACAGGCACTCACACATACACATAATTTTTAAATGACTGATGTAGGAGAACTGGAACTCTTCAGTGATGGTGGGAATATAAAATAGCTCAGCCACTATGGGAATCAATATGGTGACTCCTCTAAAAAAATGTACTAAAAGTAGAAATACCACATTATCCAGAGATACCATTCCTGAGTGTATGCCCAAAGGAAACTACATCAGCCTACAAAAGAAGAAAATGGCATCCATGTTTATTTCAGCGGTATTTGCGATAATAACGGGTTATCTGGAATCAGTCTGGAGGCACATCCTTCAATGACAATAGAGTCCAGCTTTTCAAATCTTCCAGTGTAGTCCTAAGAAACCTGGCTTCTCCAGGAACTTTTAGACCAGTGGTTCTCAACCTTCCTTGTGATGACTCCAACCATTAAATCATTTTTATTGCTACTTCACAGCTGTAACTTTGCTACTTTATAAGTCATAATGTAAATATCTGTGTTTTCTGATGGTCTTATGTGACCCCTATGAAAGGGTCATTTGATCCCCCAAAGGGGTCGCCACCCACAGGTTGAGAACCACTGTTCTATACCTTTATTTCCCCATTGGGACTGTTGAAGTATCCAGCCTCATGGACTGAGCAACTACTGGATTCTTAACTCTCCAGTGTGAAGACCGCCATTGTTGACTGCCCACACCTCTTACTCTTAGGTAGTGTAAGCCAATCTAATAAGCCCCCTTTGTAATATATATTCATCCTATCAGCCCTGTTCCCCTACAGAATTCTCGCTGATTCAAACCCCATAAGGTACTTAAAGATAAAGGGAAATGTCTCTCCCACTGAGTTTGCTTTGAAGGCTTCTCTCTCCCTCTTTTTTAATTTATGAAATTTATTTGCATTTAAAAGGAACTTTTGACAAAGAGTCACTGAAATAATTTGAATAAATGAAAAAATACAGTCAACACTGCTGAAATGTAAGCTCATTCAGCCAAACAAAATCTCTCACACTGTTACTGACAGGAAAACTGAATGCTTTAGAGTTTTCAAATGCCTGGTGGTATAATTAAACAATATTCAATAACTTGTGTTATTTCCTGAGTATATAAAAATTAAAATATCAATTAAAACACAAATATACCTTCTCTTTAAATGCTTTTTACTGGTGCAGTTTCAATATTTATCATTTAGTAGTGTGTAATTTAAAAGATTTTTTTTTCATTTGCAAATTAAACAGTGACTTATCCAAAGGGAACAGAGTTGCCCACAGGCTCATAGTGCATTATGTTATGCTCAAGAATCTGGGGAGATGCCCATAAGACACAAAATGCAAGATCTATATAGTAAGCATATCTCAAAGCTCCCTAACGCAGATGGTGATGGAAACTCTGATAGTTTGACTGACAGTGTGATGGGACTCTTTGTTTGGGATCCACATTTACACTCTTGTCTGAGGCTGTGTTTCTGATGGCATGTACATAGCCCATATCCCAGCAGTAGTCATTACAGTCAAGGGCACATTCAATGGCCATCCTGTGTAGAACTTCAAATCCAGCAATCCTGGCCTATAGCGGACAGTTCAGAGTCCTTTTCACCAACAAGCTTGTGATGTGGGTTGCCTTTAGGTTATAGTACATGAATGCGGAAAACAAAGTTCACATTGCTCTTTGTGTGTAGGTATATATGTATGTGTGCAGGTGCATAGGTTTGTGTGTGTGTGCAGATGTATATGTGTGTGTACATATGTCTGTGCAGGTGCATATGTGTGTTCAAATGTGTGCATATGTGTGCAGGTCCATATGCATGTGTGTGCATATTTTTACAGGTGCATATATGTGTGTGGAGGTGTGTGCATATGTGTGCACATATACATGTGTGTGTTCATGCATCTGTGCATATGTGTGCAGGTGCATATGTATGTGTGCAGGTATCTATGTGTGTTCAGGTGTGTGCATATGTGAGTAGCACATATATATACTTGTGCAAGTGCATACGCATGTCGTGACCTGGGGAACCACCTCAGGTATTGTTTTTCAGGTGAGGACTACATGTGACCTGGAGCATGCCACATACACTGGGCTAACTGGACAGTAAGCTTCAGGGATCTGCTTTTCTCTTCTTCCCAGCACTGTCATGACAAGTGCACACAATTGCACCAGGATTATTTAATGTTTAAATATGCTTTAATTTTTATAAACCAGAATGCAATTACATCATTTCTCCCTTCCCTTTCCTCCCTCCAATCCTTCCCAGGTACCTCTCTCTTGCTCTGTCTCAAATTAATGGGCTTCTGTTTCTTTAACTGCTGTTACTTATGTAATGTTTAGAAGATTTATTTATTTCATATGTATGTTTGTATTTATGTGTTATGTGCATACATGGTGCCCTCAAGAAAAGTAGAACCAATTCCCTGAAACTGGCATTATAGCTGGTTGTGAGCCACCCTGTGGGTGATGGAAATTGAATCTGGATCCTCTGGAGAAGCATCCAGAATTCTTAGCTGCTGGACCATCGCTCCAGCCTCCACATATGTGTCTTTGCATGGCTTCTGGAATGAAGCTTATGCCTTCCTGCATACAAGTCCAGTGCACTTCTACCTAAGCTCCCTCCAAGCCCCTGCATTCTTTAAATAACATCAATTACGCCGTCAATGGTCAAGACATACTTTCCAGTGGGAGCAAGGTGACTGTTTCTACCAAGCACTTTCACCTCCCCCTTTAATTGATCCTTACAGGAGCTGTTCTGTCTGCTGCCTAATAAAATCTGCAGATCACGTGGCTGAGCTCCATAGCTGACCATCATGGTCTAATACATGTATGTGGTCATCTCATGTGGTGTACTGGCTGGCTATCACAACGTCTGGGTTGGTCACTCCTCTAAGTCTGGTGTTAAGCAATAACCAACCAAGGCCACTTGAGTATTTTCCCTATGGCCTTTTGTTTTCTAGCCATTAGCTCAGAGATTAACCATAATAAATATCAGGATAAATAAGGACTTTTAAAGAATATTCAGACCAGGAGCTCAAGGTCAGTGTGTGAGCCTTATATGACTTGAGAGACATTATTGCAGTAATCCACCTGACAGTAGCCTCGCTTAACTTCATAAATAATAAAGCTAAAGTCTCAACTTCCCACACAATTTTGAATACACAACAACTCTGACTACAGCATCCCACTTTCATCCAGGCTAAATTGCTTCTACAATTTCCTAAACCCTTATATTTCTTAGTTGCTTTTCTTTGCCAGCGATTGTTTACATGTTTGTCTTCATTATAATATTCTAGGCTCCTCGAGGCAAAGGATCTTAGTTTAGCACAAAATAAACATACCATGAAGCAGATGAATAAATGAAAGAGCAAATAAAATGGTTGGTCAACAATATTCTCAAATGCATTTTTGTGCGTTGAAAAAAATGCTTCATTCAAACTCTACAGCTATTGTGTAGCAGAGAAATAAACTCCTGCAAAGGAATTCTCAGCTCTCACTTCTCATGGAGTCAACTCTACATCTTTAGAATTTTGTGATAGCCGGCCTGGAAGTATATTCATTACATTATCATCACTGGATCAGAATGTAGAATATCTAACAGGAACAAATTCAGGAGGAAAGATTGATTTTGGCTCACAGTTTCTCAAGTTTTGGTCCATTATAGCAGGCATGTCACAATGAGGCAGCCCAGTCCACAGCAGCAAGAGCATCCTAACTGACCAACAATCAGAGAGTGTGCTCAACCCCAAGCATAAGCTGTAACCTCCAAAATCCCTGCCCCAAGTGACATTCATCTATCCACAAAAGCCTCCCACAATAGCACTACCAGATGGGGACAAAATATTCAAATCAGCTTGTCAGAGACATTTCATATTCAAGCTTTCAACAAAGACCTGGGGTGTACTGAGTAGGTCTCTGACTCCAGATGAGGTCTTTAGAACATAAGGGATCATGCCTATCATTGGAGATAGAAGAATGTGTGGAAGATCAATCATGTTTTTACCATCAGCCCAAATAAAATGCTGCACAGCATGCTTTGGGTGAACATTCTTGGTTGGAGGTCCTCCCAGTCTCCATGAATACTGATACAAATTACTGCTGGGCAGAAAGAGTGGGCACTGTCCTAGGCTTTGCAAGCAAAGGCCACCTGGAATTTTCTCTTATCTATGTCCTAAGTTCCTTTTATTTGACTGATTTTTAATCTGTATCATTTTGATGTATCAAAACAAAGCTGGGAGAAAGATCATTAAGCCTGTCCTAGGAGTGGGCCCCTTTGGTTGTCCAATGCAAAGAGGCCACCCTTGAAAATGTGCATACCACCAACAAAATGGACTCAGCAAGAAATATATTTGTATTTTATATACAAATATATTTATATTTAATATATAATTTATATAAATATAATATATAATTTGTATATACACATAGGTACATGAATATATATTTGTATATACACGTACACCCATACACACACACACACACACACACATATATGTATGTAACAATAATAAAGAAGAAGAGGCTATGAGGTTGAGAGTCGAAGGCATAGAGATGTTCACGAGAGGGTAGCTGAGGGGTTGGATAGAGGAAAGGGTGTCAAAAAACTGTTCTATTTCAGTTAAAAACATTCAAAAAATAAAATTCTAAAAAAAAAGAAAAAACTAATTTTAGGGGCTAAGGTGTCTGTGAGTGTTTTGAACAAAATTTCAGATTGAGGACACACCCTTTCATTGGTGTCAGACTACGTGGATATTGAGTTCTTTCTGTGTCCCTAAAATGTTGACTCAGAACACTAGTTTCTTGTCAAGGAGGGGTCATGCTTCTTAAACAAGTAAGTATTGCAATATAATCTAAGAGCAGATGTTCTTTAAAAAATAAAAGTTTATGCCTTAAATTAGAGCTAGGCAAAGTTATCTATTCTCACAGGGATCATGTTGCTGAATTTTACACTAATTAAATGATCTTAGTCAGAATCATGAATGCTGATATGTTTGTGGTGTGTGTGTGTGGGGGGGAGTGAGTGTGTGTGTGTGTGTGTGTGTGTGTGTGTGTGTGTGTGTGTGGTGTGGTGTGTGTGTATGTGTGTGTTACTGGGAATTCAACCCAAGGCTAGAGCATGCTAGACAAACGCCATACCACTGAGCTACAATACCATCCTCTTTATTTTCTTGCAGTATTATTTTGAGCATTAAGTTGCCCAATTTAATGATCTTAAACTCATTAGCCCAATCAAGACTCAAAGAGCCCTCCTTCCTCAACCTTCTGAGTAATTCCAATTACACACATATATCACCATACTCAAACAAATGAATAACGTTAACAAAACACAGTAACACGAAAAAATGAATTAACATGATAAAGTGAATTATTAGAGGATTTTATGGGGAAACAATTCACAACAAGAGTCCAGGAAAAGTGCATCCGAAGACATCATTCCCCTGAAAGCTAACTAGAGGTCAGGGGCCAGTGTGTAGGACAGGAGTTTTTAGGAGAAACACTCAACTGAAAAAGGTTAGCAGGGCTGCATCCTGGTAAGGGACAGAGTTCAATGAATCAAGGTGGGGATGTATGGAGAGAAACATGAAGGAATCCATTCTCAACTAGTGGCTCTGAGGCAGCATCCTCAGAATCACCTGGAAGGATACAAGAAGTGCAGACCCTCAGACTATCTTAGACATACTGAGTCAGAGTTCCTGGCAGGGTAGTACAATGGCCAGTCAGTGTTCAATGTCCTAAGTAACACTGCCACACAGCCCAAATGTAAATGTCTCTAGCACAGGTTCCCCAGGATCTTGCAAGTAAAACATGTAATCCTTTAAATCATACAGCCAGGTTGATATTTTACATTCATGTTTTACAATGCACGACTGGATCTATACTTTGACGTAATGGTAATGCTGCAGATTGCAGGAAATCTGGTTCAGACAGGCAGATCCATGCTGGCATTGCTAACATCTAGGATGACAAAGATAACAGGGAAATGACAGAGAAGAATAATGAGGGACCAGGGTTACAGTTTGGAGATTAATAAAACCCAGTAGTCTTTATATGAAAGATCCTCTACTATTCGCATATGCATTGTGGATCTCTAACATAATCGTGTCATATGAATGTATTTCCCAATTTTATTTCATGGAAATGTTACGCTTTTAACCCTTTACAAAGTTATCGGAACCAGCTCCCAAGGTGATAATCCACATGGGTGAGAGATAATTAAGGAAAGAATAACTTAGAATATTCCCCATAGAGAAGAGAGATAAAATCAATCTGTAATTAATTAAGAGTAAATAATTTACTGTTAAATAAAATACAGGCTTCTAACATATTCGATAACCAGAACCAAGTTAGCCAGGTGATTTCGTAGTGGAGTCCTACTTCAATGACGAAAAGTCATTTACCTTCCCTAGAGCTTTTCCAACAGTGTTGGCCTCTCTGAAAGTCACAATTAGTTATTCTCTTCTCAAGCAGCCATTTGGAAACCTGATAAGTACTGTAATTAGTTTAGAAACAAGTTTATTTACTTGTTTGCTTATGTTAATAATGAATTAAAGGGGGAGTAGAGAAGGCTCAGCAGTCAATAGTACTTGTTGTCTTCTAGAAGATAGGAGATGGTTCCTAGCAACCATGTTGAGTGGCTCACAAACACCTGTTACTCCAGCTCCATGGGATCTGTTGCACTCTCCTGGCATTTGTACACACTGCACACACACACACACACACACACACACACACACACACACAAACACACACTAAAATTAATCTTTAAAAAATAGTAATGCATCTAACAAATTCCTCAAAGTTGAAGGAGGTATTGGTCTAGAATCTGATTCTGTTTATATTGGTTTGAATATTTATTCTGTGGATGTTTATGTTATGCTATGATTCTATGTCTTCATGTCTCTTGGCAAAGTCATGGTTGAATTAATGATTTTATTCCAGGATTACTTTAAGTAACTCTCAGCATCTTTATTTTTATACTAACAACCAACAAAACATTTTAGAACTCTTTAGTCTGAGCATGTGGAGTCTCATAGTTCACATTAATTATTGTTGCATTTAATGTATATACCTTGTATCTGAAGAGTGTTCAGAAAAGATGGGCAAAATGAAGTCTTTATTTGCAGTTCTCACCGATCACAGTGGATTTTACTATCAGAGGATGGAGGCACACACCAATCCATTCTTCTGTTTCTTACAGTTCCAATGTGTCATTTATAGGCATGTGTATATTTCCCAGAAGTCCTGTGATTTCTTAAAAATAGGACCAAGGAAATTTTAACACATCAAAGCTCCTGCTTTGAAAACCCTCCACAGACCATTTTAATCTTCTCTTTTTCCCATTTACCTGTTCCAAGGCTGGAGAATAAAATGATCTTTTAAAAGTTATAGACATCCACACAATCAGAAATGCTCACCTGTCATGCCAGCCCCATGCACTGGTCCTACTCTGCCTACATGGGCTTCTGTAACTCTGCAGGTAATCTACTGAAGCGAGTTTATGAGATACCCCAGAAGGCTGCAGGGCATGAGACCCTTTAGAGAATCAAATGTTCTCAACACTGCAGAATCACTAGAGAGTGATGGAGGAGCATGCAAATGCTCCCCCTTAACTCCTGAAAGATATTGAAATAGTGGTTTAACTCCTGGGGTCAAAGTTCTTAATTTTTCTTTTTTTTTTTTTTAAGATCTTACCTCAGAGTTGGGGAATACTTTCCAATTCATATTTTTATATTTAAGTGTGTGTGTGTGTGTGTGTGTGTGTGTGAGAGAGAGAGAGAGAGAGAGAGAGAGAGAGAGAGAGAGAGAG
>CAJQZJ010003646.1:11692542-11705916 GCA_907164525.1 Lophiomys imhausi
GAGAGAGAGAGAGAGAGAGAGAGAGAGAGAGAGAGAGAGAGAGAGATTAAACTTGCAGAAGTCATTTGTCTTCTTCCACATTGTGGGTCCTGGGAATTGAACTCAGGCCACTAATGGCAGCAAGTGCCTCTAAAGACTCACTTGGCAGTTCTTCAAGTTCATATTCTTTTAGAAAGCGAGGGAAGTATACACTAACCATATTTTTGAAAAGTTCAGATTATATCATATGAGCACCAGACTCAATGTCTAGCATGTCCTAAAGATTCAGTTGCTGTAATATAAAGAAATAGATTAATTACTTATCCCATCAGTCAATCACCATGACCACACATGATACCGTTTTTGTTTAGGTGGGCTGGAATCTGATAGAATATTCGAATATTAGGTCATCTGCCGTCTAACATAAAGAGGGCAAATAGAGGTCCACCGAGGATATACAGAGGATCTTTCTGTGGCGTATGGAACCTATCAGATTCTGGCCAACAGAGAGGATTGTAAAGTGCTTATGAAAGAATGCTGGGTCATCCCTCACTTTCCTAGACTATGCTTATTGATACATACAGTTTTTTATTTCTTAAGTAAAGTATTTTACTCACTAACCTGCCTCTTACCAAGGGAGGAAGGCCAGGATACCATACTTCCAGTTTCCCCAAGATACTATATGATATGTGAAAGTCAATAATGTTCTTTATCAGATAGGAACAAGGAGCCCAAGATGTGGAGGGAAGCTTTCACACATGGAGTAGTGAGTCTGACTTCATTCCTATATATCTTCTGTCTCGACTCCATATTTTTCCCTGATTGCACATCACTTTCACACTCCCTCCTTGTGCAGTTAACATTAATAGCACTGACCATCTAGTACCATTAAAAGATCAAATGAGATAAATGTAGGAAAACGTCTTAGGTACTGAAATTATTCACAGATGCACAGTATTACTCTGTAGATATTTCCTCATTTTTGCTGATGTGTTATTATGCAATAGTTACTTCTTTTGTTCCCAAGAGAGAAGACTCAGTTTTTTGAATGGGTGCTCACTAACACATGGCTTTGTCCTTGAGCATGTCCCATATTTCTGAGCTAGAAAACAATTTTCCAGTAGCCACCTAGCAGAAGTAGCCTTTAGCAACACTCAAAGGTGCTATAGTTTTGCTCCTAAAGCTCCACAAGGTAAAAATCTTAGTCAAGGTACAACCACTTCCTATGCCTCAGTGTTCCCATCATTGAGAGTTGCTGAAATATAAGGGCTAAGACTTACTAGAAGGGTGTGTTTGAGAGAGTTTGATCTTTGTGATAAAAAAGGAACCTATGTTCCTTGCTTTCTTTGTTTCCACTTGAGCGTGGGTATAATATCCCAGGAAAGGAGATGTACAGAAAGTAGGGTTTTCTAGATTTCTTTATGTTCCTAGGATTACTTCTAAGACATAAGAATGTTGAATGGACTTTTATGATCTTAAGAAATGCCCTGGATCCTTCTCCACTGAGCTCCTGCTGATCACATATGATCTGATGTTGGTGGCGGTGTGGTCCTCCAATCTGCTAGAGTTGTTTGAAGATTTGGAGAGAGGCACTGGCTAGACAGTAATCCACATGCAGAAACACTGTCTGGATTTTGTCCTTTATTTTTATTTAAATTATTTCTAATTATTTATTTAGCTTGGAGAGTGCAGAGGTGATACTTGCACAAGGGACTCAGAAGACAACTTGGCAAGAGCTAATTCTGTTCTTCCACCATCAGGTCCCGAAGACTGAACTCTAGTCATTGGATTTGGCAGAGGACTATTTCACTCACTGACACGTTTTACTGGCACCAAATTATTCTCTTTTAGAAGAAACAGAATGTAACTTAAGTGTGAGAATCATAAAGTTCATGTTCTCATGAAAGTTCACTATGGAAAAAGAGTGTGTGCTCAGGATCCCTTTGACAGAATGCCCAAGGCATCCTCATTGTGCTAACTCATAGGGAGGTATTTTTAAAACTCTGTGAACAACTGCAGCATCGAGCACCTCTCTGATTCTGCCACTTTTATCTTGACAACAGTTTCATTTTTTCCTTATATTCAGCAGGACTTTTTTCTTATCATGAATTTTCTTTTCAAAACATTGCGCTATTATCAATGTGCAGTAAACAAATCTCTTGTGCAAAGAGTGCCTGTTTCAAGCACACTCTACCTACAGACAGCACAATGGAACACAAACCATTAATTATCTTTTTTTTTTCCAGACAGCAGAGGATGGATTATGACAAAGCCCACTTGTGGAAAACCCACCAGTACCAGCGTTTCCTTCCTGTTTAGGGTTATGACCCCAGGGAGCAACACAGAGATAAAAAGTCTCTTTCTCTTTCTCTTCCTTTGCTTATATTTAGACAGCGATTTAAAAATAGATTAGAGAGTGATTCAATGCTCCAGAGGGGCTTGCTTTCATATCAGAGCTATTGAAAGCACACCAGATGCTTAACAATTAGAACTGTACTTTCTCTATTGAATTCTGAAAATAATAGCAGTATTAATACAATGGTAGCTCTTTACTTCCGACTGACACTTGCACGAGAACGTATGGGGTTACAGTGCAGTGTTAAATGGGTGTTGTTGAGTACTTAAGGCATCTATGAGAGCTGCTGAGGTAGCTCAGAGGTTCAGGGCTGCTGCCCTTCAGAGGAACAGAATTCAATCCTGGGTACTGCTTGGCCAGCTACTTACAACTTCCTGTAACCCCAGCTCAAGTAACTGATGCCCTCTTCTGGCCACCACAGGCACCTGCATGTATGTGTGCATACACACACACACACACACACACACACACACACACATAAATATAAATTTTAAAAAAGACAGCAATAAAGAAAACATCACCTAATTCTTTTAGTTAATTTTTATATATGGTGAGAGATTTCTCTAATTCTGTCTCTCTCCCCCCTCTGTCTCTCTCTCTCTGTCTCTCTCTCTCTCTCTCTCTCTCTCTCTCTCTCTCTCTCTGTGTGTATGTGTGCATGTACTGCATGCTACTGTGTGTTCTTGTTTCTGTGGGTCCATCATATTGTAAATCCATCAAGGGATTGATCCACTAATAAGGTCAGAACAGTCATGACACAATTTCTCTAGAAGTATTTCCAAATCATTCGCAGAAGTGTACTCCACCATTCAAGCAATTATTAATCTAACAGTGTTCACAACCAAGTTTAACCATCCCTGTTGTCAGTCCATACAGATTTTATAATTACTTTGTTTGCTTGTTTCTGAGAACTTTATGGACATTTTGATAGATGTTGCATTAAATCTGTAGATTACTTTCTATTGTTTAGTTGGCTTACATTAGTGGTAATTACTGAATTAACTTTTTTTTTGAAATGTTGAACAAATCTCTATTCACTCTAGATTGGGCATTGATGACATACTAAATTATGGATTCCACATAGGTCCTACTTGTTACCAATGTGTTTATTGGGTTTACTTACAGGAGCCTAGGTTGGGAGTGCTTATCATAGGGTGAGTGACTCAGAAACATTTGTACCACAGCAAAATCCCACCGCACGATAAGTGGTGACTTCCTGGAGCCCACTGTAAGTTCTATTATGAGTGACTTTTTTGAATTAACCTTCCACTTTTTGTATTATCTAGTAGTCCCCAAGATCACTTTTAGCTGGGCTGTGGTGGAAGAAGGAATAGTGTGAATACTCATGAGGGTCCTGTGACAATTTAGAATTCCTACATTAGGGAGTGTAAATATCTTCAATGCTATAGGTTCAGAATCCACTATTTTTGCTTATTTCATTGGCTACCAAGCCAAGGTTTACTTTTCTTCATGATGCGTAATGGAGTAATCATGATATTCCCTGAAGAAATAGCCATATTAGAACAGTGTAGTGTTCTTGGAAAATGTAGATGACCCACGGTCACACTACAATGATGATGATGTGTGAGGTAATGCATTTGTCAACAAGACCTTATCACCCTAAAACATACATAGTCTTCACATTGCCACGTGGTAATGAGAAAAAGCATGCTACATGTCAATTTAAAATGAATTCCAATGAGTACAATTCAAAACAACAAAAACTACATTAACATCTTGTGTTCTTTAATTAAAATGTTCTTTGTCTTGATGTAAATAATTCAGGTCTTCAACTGTAAGGTTTCAATTATCATGTTCTTGAGCATAGTTTACACTTTATAAAGGTTTTCAGTGTTTGCCATTTGTGCTTTTCATGACATGCTGTCATAATACATATATACATAGAGATGACAATGTATCATATTAACTAATGTTTGAAGCAAAAAAAAAGCCACACCTTTGTTAGTGACGGATCAGAACTTGATCATTGTGGATGGCTTGAATAGTGTAGACTCAGATGCCAATTACCTTGAGCTTTTTCCAGTCCTTATAATAGAAACTCATTGTACACCTCTATCTCCAACCTAACATCTATCACATGAAGCCTTTTCTAATATCCAAAACCTACAAAGAACTCAAGAAATTAAATGCCAAGAAACCAAATAATCCAATCAAAAAATGGGGGACGGAGCTAAATAGAGAATTCACAAAAGACGAATTCCTAATGGCCGAGAGACACTTGAAGAAATGCTCAACATCCTTAATCATCAGAAAATGCAACTCAAGACGACTCTGAGATTCCATCTCACACCTGTCAGAATGGCTAAGACCAAAACCTCAAATGATAGCACATACTGGCGAGGGTGTGGAGAAAGGGGAACACTCCTCCATTGCTGGTGGGAGTGCAGGCTTGTGCAACCTATGGAGGTCAGTCTGGCGATATCTTAGAAAACTTGGAATAGCTTTGCCTCAGGACCCAGCCATACCACTTCTGGGTATACACCCAAATGACTCCTCATGGAATCATAAGGAAGTTTCCTCATCTATGTTCATAGGAGCCTTATTTGTAATAGCTAGAAACTGGAAACAACCCAGATGTCCCTCAACTGAAGAATGGATTAAAAAACTGTGGTACATCTACACAATGGAATATTACTCAGCTATCAGAAACAATGCAATTTGCAGCCAAATGGATGGAACTAGAAAAGCTCATCCTGAGTGAGCTAACCCAGACACAGAAGGATGCACATGGCATCTATTCACTAATAGTAGGATTTTAGCTATATAGTACAGGATATCTATACTACAACCAATGCACCAAAGGGAGCATAGTCATAGACTTTTTATTTTATTTTTATTTATTTTTGTTAGTTTGTTTTTTGGTGTTCTCTCCCTGGCAGTGAGACACTTTTCACTGGTGGTACTGCCTGTAGGTCCCCAGTGTATGAGGAAGCTCTTGGCCCTCATATGACTTCTGAAATGGGTTTAGGGAATGTTATGTAGGGACATTCCACTCCAGAGGAGTGGGATGGAAGAGTTAGGGGGTAGAGGGTGGGAGGGCGGGGCTGGGAAGGGAGGAAAGAGGAAAATATGATGGAAATGTAACCTGAAGCAACAAATAAATAAATTTATTTGGGTGTATACCCAGAAGTGGTATGGCTGGGTCCTGAGGCAGAGCTATTCCAAGTTTTCCAAGATATCGCCAGACTGACCTCCACAGTGGTTGCACAAGCCTGCACCCCCACCAGCAATGGAGTAGGGTACCCCTTTCTCCATACCCTTGCCAGCATGTCCTGTCATTTGAGCTTTTGATCTTAGACATTCTGACAAGTGTGAGATGGAATCTCAGAGTCCTCTTGAGTTGCATTTCTCTGATGATTAAGGATGTTGAGCATTTCTTCAAGTGTCTCTCAGCCATTAGGGATTCCTCCTTTGTGAATTCTCTATTTAGCTCTGTCCCCCATTTTTTTGATTGGATTATTTGGTTTCTTGGCATTTAATTTGTTGAGTTCTTTGTAGATTTTGGATATTAGTCCTCTGTCAGAAGTGGGGTTGGTGAAGATTTTCTCCCAGTCTGTAGGCTGCCGTTTTGTTTGAATGACAGTGTCTTTTGCCTTATAGAAGCTTTTCAGTTTAATGAGGTCCCATTTATTGATTGTTGATCTCAGATCCTGAGCTGTTGGTGTTCTGTTCAGGAAGTTGTCACCTGTGCCAAAGAGTTTGAGGGTTTTTCCCACTTTTTCTTCTAGTAGATTTAGGGTGACCGGCCTTATGTTAAGGTCTTTGATCCACTTGGATTTAAGTTTTGTACAAGGTGATAAATATGGGTCTAATTTCATTCTTTTACAAGTGGACATCTGGTTGGACCGGCACCATTTGTTGAAGATGCTGTCCTTCTTCCATCATGTCGTTGTGGTTTCTTTGTTAAAAACTAGGTGGCCATAAGTGTGTGGGTCTGTTGCTGGATCTTCAATTCGATTCCATTGATCTACTGGTCTGTTTCTAGACCAATCCCATGCTGTTTTTACTACTATTGCTCTGTAGTACAGTTTGAAATCTGGGATGGTGATACCTCCAGATTTTTTTTTTTTTATTGTACAGGATTGATTTAGCTATTCTGGGCTTTTTGTTGTTCCATATGAAATTGAGAGTAATTCTTTACAAGTCTATAAAGAATTGTGTTGGTATTTTGATAGGAATTGCATTGAATCTATATATTGCTTTTGGTAGGATAGCCATTTTTATTATGTTGATCCTACCTATCCATGAGCATGGGAGATCTTTCCATCTTCTAAAGGCCTCTTCCATTTCTTTCTTCAAGGGCTTGAAGTTCTTGTTGTATAGGTCCTTTACTTGCTTGGTTAGAGTTACCCCCAGGTATTTTATATTGTTTGTGGCTATTATGAAGGGAGTTGTTTCCCTTATTTATTTCCCAGCCCATTTGTTTGTTGTATAAAGAAGGGCTTCTGATTTTTTTAAATTAATTTTGTATCCAGCCACCTTGATGAAGCTGTTTATCAGCTGTAAGAGTTCTCTGGTGGAATTTTTTGGGGAAGTTTCCTCATCTATGTTCATAGCAGCCTTTTTTTGTAATAGCTAGAAACTGGAAACAATCCAGATGTCCCTCAACTGAAGAATGGTTTAAAAAACTGTGGTACATTTACACAATGGAATATTATTCAGCTGTCAGGAGCAATGAAATTATGCAATTTGCAGCCAAATGGATGGAACTAGAAAAGCTCATCCTGAGTAAGCTAACCCAGACTCAGAAGGATGAATATCGCATCTATTCACTTATAGTAGGATTTTAGCTATATAGTAGAGGATATCGATACTACAACCCACGCACCAAAGGGAACATGGACATAGACTTTTTATTTTTTATTCTTTTATTTTTATTTTTTTATTCTTTTTTATCTGTTTGTCAGCTTACTTGTTTGTTTGATTTTTTAGTTCTCTCTCCCTGACAATGAGACACTTTTCACTGGTGATACTGCCTCGTAGACCCCCATTGTATGAGGAGGCTCCTGGCCCTCATATGTCCTATGAACTGGGGTGAGGGACTGTTATATAGGGGCACCCACTCCAGAGAAGCAGGATGGAAGGTCCAGGGGATAAAAAAAAAAATGAAATGTGAAGTTTTGGCCTTTGGTTACTAATTGTCGTAAATTGTTTAGAATAATTAAGAAATGCAAACTAATAGTTATGCAAGCCGGTCATTTTGTTAGGTGCTATGACAGTCTACTATAGTTATTTTCTAAGCTAATCAGAAATCAATTTGCAAAGAGACAAGCAACATTTGCTTATCTTAATATAAGAGATAGATAGGACCTCTTAAAAAACCCGAAGAGATCTGCAGAATATGGCATTCAAAGATGTTCGCTTAACTTTAGATCTTTTTGATATCGAGACATGTCAACTCCTGACAGCACCCCCTATTCTACTCCAAGTAGAAGATGAGCATCAAAGAATCTCCAGTGGGAGATTATTGAATTAGTAGCAAGCCTATCTCTTGGCAGAAAAAACCCCTTGCTCCAACTGTAGACAGAATGCTGCCCAAAAAGGACAAAAATTGGAAGCAGGTAAGTCGACAACCCAGCTCTGCCAAGACAGGGTAGGCAAGTCCTTCATAATTCCTGCTCTACAACCAATGTCTGTCAGAGAAACGGGGCCAAATGACTGAAAATCGATGCTGTAATATATGGAGAGAAAATGGAAACTGTGCAGGCAGCCACTGGTATGTCATTTCTTAGTTTTGGAAGCTGCAGGCCCTGCACTTCCTATATAATCAGACATATTTATCCCTCTCAGGTCTCTGAGGTTGTTGAAGAATGGATAGCTAGAGTCTCATAATTAAATTTTGAGTTGTTTAGGAATCAAGAAAGTGCCCTGGATCTAAGAAGATGTTTCTAAATTATGATGCAAGTTAGTACGAAAACTGAGTTAGATATAGAACTTTAAACTCATGGAGATGGTTAGATAGTAGAACATTAAGGTCAGGTACCAAATACATATGGACTGGACATTGGGAATGTATGCTAAGCCATATAACTCTTATAATTGTGGCCTAATTAACTCTGTTGTTGTGAATTGTATTTATTATTATAAGAGAAAGAGCCATTTATTGAACTGAAAGGGGGAGCTGTTGGGGGGAAAAAGAGATATCTTAAACTTAAAATAAAAGGATGGGGATGGGTGGGTTGAGGCAGAAGAGGATGGGACTGGAGGGGGGAGTAGGGAGGGGATTGCTATTGAGATGTAACTTGAAGAAAAAAATAAATTAATTAATTAAAAACAAGAAAAAAATAAATTTATTTATTAAAAAAATGTAATAACAATCACTAGTATCTGCAGCAACAGAAAAGTAACTGAGAAACTATCAGTTCTGGAAAGCAAATCCCTAATGTTATTAATGACAATATTATTAATGACAACTCTCCTTCTGATGAACATTTCATAGCTGTCCCTTTTTTCCTCCTGCCCTTCCCTCTCCTTCCTTATCATTCCTTTCCAAATCTCATTTATAACTTCATAAAAATGAAAGGAACTTGGATTTTTTTCTTCTTTTTTTTTTTTTTTGCAAAAGCCATGTAGGTAACTTTTGCCTGATTTGTTGATATGGTACAGACATCTGAATTTAATGTTTCAATTAATGTTCTCTAGAAACAGAGCTGGAATCACGGATCAGAGTCAGATTGATTGAGGGCATTTCTACAGAGAAAAACTATGGAGGATGAGGAAATAAGAGACTAAGAAGAGTAATGAAGAAGGGGCTAATAGTTGAGGGTGTGCCGGGCAAGCCCAGCCCAGTGCGTCTCAATGTAGTTCTTAGGTCAGCATTTCAGCTCCAATGAAGACTATACAAAATTGCAAATATTCAGATCAAAGTTGGGTCTGATCCACCAGGGCTTCACGGGCATAAATTATCCCAAAACATATCCTACCTTAAGGCAAGAGGTTGACCTGTTTCCTGCACATGTCGATCAGCCACCGGTTATAAGCAATTGGAGCTGCTGGAATTAATTGTTTAGAGATGATGAATTCTCGAGAGATTGGGAGCTGGTGCTGTGGTCTGATAAAGAGGATCCAGTTCCTATTTGATTTGGAACCAGATGGCTTTGCTCTCACTCCATTTTTTGGGGTATGTTTGTTTGATTCAGTTCTCATAAGCATCACATATAAGTTGGCTGTCATATGCCCACGTTTTGTGGTGCTCTGGTCACTATGGCAGTGAGGAAGAGATTTGAGGTAGTGAATAAACTCACTCTTTATACCAGAATTAAAAGAATTATCCAACGTGTTTTGGGTAAACTGAGGGAGCAGGCTGGGTACTGACTAAAGTAACCCCTTTAGCATAGTGGGTGGTAGAGGCCAACTCCACTTTAGAGAGAGACCTTTTGGGTTAGGGTGAGTTTCTTTGGATGTAGTCTTTTGGCATGTGATTCCTGCACCCTGCATGGATGGATGCCTGAGATAGAGCAGAGAGGAGTGCTGGGAGTTAGGGTGAGTCATTGTCACATGACTTCCTATGTCCTCTCTGTCATGAAAATAAGGCTCCTGCAAGTGGAGGCAATCTTGGGTGCTCAAACTTTAGTCTTGGCCAAAAGTTGAGAATGGAATCAGGTTATAGCAGCACTTGTGCTGTTTAGTTGTTGTTTGTTTTTGTCAAGTTGATACAAGTTGGGTCGTCTGGGAAGAGGGAAACTCACTTAGAAAATGACTCCATCAGGATTCCCTATTGGCAAGTCTTCAGAGCATTTTTTTGATTAATGATTGGTGTTGGAGGGTCAAGCTCATTGTGGGCAGTGCCACCCATGGGAAGGTGTCCCTGAGTGTATAAGAGAGCGGGCTAAAAAAAGCATGAGGAGCAAGCTAATAAGCTGTGTTCCTCCATGAGCTCTACTTCAGTTCCTGTCTCATGGACTCTGCTTTGAGTTCCTTCCCTGATTTCCCCTGACAATTCACTATAAACTAGAAGATGAAACAAACTTTTTCCTCCTCAAGTTGATTTTGGTCATGGCGTTTATCACAGCACTAGAAGCCTAACTGGGACAGGAGAACATGGCTAGCAGTTTGGGATTCATAAACCATGAAAATTATCTAATGGATCTGACTGCCCTTTCTGGTCTGTGTATGCATGCACACATGTATGTCTTTACAAATGTATGTATTAGAAAGCCATTATTTCATTGTTTTAATGTTAAAGTATAAAACAGACATCAAATTCAAGCAGTTTAAGAGATAAATTAGTTATTTTTTAATAGACATTATAAAGAGCAGTTTTAAGATATAATTAAGTATTCATTTAAGCAAGAAGTTATTGTTGCTATTCTTTTTTATTTAATTATTATCACTCCATGTATTCACATGGTTATGAATATATAAATACATCCACTGAATCCATTTAGTGTTGTTTGTACATATATGTTTTTAAGCCTCATCACTTGGAATTGAATAACTAATTAGAGGGATGATCCCTAGGGAAGGCTAATTCTCCTCTCAGCAATCATTATTTACCTATAATTTTTCATTATTTTTTAAAATATTTATTACTTCGGGTTACATCTCCATCACAGTGTTCTCTTTCCACCCTTCCCAGTCCCACCCTCCCACCCTCTACCCCCATCCCTTCCATCCCACTCCTCTGGAGTGGAGTGTCCCTACATATCAGTGCCCCACCCCATTTCAGCAGTCATATGAGGGCCAAGAGCCTCCTTATTCACTGGGAGCCTACAAGGCATTATTTACCTATGGTTTTTCATTTAGGGTTGGGGCCCTGTGAGATTTCTCTCATCTACATTGGCATGTCAACTAGTATTGCAATTGTTCAGGCATATTGTTTAGGCAGCCATATTATTTAGATATCAAGGATGTAGCTTCCCTTTCATATATAGAAGACATAATCTTACAGTATACGTCCTGGTCCTCTGGCTCTTATCATTCCATCCCTCTTCCACGATGTCCCCTGATCTTTAGATGCTAGAGATATGTTGTAGATGTGTTATTTGGGGCTGGAGATTCCACCATCAGCTGTTCTCTGCATTTTGAACAGTATGGCTTTCCATACTGATCTCCTGCTGCAAAAAGAAGCTTCTCTCATGAGGGGTAAGGTCTACACTTATCTGTGGCTGTAAGAATACGCATTTACAATGAAGTTAGGAATTATGTTAGTTTGGGAAAGTGGCAGAAGTAAGTTCTTCTTTAGGCTCCATGAATGACCTTTCTTCTACTCCTGAGTATTGTTCAGTAAATGCACCTACAGATGATTAAAATAGAATTCACAAACAAAAAAGCTGAAGTATAAAAGTTCATTGCTATGAGTCTGTGTACAGAGGGGCATAGCCACCATCATTATTAAGACCTAGCATGGTTACATCATGCCATAATGAACCACAAATACATATTTCAGTAGCTACTACACCTATTTTTCCCAGCAAGCCTGGGGAATTAATATATCTATTTTTGCTTGCTTTTTTGTGTCTGTAGGGTTAGTTATTCTGGAAATGTTGCATAAATGGAACAATAGAAACTGTAGGTTCATATGACTGGTTCCTTTTATTAACATATTTTAAAGACATACCTATAATTTATCATGATCCTGACGTCAAATTTTCTCGTGGATGAGTAATGTAGCACATGCTATCGTGCATGGATAAAATGCATCTCATCCATTGATATGTTGGTATAAATTTGCTTATTTGTGTGTCGAGATATTACAAATAACTGTTATACATATTTATTATTTGTGGACCTGTAGTTTCAAATCTTGGATGCATAGACAGGACAATTATTGGGTCTTATGCAAGTGCTATGTAGAACATGTTGAGACACTGTCCCGGGGAATGATACTCCTCTCCACTTCAGTGAGCAATATTTAAGGGTTCTATTTTTGTACATTCTTGAGAAATTTGTGGTTATTTCCCTGTTTTGTTCCAGTTCTTAAGTCCTTGCCATGTAATGGATATGAAGTTATGTGCTATCTCTGATTTACATATACCTGATCAGTAATGTTGAATTTGTCTATTGGCCATCTGGATCTCTTATGTTATTAAATAGGCATTCAAATAGGGCTTCTGGTTTTAGATTTTTTTTTCTTTTTTTTTTTTTTACTTTATTTTTTATTTCTTCAAGTTACATCTCAATTGAAATCCCCTCCCTACCCCACCTCCAGTCCCACCCTCCCACCCTCTTCCTCCTCAACCCACTCATCCCCTTCCTTTTTTTTTTAAGTTTAAGATATATCTTTTCCCCCCAACAGCTCCCCCTTTCAGTCCAATAAATGGCTCTTACTCTTATAATAATAAATACAATACAAAACAACAGAGGTAATTAGGCCAAAATTATGAGAGTTATATGGCTTGGCATACAATCCCAATGTCCAGTCTATATGTATTTGGCACCTGACTTCAACATTCTACTGTCGAACTATCTCCATGAGTTTAAAGTTCTATATCCAACTCAACTTTCATCACAATTTAAAAAGCATCTTCTTAGAACACCCTCTTGATTCCCAAACAACTCAAAATTTAACTATGAGACTCTAGCTATCTATTCTTCAACCACCTCAGAGACCTGAGAGGGACAAATATATCTGATTATATAGGAAGTGCAGGGCTGCAGCTTCCCAAACTAAGAAATGACATACCAGTGGCTGCCTGGACAGCTCCCATTTTCTCTCCATACATTACAGCATCAATCTTCAGTCATTTGGCCCCATTTCTCTGACAGACATTGATTGTAGAGCAGGGGTTATGAAGGACTCGCCTACCCTGTCTTGGCAAAGCTAGGCTGTCGACTTACCTGCTTCCAAGTTTTGTCCTTTTTGGACAGCAGTCTGTCTACAGTTGAAGCAAGGGGTTTTTCCTACCCTGTCTTGGCAGAGTTAGGCTGTCGACTTCCCCGCTACCAAGTTTTGTCCTTTTTGGACAGCAGTCTGTCTGCAGTTGGTGCAAGGGGTTTTTTTCATGCCAAGAGAAAGGCTTGCCACCAATTCAACCATCTTACAGTGGAGGTTCTTCGATGCTTATCCTCTACTTGGA
>CAJQZJ010003646.1:11706316-11718263 GCA_907164525.1 Lophiomys imhausi
GACCACCCGCTGAGCCCCCTGTTTGTTCCTTGCTAAGGCTTCCACTATCTCGCAACCTTTTCTAAGTGGGTATAAGTTCAACCTGATGTGTGGGGAGCCCAATAGGACAGCGATCTATGGCCAAATGGACCCTGATTCTGCCTGCTGTAAGTTGGGATCGATCTTACCAGGCGCCTCACCAAATGGGAGTTCCCGAATCCCGCGTTTAGTGGCCTCCGTGTCTGTGAGAGATGGGGAGAGCCTTGCCCTGGGACTTTTAACAGTCCCTTGGGAGCTGTGAGTGTTCGGGGGGGGGGTCTAGCCCCTCCGGTTTTTGCACAGTGCCCAATATCTCTGTGTTTTTTATGGCTCTTTTTTCCCCGCGTTCAGAATGCATCAGTGTAGGTCGCCGCCATCTTCGCTCCCCTGGTTTTAGATTTTTAGCTGGATTACATTTTTAGTTTCATAGTTAGTTGTAGGGTTTTGTTGTTTGTTTTACTTAACATTTGTCCAGATGCAAATCTTTTAACATATAAAATTTGAAAAAGTTTTCTCCAGTTCTGTTCATTTTTTTTCAGTTGCAATGGTGTGCAATGAAGCACAAATGTTTCTAATTATAATGAAGTTCAATTATCTTTTGTTGCTCATGCTTTGATGTCAAATCTAAGAACGTGTTGCTTACTATCATAAGATATAGACATAGCTTTTCTTTACAGACAGCTTTGTAATTTTTGTTCTTACATGTATATCTTGTTTCTTTTTAATTAGCTTTTGTATGTGATTTGAGATAAAGAATACAAATCCCTCCTCTTTTTTCTTAATATCTCTTTTTTTAACTAAACTAAATAAAATAAAATGTAATTACTTCATCTTCCCCTTCTTTACCTCTCTCCAACCCCTCCTATGTCCTCTCTTTTGCATACAAATGGCAAATTGCTACATTTGTTGAAAAGCCTTCATTTTTGGAAGTTCTTGTGTGAATGTATGTTGTTGACATGGGCTTAGCCATATTGATGTATTGACACACATATTGACAGTGTGTGCAGAATGTGTCCAGTATAAATCTCTTCCCCTACATGCTTATGCTTTGAAGATGATTAACCTACAGAGATTGCTCCTGCAGAGATTAGATAAATCTACTTCCTTTATTCAGCTCCTATAGGGATTAGCTAAACCTTGTTTATCTATACAGAACAATCCTGCCTCTTTTTTTCACCTGTTTGCCTCTTTAAATCTACATAATAAACACTCAGAGCTATTGGGGTTCTGAGGCTTTCCCATCAGAGTGTTCAATATACCCAATATTACCCAATTCCAAATCTTCTGTTCATGTGTGTCCCTCCATTTATTTATCATGCCAGTCAGGACAATCCCTGGAGTTGTTCCAGTACATGGCACTGCATTTTCCTTAGAAGTACCTGCAATCTTCTATCAAAAGTCTATTCTGTATTGACTCCCTTCATGGGAGTGTGGGGAGCTAAAGCTCATTAGGTGAACCATGAAATATGTAGGTTTTTACATTGCCAAAAAGCAATAAAATTAAAGATTAATAACACGTGAATTTGTTAAAGCTCATAATTGTGTACAAACTTAAAATTATACTCTTCCACAGCTAATAGATCAAGAAAGAAATGAAAAGATGTATTAGAGAATCCTTCAAGATGAATGAAAGTAAAGTGATAATGTTATAATATGTATCTAGCCATGCTTACCAGGGAATTTATAGCTCAAGTACTCCACTAAGAAGCAAGAAATATCTTTAATGAATGATCTAATCTTTCTTCCAAACACAGAAGGAAGAGAAAGGCAAACCACATTTAACATGAGCCAAATGAAATAAATAATAAATATTCTCATGTCAAATAATGATATACATAGCAGAAAGTCATTGCAACTTAAACCTGCCTCTTTGAAAGCATAAACAAAATTGACACATTTGTAAATAGACATTTTTTTCTCTACTTACAAATAGAGAAAATTACTAAAATTAAGCAAGAGTATATTGCTGGTAGTCCCAAAGAAATGTAGGAATACTATGAATTATTGCATGTGTGACATTAAATAGCTTGTATAAAATATATAAACCCCCACGAAAACACAATTATTAAAACTCATATAAAGAGTTCATAATTGAATGGATCTACAGCAAGTGACATAAACTTAAAAAAACAAACAAAACAACAACAAAAAAACAAAAATCGAGCATTACCCATAAAGAAAAGACTAGACCCAGATGGTTTCACTGTCAAAACCTATCAAATATTTAAAGACCATATAATTTCACAAACTTTCCAGTAATACAAAAGAAAGGAACATTTAACACAATACTCCTATTAAGTCAATCCTTCATCAAAGCCTGGCAAAGTTAGTTTAAAAAACTGACATCAGCATTGCTTATGAATATTGCTATTAAAATGTCAAACTTAATACATGCAGCATAAATAAAAATGATGTGTCACAGGAATATAAGTTTAGTTCAGTATTCATAAAGAAATGCAATATATAATATGACTGACTAAAAGTAATGTTTTTTAATCACCTTAATAATTGCAAGAAAAATTATAAAATATCCTATAGTGTTTTATGATAAAAAGTCAAGAAAAGGATTGCAATTGAAGGGAGTTTCCTGAACATGGCAATGGACATATGAAGAAGCTCACAGTTATCATTAATAACACATGAATATTGGGTGTTTTCACCATAACAAAGGAATCTGGACACCAGCCACATTTTTTTCAGCATTCTGTTGGGGAATAGAGCTAGTGGGTCAGAAAAAAAAAATGCAGCACCATTCAGAGCATAAAGAGAAAGTAAAAGGAAAACTATCTAGTTACAGATTATACAATACTGTATAAAGAAAGCTATTAGAGTTAATAACGGTTCAAAGATGATGGAAGATACAGGAGAAGTACACAAACATCAACCCTATTTCTGTATTGCTTCATGACATAAATACTCAGCAGGGTAGGAACAGAAGTGAGTATCTACAGCTCCTTGATCACAGAGATAGCTAATCCAAATCAAAATGGTCAAAAAAATTTTGAAAGAATTTCATCAGAACAACATAATAAAATGTCCAATGACCAACAAAGAAGCGGGTGATACCATTAGTCATTAGAGAAATGTAAATAAGAACCTCATAATTGTGGTATGAGTTTACTAAACTAATTATGAGAATGTTTTTGTTTAATCCCATGTGTGAGGCTGCTTAAGACACAGGTGTAAAGGTGAGCTAGCAGGAGCGTGGCTTCACTAGCTGAGCAAATTTAACTCAGAGGACTTTGAGAAAGGGATAAAAAGCCAAAACTCTGAGGAGAAGGGTTCTCTCTACAAAGAAGAGAAAAGGGGGCTAAAGGAAGTAGGAGAAGAAAAAGGCTCTACAAAGAAGTAAGAGAAAAGGGGTCTCTACAAAGAAGTAGGAGAAAAGACTCTATGAGGAAGTGAGAGAAAAGGGGCTACAAAGAAAAGAAAGAGCTACAAAGAAGAAAGAGGTTGCTGCTTTCCTGGCTGCTGGTGCTCCCCCCAAACTGCTGCTTGTTCTTCCTGCTGCTGTCTCCTGGTTTGCTGGAGTTTTAGAGACTGGTATTACCCCTAAAGAACCCAATGACCTTAATCAGCAGGAAGTAGCTCAAAGAAAACTCTGTTCCTTTTCCCTCTAACCTTCTTTCTCTCCTGCATAAGTTTGGGGGGTTGGAAGGAATGGGGGTTTAATGGGAGGCGTAAGGTATTAAGTATGACAAAACAAATTAGAGTATGTAATTAAGTATAGTATAAAAATAATAAAAGCCATCTTGTTACACATAATAATCTCTGTATATCCAGTGGAGTGACTAGAACCCAAAAGTCAAGTAACAACCAAAGATAGCGTGGATTTAGAGAAACCAGAATTTTTATACCCTGATGAAGGGAAAGTAAAATGTTGCAGACACACTGGAAAAGAGTCTGCTCACTCATGTGAGGAGTGGAGAAATCCTTGAGGTAATATATAAATAGTGAATGAAGTACTGAGAATATGTATTGTTGACATGGGTACAGCCATGTCAAGGATCCTAATGCCTCAGAGTCATGGAAGCAGCAAAGCCTTCCCCAGGGAACACTGAGAGGGATGACAAAGCCTTCCTCTGGTGCAAATCTGAATGTTGACAGTCTGTGAAAGTACAAGGGTTTATGGAAGATTGGCCAGTGTGTACAAAAACCAGCAACTGTGGTTTCCTCCACCCAGAGGACCGCAACCCGAGACTGCTAGGAGACTGCAAACTGCTCATCCTGTGTTATGTATACTACACACACTGAGGTTCTGGATTGTTGGTGGTGGAGCTCCAGCAGAGTAAACACAGCCTACTTGACCCTAATTTTTTTTTCCATACTTGTATCATTGAGTTTTTTCTTTCTCCATTCTCTCACTAGCCCAGTGAAGGTTCCAGAACCAAGCTGTGCAGGATACAGCAACTCATAGTGTATTAGGAAAGGTTCTCTAGAGGAATGAAACAGAGAGAGAGAGAGAGAGAGAGAGAGAAAGAGAGAGAGAGAGAGATTTATTAGATCCACTTACATGAAAGAACATGACTAGCCCAGCAGCCCAGCAATGGCTGTCTGGACACTAGAGAGGCTGAGAACCAGGTAGATTCCCCATCCAGGAAGTTCAACAGTGCTAACTGGTGCTCAAATGTGAGATGTTCCTTGCAGAATCACTGTTATTGATTCACACTGAAAGGTCAGATGCTGTGATCTGAAGAACCATATCAGCAGCAACAGACCCACTCAGAAAGAAGTGCTCATAGCCATGTGCACATGTTGCTTTTTCCTTGAACATCTTTTGCAGTCAGGCTGCCAGCTGGAAGGTACTTCCATGTTAAAGACAAGCCTTCCTCCTTGCCACCCCCACACCCTGTAGTATCTCCCATGTCTCTCTTCTCTAGAGATGTCTACACAGACATGCAAGTCCATTTACCCCATCCCAGATCTGGCTTAATTCAGCCAATTTGATACTCAAGAGCAGCCGTCACACATGAAGTTACCATATGACCCAGTCACTTCACTCTCAGTATGTTGCTAAGAGAAATGAATTACACATGTACACAAAAGTTTGTACATGAACACTTGCCTCAGCATTATCGACAATAGCCATGACGTGGAAACCACTCACAGCTTCTCAATGATGAGTGGATATTGTCCTTCCGTGCAATGTGAAATTGGTTCATGACACATAAACTCAAGTGTTGGTATATGCTGCTAGAAGTTGAACAGACTTGGGAATGTTGTATAAGGTTTTTCTGATCCCACATCTGACAGAGGGCTAATATCCAAAATTTACAAAGAACTCAAGAAATTAAATGCCAAGAAACCAAATAATCCAATCAAAAATGGGGGAAAGCACTAAACAAAATTCACAAAGGAGGAACTCCTAAAGTCTGAGAGACACTTGAAGAAATGCTCAGCATCCTTAATCATCAAAAAATGCAACTCAATATGACTCTGAGATTCCATCTCACACCTGTCAGAATGGCTAAGATCAAAAGCTCAAATCACAGTACATGTTGTGGAGAAAGGGGAACCCTCCACCATTGCTGGTGGGAGTGCAAGCTTGTACAACCACTATGGAAATCAGTCTGGTGATTTCTTAGAAAACTTGGAATAGCTCTACCTCAAGACCCAGTCATACCACTTCTGGGTATACATCCAAATGATTCCTCACCAACTCACAAGGACATTTCTTCATCTATGTTCATAGCAGCCTTATTTGTAATAGCTAGAAACTGGAAACAGCCCAGATGTTCCTCAACAGAGGAATGGATAAAAAGCAAAACAAACAAACAAACAAACCAGCCAACCAACCAACCAAACCAAAAACTGGAACATCTACACAATGGAATACTACTCAGCCATCAGAAACAATGAAATCATGCAATTTGCAGCCAAATGGATGGAACTAGAGAAGCTCATCCTGAGTGAGCTAACCCAGACTCAGAAGGATGCTCATGGCATCTATTCACTTGTAATCGGATTTTAACCATATAGTACAAGATAACTATACTACAGCCAATGCACCAAAGGGAACATGAACATAGACTTTTTTTTTGTCAATGAGACACTTTGCCCTAGTGGTGCTGCCTTGTAGGGCCCCATTGTATGAGGAAGCTCTTACCCTTCATATGACTGCTGAACTGGGGCAGGGGACTGTTATGTAGGGACACTCTACTCTGAAGGAGTGGGATGGAAGGGATAGGGGTAGAGAGTGGGCGGGCAGGACTGGGAGGGGTGGAAAGAGGGTATGGTGATGGAGATGTAACCTGAAGTAATAAATAAATATTAAAAACAAACAAATAAAAAGACTTGCTATTTTTTTCTAAATTCAGTATTAATGTGACATGGACAATTCAGTACATTTTCCAACTTTTAACTTTGAAAAGATTTAAATTAAATGAACTTTGCTTATCTAATATAGGAATAAACCAAGTACCCTTCATCCAGGTTCTTTCAATGCAAGGATTTTGAACATTCATGATACAATGTCCAAAATGAATATAATAATTATATGTAATATACTCAATACAATAAATAATATAATACATATAAATTAATATCCAGATGATATTTATCAGACTTCACTGTATTTCTCCAGCTGCTAAAGCCATATTTATTTGTTTGGTTTTTTTGGGGGAAGGGATTTTCTGTATAGATCAACTGTGCCTAGAACATGCAGCCTTCTAAAAACATATATACTACTGTGTCCAGTGTCTTCTCACCTTTTCCAATACACAACATTGCACTTTTCCCTTCTTTTAATCCATGTCACTTCCATGGTTTTCTGTGTTATTCATAAATTTAGACACCTCTGAAGAACCCCAGAGATCTTCGTAATAGAACAGCCTCTGATTGAGGTTTGCACGGTACATCCTCATAGCAGGATAGATGTGTTCTTTCAGAAGGAGCAACATAGGAATGAGATGTCTTTTCAGTAATCGTACCAGGATGGTTATGTACCTCAGCATTGGTGATACTACATCGAGCACTTCAGCAAGGTGATATTTGCTGGATTTTTTTTTCACTGCAAATCTATTATTTCATGCAGTTACCAAGAATTTGTATGAGCTATACTTTAGTCCATGTGAATAGTGAGTTTCTCATGAAATTTCATCCCCAAATGGTACCATCTACCATTTAATCCTACCCTAGTCATTGCCAATATGGAGTTCCGTCCGTGTTCTCACTTCAGTTGGAGTTACTTTATCTACTTGTCTGTCTCTATTTATGTCCATTTAGGTGTTAATTTTATTGCAATCAAATCAAATGTAGTATTTCTATATGAACAATAATAAAATAACATTATTATTTTATCCCAATCATTCCAATTTTGTTTCTTAGTAATACTTCTGTTTAGCTCTTAATCCTGTCTTCAAAATATTTCGTATCTTTTTGCTGACTTTTAAATTTTTGCTACCCTAAATTATTCTATGATCTTTTTCTTTTTTACAGGGAGCCATAATTCTGCTTTAATACTGAATTTTAGTTTGAAGTGTAGTTTTTGGACAGTTTTACAAAGTAGACTTTTTCTTCTGAAGTTATTGTATTAATTTCATTTCCTGTTACTGCATAAACTACTTCAGTGAAAGCAACTTAGATAAGAAAGTTTATTTTAGCTCCCTGCTTCAGGTTACAGCCTATCCTGGGTGTGCAGGAGAGGCAGGGCATCATAAACTTGAAATAGCTGGACAGATTACATCTGCATTAAAAAAATAAAATTAAAAAAATTAAAAAGAGCAGTGAGTGCTTGTGTGTTAGCTCACCTTTTCTCCTCTTATGCCCTCCTGGATGCCCTGTCTAGGGAATGGTGTCACCTACAGTGAGAGAATCTTCCCACCTCAATTAATACAATCAAGATAGTTTCCCACAGGCATGCCAAAAGCCTGTCTCTCTGTTGAGTTCTTCCATTCTTTCCATCCAAGAAAGAGACATTTCCATTGTCTTTTACAACTTGGACATTTTGAAGACCATCAGATGATTATTTCATAGAATATCAGTCAGTTGAGGTTTGCCTAAATGTTTCCTCATAACTAAATGGAGATTGTGTCCACTTAAAGAGAGAACAAAATAGAAATGATACAACTCATAGCACGTGTCTATCACAAAGACAAACTTCCAGTTTCATCACACCGAGCTCTCACATCTGTAACTCACACTCACAAAATGCTACAGGAGGAAACTCCTGAGACCAAACTCACCCAATCCAAGTTCACACACCAAGTGTCTAGTTCTTCCAGAGGACCTAGTTCAACTTGCAGCCCCCGCATGGAAGCTCACCTCTCAAATGTATGCTTTATGTTTTAGAAAATATATAGTTATTCATCCATTCATGTGTGTGTGTGTGTGTGTGTGTGTGTGTGCAACATATGGAGGTCAGAAAACAACCTCTGTGGAACAATTCCCTTGAGCCACAATGTGGGTCCTGATTTGCTCCTCAGGCTTGATGGTAGTCCCCCATGTATTAGATGTTACTTTCACATGACAAATAACAGATGGGAAATCAGTCCTCTGAGAATCCAGCTTTCAAAAACTTTTTTGATAGAAGATGTTAGATACTGGGTACCAGAAAGCTCAGATTGTTGAGTTAATGTCTTCAAGGAGACATGAAAAATTCAACCTCCATGCCAACTATGTATGAAGAGTAAACCATTGTGTGTGCACCTGCATATTAAAATCCTAAGTTCAAGTTGATAATAATGGCAATAATTATATAATAGTTCATGTTTTAAAAAGTTATGTGTATAGAGATGTAAGTAGCTGTGTGCTATGTTGATTTCAGTCACACACACACACACATATATATACACATACATATATAATGTTTAATGGTTATCTTCTGGAACCTGTAACAGTTCAAATGTCAATACAAATGTGACCTTTGTAGGAATGATGTTTGAGATTGGAATTGTCAACTTATCTAAGAACCCAGAGTCCATAGGCATTTTCAGAAAAGTGACTCTAAATAATAGGATAACCTACTGTAATTTAGAAATACAAAAATTTTTAAGATCAAGGTACTCATGAGAAGTAGAGCATGGAATTTGTCACATATTTTAATTACTAATATCACTGGTAGTTCATTTCCTCTGTGTTGAAATAGTGTTGCTAATAACTACCTAACCAGGATAGTGGTAAAGACTATCAAACACTACAGAGGCCAACCTTGCTTTTTTCAAGGTCGTACCTAGTGTCAGTTACAAATGAGATGCACTCTTAAATTTACCTTTCTTCAGACACTGCCTCACTCTGCCATTATTTATTTATTTTTATGTTTATTTATTGCTTCAGGTTACATCTCCATCACAGTGCCCTCTTTCCACCCCTCCCAGTCCCGCCCTCCCACCCTCTGCCCCCATCCTACTCCTCTGGAATGGAGTGTCCCTACATGTCAGTCCTCCACCCCAGTTCAGCAGTCATATGAGGGCCAAGAGCCTCCTCATACACTGGGGGCCTACAAGGCAGCGCCACTAGGGCAAAGTGTCTCATGGACAGGGAACAAAGTCTATGTTCCTGTTCCCTTTGGTGCATTGGTTGTAGTATATTTATCCTGTACTATATGGCTAAAATGCGATTACAAGTGAATATATGCCATGAGCATCCTTCTGAGTCTGGGTTAGCTCACTCAGGATGAGCTTTTCTAGTTAGATCCATTTGGCTGCAAATTGCTTGATTTCATTATTTCTGATGGCTGAGTAGTATTCCATTATGGAGATGTACCACAGTATTTTTTTTTTTTATCCATTCCTCTGTTGAGGATCATCTGGGTTGTTTCCAGTTTCTAGCTGTTACAAATAAGACTGCTATGAACATAGATGAGGAAATGTCCTTGTGATTTGGTGAGGAATCATTTGGATGTATACTCAGAAGTGGTATGACTGGGTCTTGAGGTACAGCTATTCCAAGTTTTCTAAGAAATTGCCAGACTGATTTCCAAAGTGGTTGTACAAGCTTGCACTCCCAGCAGCAATGGAGGAGGGTTCCCCTTTCTCCACAACCTCTCCTGCATGTACTGTGATTTGAGCTTTTGATTTTATCCATTCTGACAGGTGCAAGATGGAATCTCAGAGTTGTCTTCAGTTGCATTTCTCTGATGATTAAGGATGCTGAGCATTTCTTCAAATGTCTCTCAGCCATTAGAGATTCCTCCTTTGTGAATTCTCTGTTTAGCTCTGTTCTCCATTTTTTTTTTGATTGGGTTATTTGGTTTCTTGGCATTTAATTTCTTGAGTTCTTTGTAAATTATACATATTAGCCCTCTGTCAGATGTGGGGTTGGTAAAGATCATTTCCCAATCTGTAGGTTGCAGTTTTGTTAGAGTGACAGTGTCCTTTGCTGTACAGAAGCTTTTCAGTTTCATGAGGTCCCATTTATTGATTGTTGGTCTTAGATCCTGAGCGGTTGGTGTTCTGTTCAGGAAGTTGTCACCTGTGCCAATGAGTTCCAGGCTTTTCCCCACTTTCTCTTCTATTAGATTTGGTGTGTGAATCCTTATGTTAAGGTCTTGATCCACTTGGAGTTATGTGTTGTACAAGGTGATAATTATGGGTCTACTTTCATTCTTTTGCATGCCAACATCCAGTTGGACCAGCACCATTGTATGGTTTTGGCTTCTTTGTCAAAAAATAAGCCACCATAGGTGTGTGGGTTAATTTCTGGGTCTTCAATTTGATTCCATTGATCCACTGGTCCGTTTCTATACCACTCTGCCCCTTTTAACATGGGTGCCATCTGCTATGACGAGGGTCAGACCTATAGTACATGGACCTGACATGGATGAACTGCTTTGGGAATGGCTAAAAGCCACTGCTGGGCTTATCATCTTTGCTGTGAATAGTACTGTTATTAATAATATAAAGGTAAATTTCAGCTTCCTGTGTCTACGCATCTTTCTTTTTCATCATTTTGTTCCTTCTTTGTCACAGTGGTTTGACTTACAGGGTGCAAGGCTACACAGAAATTCTACAATTGCTTTAGTAAAACCTGGGTTTTGTCTGTGGTACTGTCAATGATTGAGGCAAGGAGAAGACCCACTTCACTGAGCTCTGCTTCATAACAGCCTCTAGGAGAACAATTTCCTCCTTTGTGGCAGTTTTATTATTGTGGCTTTCATCTCAACAGGCAGAATAAATGCAACCCTCATCAGAAGAGTGCCAGACAGCCCATCAAGTAGTGCCCTGACTTCTCACATGGGCAACACAGTTTTTAAAATGTAATATTGGCCTGTTTGTTTGGTTCCCTTTCCTTAGAGAAGCAGCTAGAATATTGAATAAGGCTTTGTTGTAGAACTGTTAATTCTTTATGAAGCTCTATTCATACATGACAGACTTTCTTTTCTCCAATTCTTTTACTTATCCTCATCATACAAGTATGTACGTGACAGAGAAGAGTCCTTTGTCATATGCTACAATTCACTTCCAGATAAGTTAGAAATCATACCAAGGTCTAATTTAAGGTACTCACGTTCAAAATATTTAATGTGAGCTTTCAGAATTGTAACACTAAGCTAAACCTTGCATTGAAAAAAAGTGTAAAAGTTAAGATTGTTCTTATCTAAACTGTCCACATCCTCATTTCCAATCTCAGGATACATGCCCAGTGTTCCTGTTAATAGTTTTAGGGCTGTGCACTGTTGATATAGCTGGTAGAGTGTTATTTCTGAGCTCTAACCTCTTACTCTACCTTCTTATCTACCATAAAACTTGGACAAATTATTAAACTTCTCTGTTCATTGAATAGGCTTCTACTTAATCTCTACTATGGGATGGGCACCATTCTGATCTCTGGACACGAAGTGCAGAGATAAAACTCTATGCCCAAATCATGTGTATATGTCACTGGAAAGGTCAACAAATTATAAATGCGTGTGTGCTACATTGAATCTAATATAGTTCTGAGAATGTGTGTGTGTGTGTGTGTGTGTGTGTGTGTGTGTGTGTGTGTGTGT
>CAJQZJ010003646.1:11730991-11785864 GCA_907164525.1 Lophiomys imhausi
TGTGTGTGTGTGTGTGTGTGTGTGTGTGTGTGTGTGTGTGTGTGTGTATGCGTGCCCATGGAGGCTAGAAGAGGGCACAAGAGCACCTTGGAATTATAGGCAGTTATGAGTTATCAGAAATGGGTCCTGAAAACCGAACTTAAGTCCTCTGGAATAGTACCAGGGGCTATAACTGCTAATCCATCTCTCTAGTCCCCAAACTCAACATTCCTTTTTTGCTGTTCTTGTTAATGACAGTGGTGATCTCACATTCTCAGGCTAGAAACCTCATGCTGTTCTTTTGTTTCCTTCTCTCCCCAACTTTTCTCCCTTCACTTCCAAGGTGTGTCATGTTCATACACTTTAGATACCCTGAGAGGTAATCGTGACTGTAGAACGTGACTGCAGAACCAAGATTAACTATTGATTTTGTGTCTTGGTTCTGCAGCCCACTGGACATAGAAATTTGCATAAAGCATTCCTAAACCATCAAGATGAGAGCATCTCATGAGATGGTTGCAAAGCCAAATGAGTTAATATGTGTAAGTCACCCAGCAAGACTTTATGAACATCAGCTTTTATTATTATACTTTTTTTTAAAACTAATTTTCAGTTGAGTTTCCCTAAAGAAAATTCTAGCATCCATACTCTTCCTTGCCCCCAAATTCTTTTAGGTTTTTAGAGAATGATAACTATTTTCCAACCTTAAATACCTTCTAACAGGCCTGAGGCATTCTTTACTTCTTTTCCCACAGTATATAAGACTAGTATGCTGTTTGATAAATCCATGCTACTGCGCTTCCAGGGCCACACTCACTGAGAAAACACTGACCACTAGTCTACCCGGATCCAGTGTTTGCAGATTGACTGGACTTGCTCTTTTCACTCTGAAGTCCAATTAGCAGACCCATTAGGCCCTCTCATTGACCCCTAATCAAGTTGTTATCAGTAGTAATGAGCATATCGAGTCAATTTCTTTCATTACAGTATCCTGTTTCTTAAATGCTGAGAAGGACAAAGTCCTCTTTCTAAACCACTTAGAGAAACCCATGTACACTGCCCCCAAATCGCACCCTCATCTTGTCACTCTAGAGAAAAATGAAGTCTGCATTCAACCGTTCATTGAGCAAACTCCACCTAGTGAAAAGGCCTGGTATCTGGACAGGGAATGCTTGCTGCCCACTGCGCGATAGAAGGAGACACTGGCTGAGATGACCTTGAAGTCATCTTCACTCAGCTTGTTGTCCCAGCCAGAAGCCCTGTGGGCTTTATGATGCCAAACTTTGTCGTGCCCTCAGACAGAACCAGCACCTTAACATTGGTACTTCCTCTGCATCATCGAATTGGTCACACACATTCCTGTGTTATAATGACATGAATCTTCAGTGCAGCTGCCCAACAAGAAAGCACACATCTTAGGGAGAGGCACCGCATCTCAGCCAGCTATAGCAAAAACTGCTGCCTCGGTGGAAATGCTAGTCAATAGATATTTGATGAATGAACTAATGCGTGTCAGTAGACACGGTGTCATCATTTAAATCAAATATATACAAGCTTAGTATCAGCTTATCCCTCACTTAGCAGCTTTCTTCCCCATCTATAGGATTATTATGATAATGCAGAGCTGATGTGAGGATTAAATAAAATAATGTACATGAACACAGAGACTGCCATACCTGGGAGACGGTAGATGGCTCTTTTATGTTAATGCGCGCACACACACACACATGTACACACACACACACACACAGACACACACACACACACAGACACACACACACACACACACACACACACACACACACACAGAGACACACACACACACACCCAGTACATAAATACAGGCTGGCGGTGCTTAGGTTGTGAGAAATTTTCCTTCTGTGAAAGACACAAGGCTCTATTGATTTTCCTTGTGAATTCTAAATTGCCTGGAGTAAATGCAGGGAGATTCACTCTGAAGTAAGTACTAGGCTTTCATTCTAGCATCTGCTTTGTATCAGTTCATTTCTGAGCTACACAGTCTGCAATCTTGAAACTGCAGGTTCATCAGAGAATTCATGATGGCTGATAAATGCTCACATTATTACAATGAAGACTGTACTAGACGATGTGTCACTGGAAGCGTTGATGACCTTTAGCAAGACAGTAGGGGCTGGGTGATGTGTTCCCAGATCTCACTAACAAGATGATATTATTTAGATTTTTGTTTTGGTTGCCTAGTTACCATTCCTGTAAATCTTTCTGTGTTGCTTGTAAAGGTTAAAAAAGAAAAAAAAAAACAGTAAGTACACACAGTTTTAATTTTTTCTTAAAAATGACTGCCTTGTTTACAGATGAAGACTTCTCTAGGAAATGTCATCATTAGCATCAGCTGTCAATCTGACACAAACCTAGAGTCAGTCGCCCTGGAAGAGGGAACCTCAGCTGAGGAGTTGCCTTCCTCACATTGACCTGTGGGCATGTTTGTGTGGCATTTTCTTGATTGCTAATTGGTGTGGGAGGGCCCAGCCCACTGTGGGAATTGCTGTCCCTGGGAAGGTGGTTCTGACTGACATAGAAGGAAGGCAGAGCAAGCGAGCGCGAGCCAATAAGCAGGGCTCCTCCGTGGTCTCTGCTCCAGCTCTTGCCTTGAGCTTCTGGCTCAATGGGAACTATAACCTATAGGGTAAAATAAACCATTTCTGTCCCCAAATCGCTTTTGATTGAAATGATTTATCACAGCAACAGAGGCAGGGAAGACCTAGTTTGAGGAAGGAGATGAAGATAATTAGAAGGGGTTCAACTGTTTTCATAAAATACCAGGGAAAGAGGAAAGAGAAACTGATATATACCAGTTGTACTGGAAAGAGGCACAGCTCCCTCAAATGAGATATTACAAAGCAAGAGAATACAGATTGAACCTACCACCTCATGATAGACAAAGCCCGAATAATTTCACTAGCATTGAAGGAGATGGACTATCTGGGGTGCCTTAGTAGTGATTACTTGATGCTTGTTTTTCCCTCACTGACTTTTCTGGAAAATAGGTATGGATATTTCTAGTATCAGCATGTCATATTTTGTCCACGGACATTAAAAAGAACAGGAGCAAAAGCTTATTAATTTTTCTCACCTTTTTGTTAATTTCTTGAGAATTTCATTCAATGTACTTAGATCTTTATCAATCTCTTCCCCTCCCCAGCTCCCCTAGATTCAGCTCTCCTCTTTGCCATCCAGCCAGTAGTATTGTATCACCTCTATTATTTAAAAAAACTCATCCAGTCCAATTTAAATACTTTTGGATGTGGGGCCTTCAATCAGAGCATGATTGACCTCTCAGGGGCCATGCCCCTAAAGAAAATGGACTCTCCCTCTTGGAGAATATGTAAATTCACCCTACTTCCAGTTTGCTTTCAGTGCTTCTGCTTGTGGTTGAAGATGTGGTCTCTCAGCTTCCTGCTCCAGCTGCCTGCTGACATGTGGTCTCTACCTTTAAAGACTGTAACCCACCAGGACCATAAGCCGAAATAATCTCCTTCCTGGTTTGCCTTGGTCATGCTATTTACAGAGAAATAACAAAGACTGTCCTTTATTTAAAACAACTTGGCCATGTGATAGTTTCCAATCTCTCTGGTATGTTCCATCAGTAAATATATGAACACATCTTTATATAATACTGAGCCACAGATTACTAAGGACTTGTAGAAAGTTTCAAATCAGGAAGTATATGTTCAAGTTCCATTGTTCTGTTTGTCCTTGCTACTTTGGACCCCATGAAACTTTATGTGAATCTTAGAATAGGTTTTTCTATTCTGGACAAAAGCATCATGGGAGTTTTAATAGAAATTGCCTCAATTCTGCATGTCACCATGAGTGACAATGACATGCAGAGTGACAAATTTCACGTCTGTGAACATGGAGTATCTTCCCATTTGTTTATGCCCTCATTAGTTTCTCCAGGAAATGTTTGATCAATATGATGAATAAATTTTTTTAATCTTTCATGCCATTATCCCAAGTGGTGAAATCCCAAAATATCAGAATCTTGAAATATAAAATCTCAAAAGATCAGCATCTCTAAAATATTACCTAGAAAAATAATTGTAATGATTTTATAAAAGATATATATTTACATTTGAAAGGTTATTGTTTGGCAAGCACAAACACATAATAAATATTTTATAAACTATTTTACATTATGAAATGGACAATAATGACTTACCTTTAAACCATAAATACATAGTATAAACAAGTAATAAAAAACAACCAATAATTATGATCAAATGAGTGGTATTAGTAGAAAGATATACCCCAAATAAAAGAGTGTAACCTTCTAGCTGTTTACTGTATACACGAGCTTCCATTGCAGTTGTCTGAGATATCAACAAGTATGATCTGCCATTACTCACAGTGATGGGCTAATGAAATTTGACCTTTCAGCTAAAGCACATTTCTTTTTTTTTTTTTAATAAGTACTTTATTTTTTTTCAAGTTACATCTCAGTCGCAAACCCTTCCCTATTCCCCCTTCTTGTCCCACCCTTCCACCCTCTTCCCCCCCCCAACAGCTTCTCTTTTCATTCCAACAAATGGTTCTTTCTCTTATAACAGTAAATTCTATACAAAACAGCAGAATTAAATATGCCACATTTATGAGAGTTAAATGGCCCGGTGTACCTTCCCAATGTCCAGTTCATACATATTTGGCCCCTGACTTTAACCTTCTACCTTCTAACCATCTCCATGAGTTTAAAGTTCTATAACTGACTTAGTTTTCATACTAACTTGCATCACTATTATAACCATCTTCTTAGATCTAGAACGCCCTCTTGATTCCTAAACAACTCAAAATTTAGCTATGAGACTCAAGTTGTCTATTCTTCAACCACCACAGAGAGATGAGAAGGATAAATATATCTGATTGTATAGGAAGTGCAGGGCCTGCATCTTCCAATACTAAGAAATGACAAACCAGTGACTACCTGGACAGTTCCCATTTTCTCTCCATACATTCCAGCATCAGTCTTCAGCCTTTTGGTCCTGTTTCTCTGACAGACATTTATTGTAGAGCAGGGATTGTGAAGGACTAACCTACCCTGTCTTGGCAGAGCTAGGCTGTCGACTTCCCTGCTACCAAGTTTTGTCCTTTTTGGACAGCAGTCTGTCTGCAGTTGAAGCAAGGAGTTTTTACATGTCAAGAGATAGGCTTGCCACTAATTCAACCATCTCACATTGGAGATTCTTCGATGCTTTTCTTCTACTTGGAGTAGAATAGGGGGTGCTGTCAGGAGCTGATATGTCACGATATCAAAAAAAATCTTAATTTAAGACCACATCTTTGAATGCCATATTCTGCAGATCTCCTGGGGTTTTTGAAGATGCCCTATCTATCTCTTGTATTTAGATAAGCAAATGTTGCTTGTCTCTTAACAACTTGATTACTGAGTAGCTTAGAGAATATCTGTAATAGACTGTCTTAGTAGCTAACAAGGTGTCATGCATGCATGACTAGGAGTTTGTTTTTCTTAACTATCCTAAACAGTTTAAGACGGTTGGTATCAAGAGGCCAGAACTTCACATTTCATTTTTAAGTATCTCTAAGTACGATACCATTAGGAAGCGTTACCTTAAATTTTGCATCAATATACAAAGATCTATTCAAATGTGGCTAAATATACTCTTAATTTTGTATCATTATACAAAGATCAATGCCTATGCAGCCCAATATAATCTTAATATTGTGTCCATATACAAGGGTCAATACCATTGTGGCCAACTATAATCTTAGTTTTGTATCAATATACAAATATCAATACTGATGTAGACCAATACAATCTTATTTTTGCACAATAAACAATGGTCAATACCACTTTAGCCAAATATACTATTAATTTTGTATCAATATACAAGGGTATAAGGGCATATTCAATAATGTGACCTTTCTTCTTGATCCTTCCTGTGCTGTGTCTCGATTTTTCTAAAGCACATTTCTTTATTGAATAATCTTCTACATTTTATGGACATACTCAATATTTATACACAAACTAAACTTAAGATCACAACCCGCATAACAGTCAAATTTGCAACAAACAAAGCAACAACAAATAGATATAAAAATATGGTATCCTACAAGAAATTTGGCAAATATGAACAATGATAACGAATAATGAAAATTATGATCAGTACAAAAACACAAATAAGGCTAAAAGAAACAAAAGAAAACTCAATGTATGAAAATAAGGTAGGTTGTGGGATGGTGCACAGCAGCACTTCTCAGGCCTGTCTGAATTTCAGGATGTTTTCCAGTACTTCAGGCCTTGCATCATGATGGGCAGCTGTCTTGTTTTTTTTTTTTTTTAATGGTTATTTATTACTTCAGGTTACATCTCCATCACCATACCCTCTTTCTACCCCTCCCAGTCCCACCCTCCCACCTTCTACCCCCTATCCCTTCCATCCCACTCCTCTGGAGTGGAGTGTCCCTACATATCAGTCCCCTGCCCCAGTTCAGCAGTCATATGAGGGCCAAGATCCTCCTCATACACTGGGGGCCCACAAGGCAGCACCACTAGGGAAACGTGTCTCATTGACAGGTAACCAAGTCTATGTTCCTGTTCCCTTTGGTGCATTGGCTGTAGTATAGTTATCCTGTACTATGTGGCTAAAATCCGATTATAAGTGAATAGATGCCATGAGCATCTTTCTGAGTCTTGGTTAACTCACTCAGGATGAGCTTCTCTAGTTCCATTCATTTGGCTGCAAATTGCTGGTAGGAGTACAACCATTATGGAAATCAGTCTGGTGATATCTTAGAAAACTTGGAATAGCTCTACCTCAAGACCCAGCCATACCACTTCTGGGTATACATCCAAATGATTTCTTACCAAACCCCAAGTAAGTTTGCTCATCTATGTTCATAACAGTCTTATTTGTAATAGCTAGAAACTGGAAACAACTGAGATGTCCCTCAACTGAGGAATGGATAAAAAAAAATTGGTACATCTACACAATGGAATACTATTCAGCCATCAGAAACAGCAAAATCATGCCATATGAAGCCAAATGGATGGAGGTGTCTTTTTTTTTTTTTTTTTTTTTTTTTAGGACATGCTTCTTCTCCATGCAAGTGTGCTGTACAATCTGTACTTGATGTTGTTTCTTTTCAAGATCTTCTGTGATGCAGTTGCATCAGAATATATATTTCATCTTCAAATATTCTATCTTTGTGCCATGGTTCTGTTACTCTTGGTGATTAGAAATCAGTTTTGCATTTGCTGTTTCTTCTACAGAGCGTAAACTTGGTGGACACAATGTTGATGGCCTGATGGCAGCAGGAGGGCCTCAGAATCTTCCCCTGTGTACAAATACTTTCAAATAAGTATGACAACATCAACAAGTTCTTCTTCCTCTTCCTCTTTTTTCTCCCTTCGTTCTCCCTCCCTCTTCTCCCCCTCTTCTTCTATTACTTCTTCTTCCTTCCTTCCTTCCTTCTTTCCTTCCTTCCTTCCTTCCTCTCTCATCCTCTCTCCCTTCCTCCTTCCTTCCTTCTTTCCTTTCTCTCTCTCTCTCTCTCTCTCTCTCTCTCTCTTTCTGTCTTATTTCACATTTATTTATCTGTTTGTTTGTTTGTTGTTTTGGATAGGGCCTTGCTATGTAGACCAGGCTGGCCTTGATCTCACCATTAGTCCATTTGTTTAAGTCATATGCATTCAGGTGCCCACAGAGGTCAAAAGAGGATGTAAAGCACTGTCTGGTGGAAATACAAATGATTGTGAGCCACTTGATGTGTTGAGAAGGAAACTTGGGTCTTCTGGAAGAGCAGAAAGTGCTTTTAAATACAGATCTATTTCTCTAGTCACAAGCTTAGGAATTTTTGTCTAGTGATTAAGATGGTTGACATATTTGAGGGGAAGAGGTAATGATTGTCATTGAATTGCTCTCCATTATGTTAATGAGATGCTTTGCATTGATAAATTTTCATGTGTTGAACCATCCTTGTTTTGCAGGAATAGTTCTCACCTGTTCACAGTTTTTGATCCTTTCAATCCATTCCTGAATTAAGTTTTCTTGGAATACTTTTATGATTTTTTTTTTGTCCTTTGTGGGTTTTGATGTTGAATGTCTGGATTCTCAGAAAACAGAAAACAAAGTGTTAGTTGATGTTAGATGGATGAGATTGTGGCAGACACTTTTTAGGAAAGCACATATCCCAAACCAGATCTGAGAAAGCTTGTTCTGGAGATTGGTGAAGACTAGGCATGGAAGGCAGGACACGGGGAAAGAGACCAGAACATCAATATATTTACAAATCCATCTCCTCACCTTTAGAGACATGAAAGAAAAAAACAGAGCCAGATATACATTTTTTAAAAAAGATAATGAACAAGAATGAGACTTCTGGGAACACCTTTCTAACTAATCTAATCCCCATTCAACTTGTGAGGAACCTGCACACATCTATCTTTGATGATAAAGGATCCCAGAAATACTTCTAAGCAGAGAATATCTCTAGTTAAACAATGAACTCTAGACACTCTGCCTGAAACAAATGCTGTAATTATGACAAATAGAGGTCGGAAGCACCATACATGGGGCTCGTCAGCACCTTGCACCTTCCAGAGGACAGGATTCAAGAGACTGTCTATGATTGCATTTCTGTCAGCCCCCATTTGCCTGCATTATTTTAACATTAACCTTTTCCACCTAATGCCTTTGAATAGAATTTATTTTAAATATCCCAGCAAAAGGAAGTGGCTGAATTTCTCCATTTATGTATTTAATGGGGGAGAGTCAAATCTGAAGCCACACAAATTAAAAAAAAAAAAGACTATTTAAGCTGAAAGATAAATAGCTGGTTAAATCTATCTGTATACCTTCTGACTCGTACATTTTCCCATACTGTTCCTGCCCCAGTGTCTCCAGAGCCTTAGATGGAATGTTAGAAATGTCCTGTTTAGGGCTGATCACTCATCTGTCACCCAGCATGGCTTTTGACCAGTTTATTTTTTGTATCAGGCATGGATTCCTTCCTGTGGAATAGGTCTAATGTCCTGCCTGATGTGAGCTGGTGTTTTGCCACTTACAGTAGTGCCACTGTTTCAGGGGTGGGCATATTTTGCCTGACAAATTGGTCTAATGGGCTGTAAGATTCATAGCTAGGCAAGACTGATGATGACTTTTCTCCTCCGTAGGGCTGCATAACACTATCCAGGATTATGAAAGCTACCTGGCAGGGAGGAACCTTCCAGATTATTTTATCTATAACATGTGTGATATATTTAGTAATAGGGTCTAAACATTTACTTTTCGTGGCAAACTAGAAGAAATGGCAAGAGCCTTATTGTTTGGGAAGCCTATGGATCATTGTTGACCAACAACTCATAAGAATGTATCCCATTCCTGGACTGGGGTTTTGTTTAATAACTCAGGGATTCTGGAAGCAGTTTCATTAAGTCATGTGTGGTATGTCCTTTAGATCACTCTCCTGAAACTAGAAGAGGCCGTTAGAAGGAGTATACATTAAAGGAAAGAACATAGTAGAATGTAGGGAATCTCAAAAACAAGAGGGGCTTAGAGAGTTATCTCAGTGGTTAAAGGCCTTGTCATTCTTGAGGAGGACCTAGATTAAGGTCCCAGCACCGAAATGGCAGCTTACAACTATCCTTAATGCCAGTTCTAGAGACTCTGATACCCTATTATGGCCTCTTGGGAACTGCATACACATGGTGTACATGCTTGCAGATAAATACACACCAACACACACACAAAACAAAATAAATAAATTTGTTTTCAAATGGAAAATAGAGAGGAATGGTTTTGGGATTGAAAGGTTTAAGTAGAAGCCTGGAGATGTGGGTTCAATCCCAAGAACCCTTATGAAGTGTAAGAAGGCAATAACCAACTTCATAAAGTTCTTCTTTTTTAATTTTTTTTATAATTTATTTTTTATTTTTTCAAGTTACATCTCAATCACAATCCCCTCCCTACTCCCTCCTCCAGTCCCACCCTCCCACCCTCTTCCCCCTCAATCCCCCATCCTCTACCCTTTTTTTAAAGTTTAAGGTATATCTTTTCCCCACAACAGCTCCTCCTTTCAGCCCAACAAATAGTTCTTTCTCTTATAACAATAAATACAATAGAAAACAACAGAAATAAATAGGCCACAATTAAGAGAGTTATATGGCTTAGCATACATTCCTGATGTCCAGTCCATATGCATCTGGCACCTGACTTTTAACATTCTACTATCTAACCATCTCCGTGAGTTTAAAGTTCTATATCTGACTCAGCTTTCATACTAACTTGCTTCACAATTTTAAGAACATCTTCTCTGCCCTCCACAAGTGCTCCATAGTGCATTTGCAGACACACACTGGCACATGCTCAATGCAATAAACATCAGCGATAATTTACAATGCTGTTCTGCAGGGACCTGGAGAGAGAGTCCAGCTGGCAAGAGGCTTGTTTTTGAAGCATCAAGATCTGAGTTCAATTCCAAGAACCCACAAAAAAAAACAAAAAGCAAAAGTTCTCCAGGTGGTGACAAGTGCTTGAAATCCCAAGGCTAGGGGCCTAGATACAGTCAGATCCCTGGTGGCAACCTGGGCAGATTGCTTGGACTACTTGGTGACTTTCAGGCCAGTAAAAGACTTTGTCTCAAAAAATAAGGTGGACAGCACCTGAGCAATGACACTCAAGGTTGTCACTGTCCCCACGTGTGCACACATGCACACAAACTTACACAAATACACAGACCCCACCCCCACACAAACATGCATACGTACATGCACGCTTGTACATTTGTTATTTCATAGAAACTAGCAAGAGACTGAAAGGTTAGCATGTAGAAGTGAGAAAACAGTGTGCAAATTATACATGAAAATATACATAGGGACTTGTATCTAGAATCTATGAAGACCACTTACAGCCCAATAATAAGACGGCAAACAAAAAAAAAACTCTTGTGGAAATAGATAGAGAATCTGAATAGGCAAGTCCCACAGAAGACAAGTGACCACCAAGATCATGGAGAGAGATGCTGCATATTAGCTATAGGAAAACGAAAACCAAAACCAGAATTATTATGATGGTCTTGCAGAAGGGGAGAACTTTATGTAATTACTTATACTTAAATTTTACTTATTTTTACAAATACACAGGTGTTAGTCTGCATGTATATCTGTGTACCACAAGCAAGCATAGAGGTCTTAGAGGCTAGAGAAGGGTGGCCTGTGGGGACTAGAGTTATAGACAGTTGTGAGTCCCCACATGGGCCCTCTGGAAAAGCAGCCAGTGACACTAACCATTAAACAATCTCTCCAATCCTAAGAAGTTAAGAACTTACACATGCAGAAAGTAAAAACTGCATGCAGTGATTGTGTCCATGATCCCAGTACACTTACTGAGATGTGAAAATGGTACCGGGTTCTCCAGAAGCTTGTGGGCCAGCTAGTCTGAACATGCAGCTCAGTAGCAAAACAAGAAAAACCTTACCTCGCAGAGAGCGAGGGCTGCTTCTAAGATTATATTCTGACCTCCACATGTGCACACTGGCAAGCATGTACCCATACTCACACACACAGTTGCAAACACACACAAAAACATGTACACATAGGGTTGGGGAGCAGACCCTGACAAATAAAATAGTCACATGGACTTTAATGAACTCCTCTGACAACTTCACCAATGTCGTGGTTTTATGATTTTAACAAATAAAGGAGTTTGTTTGTTTGCTTTTTTCTTGTTTGGATTATTACCAACTTTCAAAGTTGTTTTAGAATGTATTGGGAAAATGTATGGATATCATTGCACTATGCTTAGTATATAGCCATATAGTGCTCTATCTATCTATCTATCTATCTATCTATCTGTCTGTCTGTCTGTCTGTCTGTCTGTCTACCTATCTATCTCACTTTTCTTACCCAGAAGAGCAGGCTTAACTGGATGTTTTCTTCACATTTTAGGAGTTTCTAGAACCACCTGTCAGGGTGGTATTGTCAGTGTGGCTTGAGCCTTCTCACATCAATTGTAAGCCAATAAAATGTCATTCAGAATTACCTACAGCCAGTCTGATGGTGATGATTTCTAAATTGTGGTTCTTCCCAGATGACTCTAGCTTGTGTCAAGTTGATGAAAGAGAAAACAAAACAAACAAATCAAAACACAACCAGTAAACAAAACAAATACTTTACCCACTGAGCCTTTTCCTCAACCTTCTTGCATAACAAGTTTCAAGGAACTGTGCTAATTTTCCATTCTACACTTCTGTTCTATGATAACAGTCAGTGCATTGCTTGTATAGGAGGAGGAGATCTGCCAGCTCAGGACTGTCAGTTTCTACAAGTGGTAATCTCTGAGATAGCTTACCAGGAGATCTTGGCCAAGAGTTCAGCAGACAGAGAAGAAAAGGCCAGACTAACCAGGCTTCTTTTGCAGGGAATGGCTGGTTGAGTGTGTAACGAGTATTTGATTTTAGGAGGATTGAGATGAACGATTTGTGACAGTTTCTGAGGGTCAGAGCTTATGTGTGTGTATGCATGCACACACAGCTATTCTAACTCCACGTGTGCAGCATCCACAATGTGGCAGATGGGTCTGTGGCTTCCTCTAAAGACTCCATGGATACAGTCATGGTTCTTGTCCTCCTCCTGTCTATTCCTAGGTCACCTCTCCTTGAGGACTGACACACCCTACTCCACCTTTTCCCTCATGAGTCACAGCCATCTCTCTAGTGAGATTATGAACGGGAGAGTAGGAGACTAGCTCTTACTCAATATTCAGCAACACAGAACTATTTGTGGCAGGGCAAGATGTGTTATTTAAGTAAAATGGATGCAACTGCAGACCTTGTAACAATAAATCCTGAGCGGCTTTGAACCACATACATCCTCAAAGTGTCATAAAGAACGCATAGTTTTTTTCTAAATGGTGAGCTAAGATTCTTCAAAAGAAAATTGGTTATTTTCAAATATTCTGAGCAAAATGGAATTTGGGAGATGTATTTAGATAAGTAAGGAATGAGATGTAAGAGTGTGTATCAGATATTCAGTGAACCCTGTCATGCAAAGGTTTCTTTTGCAGTGGCTTGATATTGTAATTCTCCTCTTATGACTACTCGGAGCTTAAAATTCTGCAGTGAATCCACGAGAAGCTCCTTTATAATAAGCAGATGATACTCCATGCTCGCCTCTGAAAGAATGCCTAATGGTAGTGCTTCAGTTTGTATCCCTCTCTGCTGTCAGAAACGCAGATTTTAAACCTTTGAGGGATGACATGCACAAAGACATCTAACATCTTGATGCAAACACATTTTTAGAAAATCACTCCCGATAATACTCGGCAATAATGAAAGCCCAAGCCTGAGGTCACACAAATCTCTGAACAGCTTTCCTGCAATATTCCGTCCAGGTGTCTCCATGCAGCAATAGACAAACGGTCTCTGTGAATATTCTCAGTGGAACATGAAGAGTTAGCACAGACATGTTATGATCCTGTCACATCAAAATGCTATGTACACTTTAAAGAAAGTTTTGCTCATGCATATGTGTATGTGTGTGATGCATGGTAGCCGTGGAATTCTTAGATGGTTTATTTCATTCTAGTGGCTCTTAGCATTTTCCCTCCTTGCTTCTACTCCCTTTCTTCCACAGGTGTGTCATTTCTTAACATTACATCTATCGGTCATTTTCACTCAACCGTCCTGCTCAGTCCTCCTCACTAGACCCGTGTGCACATCCCCTACCTGCTGTGTGTGGTAGCTGCCAATGACCCATTCTGATTCCCTTTATAGGAAAATTTCATCAGATAGAGGGAGACATCTCACTTTTGAATTCATGACATGAACCCGTGTGGAGCATGACGTGTGCCTGGTATCCCAAACCGAGGCTACTTGTGTCTTAAACGTAGAGAAAACCTCGTGATAAATCTGTGCTCCAGACTCCTTCCTAGGTGTGGCCAAGGCTGTCAGTCATCTGCAACATTTTACAGGCCTTTTTACAGTTTCTACTCTTGAAAAGAATACCTGTTTCCTTGTCAAGCAGCTTCTAAATCCATCCTGTAGCAACTGAACCACTGTCTCAAACAGTTCTTCTGTGGAAAGTAATCTTTTTTATTACTGCTCTATGTCACTAACTCTATGTGCTGTTTCTCCACACTCAGAGACCTTCTTCTGGGACCAAAAGTCTCCTTAAAGGCTTCATCGCACCCAGGTTTAGTCCTGATAAAAATCCCCCATAGTTGGTTAAGTATTATGCATCTTTCTATTCTTGAATCCCTTGAAGCAGAGCCAGACAGTGGCCTCCTAATTAATGTAACCGCTAACTTACCACACAACATTTCATCCAGCCATCCTCTCAGTAAATATTTATTAAATAAATAAACACCACTTACATAAACTAATATGTGGAGTGATATTATTTTTAAAGACTTCAACCTAGCCTTTTTCCATGGGTACTAGTAAGTCATGCCCTGGTGGAATGCTGGTGCCAGGTGAAGTACACAGAACAGACTTGAAACAACGTGAAACAACGAACACAGATTTATTTGTTACAGTGTTTGTGTTTTTGGTACTTCTCAAGTAGCACATGTATATGCTGTAAAGCAGTTCCACCTCAGTCAGGGGGGAACAGGCAGTGGTCATGACTACACCTGTCTTGTAAATAAGAAAATGACTGGAGGAGAAGAAGGAAATAATTCCAGAAATAGAGATGACACTGTGTCAAACACCTCAGACAAAGGGGATGCTTGATGACAGAAATACAAGCAAGAAAAAGTAGCATGTGGCAATTAAAAAAGTTAGCCAGGGTCACACAGGTTGTAGACAAGATGGTAGCCTGTTTTAAAAAGTGGCTGTATTCATGTTTCTCTGAGACTTCATGCTCTGTCTGGGGTCTTTGATTCTCTTCTGTGCCATCTCTTTCTGCCTAACTTGCTTTTGACATTCCAGCACATTGGTCTGCATAGTTTCTCTCCTGAGAAGAGTGTTTGAGAGTCTTCCTCTGGTAGCTGCCGTGTTTGGAAAGAGTCTAGACAGACAGAGGAGGTGGCATGGGGAACTGAAGACATGACTCTTTCCGTTCTGCAACGGTCTGCACAGTGGGTTTCAAGGCAGCTGAGTCACATGTTGGGAAAGTGAGTTAATTCACTCTTACTATTTTCCTTTTCCTTTCCTTTCCTTCTCTTTCTTTCTTCCTTTCTTTTTTTTGTGCATGTGCAGAAAAGGATGTTATTGGTGGCCATCTTTGCTGAGTTTACTGTATATAAAAGAATCTGTTTAAAACAATGTATTTTAGAGTACTGTGAAACAAATTAATTTCGAGGTCCAGAAAAAAATCACCTATGAAATAGTCCAGTGATCCATCCCAGAGGCCTCAGGGGCTTTGTTTAACAGGATGGGACTAGAGATGTATCAAAGAAAAGTGATTAGAGTTTTGGAAGCTACTTGCTCTGCACTTCCTGCTTATTCACATATATTTATCCTTCTCAGGTCTCTGATGTGGTTGAAGACTAGATAGTTATAGTCTCACAGTTAAGTTTTAAGTTTTAAGTTGTTTAGGAATTAAAAGGATGTTCTAGGTCTAAGAAGATGTTTTTAAGTTGGTAATGCAATTTAGGATGGAAACTGAGTTAGGTATAGAACTTTAAACACATCAAGATAGATAGATAATGGAATACTATTATCAGTTGCCCAAATACATATGGACTGGACAGTGGGAATCTGTGTTGTACCTTATAATTTGAATAATTGTTGCCTAATTGTTCTTATTGTTTTGTATTGTATTTATTGTTATAAGAAAAGAGACTTTTATTGGACTAAATGGGGAACTGGTGAGGGAAAAAAGATAACCTTAAATTTAAAAAAAGTGGATAGGAGGATGAGGGGGGAAGAGGGTAGGAGGGTGAGACAAGGAGGGGGGGGAGGGAGAGTAATGTTATTGAGATTTAACTTGAATAAATAAATAAATGTTGGGGGGGGAAAGAAAGCAAAGAATAGAGCATCAGACTCCCGTGCTGCTTGCTTTAAAAGGCCAGTTATATTTTAAAGGGTATATTAAATAACGATTATCCACTATCTTTTTGGGTCATGGTTTCTAACAATGTAAGTGAAATTTTGAATCACTGCATTCTTAGATGTAATTTCTAGACTCAATGGGAAATTTCTAGATGATTTTGTCCTGTAGCCATTTGTCTTAAAGTAACACCTCAGTCCTCCATATTTATCAATAACCCCCAAAATATGCTTAAACATCCTTCTTCTTAGGATAAAAATGTTTGAATCACCATGTTTCATTAAAAATATCATTGGAAACCCCACAAGGACTTCCTGATAAAACACCAGGAAAACAAATGATAATATACTCATAGAAGGTTATTCAAGCTTTCTAAGTAGATCATTGTGAACAGTCATGAAGGTGGACTTGACATGTTTTAAGTGATAAATAACTTATAAAAATGAGAGAAATATGCATTTATCTTTATGATAAAGACTGCTAACACACTCAGCAGATGCTACACCATGAGTGTAGCTCCTAAATTTTATGCTAAAGATAAAAGTAAATAGAGGAATTCTATTTTACTGTTTTCTATCCTCAAGATTGTTTGTACTTTTGAGAATTATGAATACATAATTTTTATAAGCTTGAAAGCAATGAAGAGAGAGAATTTGTGTGGGTCATTTTAGCTTGAAGTGGAAGCCTTGAAGCACCCTAACACATGTCCCATGAAACACTTATTACCCTTGGCTCAAAATTCCTTTTTACATAGCTTTTCAATAATGTTGCCTAAATCTTGTATTAATCACTAGCAAGTTGTTTCCTGGGTGTGTATAGCTGGTGACGCAGGGGGAAAGTCTGATGCTGTGTGGGACTTCATAAACAGATTGGAGAAGCTAACAGCTGGGGTCCTCAGCTCAGAGCTGCCTCAAGTTGATGAGATTACACAGCTGATAATGGTATCCATTCAGGGCTCTCCTCACTATGACTCAAAGCTAATTTAAAGATATGAATTACATTTTCTCTATATTCTGAAGCAGCCAAAAGTTGGGCTCTGCCCCTTACAAATCACCTCAGGTCTTTGTAAATACATTTCGATTTGTGTAGACATGGGTCAGTGGGGATGTAATTGTTCCTGCCTGCTTGGTGAAAGTGCTGAGGTCGCCTATTGGCAGAACATTTCTCTTGACCAATTGCATCTGACTAAGCTGTCTCTGGCAGGCAGGGCCTCTGGACTCACCACTCACAGAAGTCTTGTACATATTGCAACTCTAACAGGAAGATGGTCACTACCAACAAAAACAAAACACTGTTGCCAAGAAGATTACACTGTAATTTTGTAATTGGCTGTATTACATAACCAGTAATGTCTCACAGATGGATATGCTTGCCTGTATAATGAAATTTTGTGGGCTAGGCTGCATCTAGACACCTCTGAAAGTTCTACAAGTTTAATACTTGCAACTTTTAGGTTATATTTTCATGTCAGCAGATGTTCACTAGCTCTGTTTTACCAGCTACTTTGACAAGAGCCTTTTCAATGGTTGAGACTAATTTACTTATTAATGTCTTTGTTTATTTTAGGAGTCAGTACGTTTCTACAATTAATCTGTCTTGAGGTGTGACATGGAAGTGATGAATGCCTACCATAATGATATTCTCATAGAGCAAAGCAATCAGAATTAGTAAGTATCCAGAGCTAGAAAGATGCATTCAGTCAGTAAAGTGCTTGCAGGAAAACACGGGGATCTGAGTTCATATCCCCAGAAGCTTCATAAAATTCCAAGCATTGTGGGCCCTACCTATAACCCCAGCCTTGGGGGTGAGGGAGCACAAAATGGGCGAGTCTCTAAAGCTCTTTGGCCATTGAGCCCAAGAAAATTAATGAGCCTCACCTTTAGTGTGTATAATCAATCATAAACACACACACAATAATTAAAATTCAAACCATGATTTGAAATATATGCATTCTGCAAAATATTATATTTTGTTAAAAGTTCATATGAAGTACAGCTCCAGAAATCAAAATTTTATAACAGTTGGATCACTAAAATAAGATACTATATTCTTGGAATGAATAAATGATTATACACAACTTTTCAAGTTTTGTAAATTCAAAAGTTTCTTTCTAGAGTATTGCTTGGAAATGGAACTTGAGTACCATAAGAAAATACATAAGCATATAAATGGGAGATAAATAGAATTGCTTAGTAAGTTTAAATGATACCATCCTAATATGTTTTTTAAGTTTTTGTATAAAATAAATGTAGAAAAATAAATATAGAAATAACTGTACCAAAAGTCCAGGAAGCTAGATGTGAAATCAACTCAACATTGTACTACCTAGTGCTCACTTACACCCTATATCATCATCTTACTTTAAAATTGATATTGTGAGATGGCTCCTGGGTTGGTTGCTTCATGATCTCTTTTCAAATTAATAATGATTCTTCCTATTTATTTCCAGAACACTTAGAATTAAATACAATATTTAATCACTTTACCTACCCCATTACCTAGTTTTGCCTAGGAGGGTCCATATTTGCCACATCCTTCCTTAGTATGGATGAGACATTTTTGCATGTCTCTGTCTGGCACACCTATGATACATATTTGTATTGTAAGATACTACAAATCTTTCCCCAACAAACATTAAAATATTCAATTATTAAAAAACAAGAAATCTGATTTCCTTCCTGCATATTCATCACACAGTTCTTTTTAATTCTGCAGTTATTAGAATTAGGTATACATCTGAATCAGAGTTTCTTCACTGAACTCCATGGAGGACACATACTGAGGAAACCAGCTTGAAGGAATTCAGGTCTACAGAGAAAAATGCATCCTCTGGCTGCATTCTGCTAAATGATCCCAGATGAAGGGACTGAGGTTGCCTGATACCCATTTCAGGAATTAAAATTATAAGACCCCAATGATGCATTCAGACAACACCGAGAGAGGAGTCTGAGGTCAGAAGCAAGCGAGCTGATGTGAGATGGGAGACAGATGACCCTGCCTCTTATGACCTCCCTCTCTGTCTTTGCTTTGGAATTTTGGTGTTCAGAAAGACTGAACACAGAATTTCCATAAAACAAAGACAGCGGATCTTGGCCTTGAAATGTGGTTCATAGTCACACTCAACAACCATCATGCTAACTTGTTTTGTTTGCATTATCCACACTGGTCTTATCCCCTCTACCCACAAAGGATTCTTTGAAATTTAACGATTTTTTTTCTCCCACAGAAAGAATCCTATTTAAATCTAGATTCTATCTGTGAAAACATAGCAATATTTTTCTTTCTAATTTAGTTTGCTTGACATGATGATCTCTAGTTCTGTTAATTCTGTAAATGACATAATTTATCTCCTCTTTATGATCAAATGTTTTATTGTGTTCATATACCATAATTCTTGACCATTCATCTGTTGATGGGCATTCAGTTAGATGGTTTACTTTCGCTATTGAGAATAACAGACCAGTAAGCTTCAATGTGCAGATCCCTCTCTAGTATGCTGACTTAGAATCTTTTGAGCATTCCCAGGAGAGATTTAACTGAGTCAGATAGTATTCTGTTGTTGGTTTTCAGGTGGGCCTCCATATTGATCTTCAACCAGTATCAGCACAAGTTTATCCTCCACCAGGGCCTTATAAGGATTCATCTCTCCCTATGGCATTTATACTTTGCTTTCTGGGTGCTAGCCATTCTAATCAAGGTGATAGGGACTCTAACTATAGTCTTGTTTTGCATCTCTTTGGTGACATAGGATGCTGAAACCTTGTACATGTATCTACCAGTTTATGTTTATTTTCTGATAACTGTTTAATTTATTTGACTGTTTATTGATTGGATTATTTTTGCTGTTTAATTTTCTAAATTCTTTATATAATCTCGATATGAATATCCTGCCGGATGTACAGTTTGCAAAGCTTAGTTCCCATCCTGTAGGCTGCCTGTACATTCCTATCAATGTTTTCTTTGCTGGGCTGAACTTTTAGTTTCATGTGATCCCATTGGTCAGTTCTTGTAATTATTTCTACCATCTTAAGATTTTTCCAGAAAGCCAGAGCTTATATTTCCAAGTGTTTTCCTCTGTAAGTCACTGTTTCAGGTCTTACTTTATGGAGTTGATCCACCTTGAGTTGGTGAGAGAGAAGATTCTGCATTTACTCTTTTCTGTGTGTGTTTGCGGTTTCTCCAGCACCATGTGCTGATGAGGCTGTTAATTTGTGAATGTATTCTTGTCCCATCTTTGTTGAAAATCAGGAGCCTGTAGCTCTGTGCTCATCTTTGTGTTTTCCATTCTAGTCCAATGGTCAGTTCTGTTTTCTGTCAATATCACACTTTTTGCATTTCTGTGACTTTGTAGTATGACTTAATATCAGGTATTACTATACCCTCAGCCTTGCCCTTTCTGCCTGGTAGTTCTTCAGTGGGAATTTTAAGAATACTTCTTAAGTCTTTGAAGCAGATCTTTGGACATTTGATGTGGATTGAGATGAATCTGTAGATCATTTTGATGACAGAGTCATTTTTTATAATTTTAATTATTCCAGACCATAAACATGGTCTTTCCCCATCTTTTAGTGTTCATTTTTTTCTTATTTCAGAGGTTTCACTGTGGTGGTTATCCATCTTCTTACTTAAGTTCATTCTTAAGCATTTCTGAAACCATTAAAAATGGATTGCCCTCCTGATTTCTTTTGTGATAACTTAATGTGTAGCATATTGAAGTCTTCCATCATTATTTGTTGATTTTATGTTATCGCTTTGCTTAATGTGTCAAGTACATTCTTTAGGGTCTTTTAAGTACGAGAGCTTGTCATGCATATGTAGAGCAATTTGCTTCTTCCTTTTACATTCATATTTCTTTTAATGATTTCTCTTGCTTAATACTTTTGGTAGGGCTGGGACACTCTGTTGACTATGGACACAGAGGGCAGTACACCTTTGTCTCATTTTTGATTTTAGAGAAAACGCTTTCAGTTTTTTTTTAATTTAGTGCAATATTAGCTATTGTTTGTCACAGGCACTTTTTTGGGGGGAGTTCTTTTTATTCAGTTTCTCTGGGGGGGGGGCTATTATGAAAGGATACTGAGGTTTGTCAGGGCCTTTTCTGTGTCTACTGAGAGACCATGTGACTTCTGTACCTGATTCCATTTATGCTGTGTTGCTGTCTCTATTTTCACATGTTAAACCATCTTTGCATTCCCAGAAAGGAAACAACACAATCACTGTTGTGCTGGATAGTTTTATGTCAACTTGACACAAACGAAAGTTATCTGAAAGGAAAGAACTTCTACTGAGAAAATGCCTCCATAAGATCTAACTGCAAGACAATTTGCTTCATTATTGCCATCCCTGGGTTGGTGGTTCTGGGTTCTATAAGAAACGACTGAGCAAGCCCTGGTGAACAGGCCAGCAAGAAACATTTCTACACTGTTTCTGCATCAGCTCCTACTTCAAGGTTCCTGCCCTGTTTGAGATTCTGCCCTAAATTCCCTCAGTGATGGACTGTTCCAAGGAAGTAGAAGCTAAAATAAACCCTTTCCTACATAGGTTGCTTTGCTTATGGTATTTCATCATAGCAACAGTAACCCAAACTAAGACAACTCTGTTTTATATATTTAACGTGATGTTAAATTTGGTTTCCAAATATTTTCTTGACAAGTTTTATGTCTATATACATTGGGGAAATTGGTCCATACCTTTCAATTTTCATATAGAAAATGTTCTGTGTTTTCTTATCTCATATCAGGGTAATGCTGAATTTATATAATGATTTAGGTAATATCTCTTGCCTCTTTGAAATACTGAATACTTTGAGTAAAATTGGTTTTAATTCCAGAAATGTTGACGTAGAATCATCAGGTCCTGAGATTTATTTCAGGGACTTTTGTAATTATGGGTTCATTCTCATTACTCATTATTGATTTGTTATGCTCTTGATATCTCTTGATTTAATTTTGATAGTTCATATGTGCAGGAGTTAATTCTTTTTTTTTCTTCAAGAATTTCCAGTTTGCTTCATGATGTTAAGGATTTTGTTGGTTCCAGATAGACTATTCACTTTTCTTCTTTAATGTCTTCAATTTAGATCCTTCCTCCCCCAACCCTTACCCCATCTCTTTCCTTCTCTCTTTTCCTTATTTTATCTAAGGGCTTGTCAATCTTGTCTGTCTTTGGATTTGATAACTGAGGAGTTAATATGTTTTAGAGGAGTCACACCTTAGTTTTTCATTTTTGTTGTTGTTGTTACTCTGTTGTGATTTACACATCTACTGGATGTATATCTCTTATGGTTTTAATTAGGTAACTTAGTAAAACAGTTATCACAGGGGCTCTGCTGGCAAAGGTACCTTCTGTCAACCTGAGCAGCTGAGTTTGGTCCCTGGGATACAGATCCACATAGTGTGTGGAAAGAACTAGATCCCACAAGTTGTCCTCTAATAAATACCACACATGTACTGTTGAAATGTATGGAGGTGTGCACACACATGCATACACATGTGCGCACGCACACACACACACATATACAAATAAATACATGTAATAAAATTTTTGAATTGTCATTTCCTATTGATGAAATTTCACACTACATTAAGAAAATTAAAGAATATAAATATGACTTGCTCAGTCCATGTTGAGTGTTACTTGTATGTACATGAGTTCAGGGCTAATCATTTGGTATGGGATAATCAATTAAGTATATCATTGCTGGGGAGGTATGCACATGGCAATAGTAACTAAATAAAGAATCTGAGACTTCAGAGTAGGACAGAGAAAGGAATGGGAAAGGTTTGAGAAAGGAAAGGAAAGGAGAAGATGGTATAATTGTGTTTTAACTAGAAAAAATAAAAGAAAATGAAAGAGGACAAAAGAGATGACTCTGCAGTTAGGAGCCTATGCCGCTTCACAGAGGACCCAAGTTCAGTTCCTAGGCCCATGTCGAGGGCTCCTGAAATTGTAAATCTACAGGATCCAATGCCATTTTCTGTCCTCTGAGGTTACTTGTAAATACACTCTGTGTATGCATATACACAGAGAGGCTACAAAATAATAAAATAAGCTCTATGCCAGAATATGTTCATTTCCATGAATTTAGAAAAAGGATCTGTCAAAATTTAATATACTGTAATAACAAAATACCACAGCAGGTTAAGTTAGAAGGCATAAATTTTGGCTCAACAAAGGTCATGTGTTCATATTCAACAATGAAAAGGCATTCCTTTACAATCAGGGACATCACTGCAGTGTGTTACTGGAAGTCTCAGCCATAGCAATGAGATAAGAAAAGTAAGTAAAAGGCTTTATAGTGGGAAATAAAGTGAAAAAAAATGAGATTTTATAAAATTATAATGTTTTGTACAGCAAAGAAACAACTAAGTAAATACAAGAACAACACACAGAAAGGGAGAAGATGCTATTTATAAGCCATACTTCTGAGGAAAGGTTAATATCTAAAATATGTAAAAGTATAAACATAAATATCAATTTTAAAATGTAATATTTATAGTGGAAAAGGAACTCAAACACATTCCGCAAATGAAAGTATACAAATGGCTAAGAGGTGCATGTAAATATGTTCTGCACTACTAATTAGGGAAATGCAAATTTAAAAATAATGGATTTTACTTTGCACCTGCTAGAATGGCTTCTGTCTAAAGGATGGGAGAGAGCTCTGGGCAAGGACACAGGAGAAGGATAAGTCTTTTAGATTCCTGGTAGGGGTGAAAGGATGTATAATCATAGTGGAATGCATGGAACTATATGTGACACGGTTAATCTGAGTTATAGAGACATGTCCCAAAGAAATGAAGCCAATGTGTTGACGATTACAATCCTATGCTCATTGTAAAGTTTTATGCAAGACCCAAGTGGCCATCTGCCAATGAATGGATAAAGAAATTTGGGATTTATTCAAGAGGACACTAGTCAACTTTATAAAGAAGAGAATCCCATCATGTACAGCAATGTAACCTGCTTAGAGGAGAATATGCTAAGTGAAATAAATGAAACACAGAGAGGCAGATCCTGCATGGCACCACATGTGGTTGAATCCAAACATTTGAACTCTCAGATATAAAGAGCATAATGCTACTTACCAAAGACTATAGAAGGAGAGGGAGGGCAAAGAATATTGGCCGAAGAATCTAAAGTTACAGATAGAAAAGGTGAGTCTGAACTCTTATTCAACAGAGTAACTGTAGCCAATAATAATGCAGCAAGAAAGAAAATGAGAAAACCTGCCTCAACAAGATAGACAAAACAAAACAAAACACATACACACACATAGGCACACAGACACATGTACATGGTTGGGGGAAGAGGCACACACAAACTTGCTAAACTCTTTTTTAAATAGAGCTATCAATTAAACCAAAATAAGGTGTCAATATCATTTGGATGACATTATTTGGTCTCATTTCAACTGAGTTAGAAATAAACAATGTTTTCTTCCTGCATTTAGGAACCAAAAACACTTACTGAGATAACAATGAATTATTGTGGAAAATAAAATGAAATTGATAAAATATTTAACTATACATGCTGACAAATAGTCTTCATTTCAGAATTGGTAGTTCGACATGAAAGCATTAATTAAAGGGATTTCTTACTTGAATTTTAAAATAAAACTGACAGGCCAGTACTTCTAAAATGACAGAATAATGGGCTTAATTAACCATCTCCACAGCAAAGTGGTAATGTAACTGGAGGAAATTATAAAAATAACCAGTAATTTAGTCTCCTGAAATTGTTCCCAGGACATACAGCAACAAATGCTCATTCAAGAAAATCTATATTGTGTAAGAATAGCAAAGGGAAGGTGGAAGATGGTTCAGGGTTAGCAACACTGGCTGAATTTTCAGAGGATTCAGGTTTGGTTTCCACCATCCACATGGTGGCTCACAACAATCTGTAACTCTAGTTCCAGGGGATCTTATGTTCCCTTCTGATCTTCCTAGGTACTGGATGCATGTGGTACTTGGGCAGGGAGGGACAGAGGGAGGGAGGGAAAGAAAGAGGTAGATAGAGAGGAGAGGGAGAAGGAGACAGGGAGGAGGGGAAGGGAAGGAGAGAGAAGAGGGAGAGAGGGAGGGAGAGAAAGAGAGAGAGTCTCTGTGTGAGAGTATTCCAACTATTTCCCATCCTCCCTCATCTCCAAACTTCTATACCAAGATTGTAGAGGTTTGCCCTCAGGAGGCTGTATGTACTTGCTTAAGGAATCTGCAGAGGTAGCAGGGTTATTTGAGTTCTCATGCTAAGAGAAGATACAGGTACTCTCTTCAGAGTGTGGTGATTGGTGAAGTTTAGCTATAAATGTGATTATGTTTATGTTTCGCTAGTCTTTAGTTTTTCCTCCTCAGAGCTAGAGGGATGGCTCAGTGGTTAAGAGCACTCACTCTTTTTCCAGAGGAGCAGAGGTCAGGTTACAGCACCCACATCAGATAGTTTAAAACTGTTTGTAGGTCCACCTCCAGGGACCAGACTCCCTCTGTTGGCCTCAGCAGTTATTTCTACATGTTTATGTGCCTGTGTATGCATGAGCATACACACACACACAAAACACACACACACACACACACACACACACACACATGCACGCTAAAATGAAATAAAATAAAATAAATATTTTTCTTAAAAATTGTCTTTAAAGCATTAGAATTATATTTGATTTTCCCATTAATATATCTTGCTTTAGCCATTTGAAGTTAAAAAATGAATTTAGCATGAAATTGCTTATTCAACACCTAGATCCTCCCAGCTACATTTCTATTAATATTTGCTTAAGCCAACTTGTTTTTAGTAATGATCAAAACTTGCCATTAGTGGAGCTTACACTGTGCAGTTTGTTATTGTTTCATTTAGTAAGAAATGGTGGTATTTGTGCCAGATATATATTTAAATTAATCTTTTGGCAAAATGGTTGTGTTTCACTTTTATATTTATTGACGATAGATTTAGACTTTGTTGCCTGGAACTGTCATGTCTGTCAATACCCTACCTCAGTCTTCCATCTTGGAGAGAGGATCATTAAGACCCAAGGTGTTCCAAGGGGAGGTGAAACATTCCTGCTTTCAGGGAAGCTCATTAAGCTCAGAAAGCAAACAACTAAAAGATTTCAGGAAGTCCCGAAGCTGATTGGATTCAGTAGGCTCCCCCTCCTCCTTAAGACTGTGTCAATAGGCAGTAAGGACTGCTGAAGACATTCTCAGATAAGCTTAGTTGTCTGGAAGAGGTTCAGACTATCCTATTACATGGAAGAGGCAGAAAAGATGAGCTTCCTAGAAGAGGTTTGGACCAATTGAGGTACCTAGAAAGAATACATTCAACATGTCAAGCTGCCTATAGTCTGTGGTGTGTACACTAGTTTTCTAGATTTTATGATCTGTCATCCATGATGGGGTGGGTTTTTTGCACATGTAGCTGCACTTGAGTTATTTTTACTCCTCCCAGTAAGTCCTCACCCATATTCCTGTAGGTAGCAAAATAAAACTCATTGGTTCATCTACATGCAACTGAGAAATACTAAAAGTAGGAGAAACAGTCTTCCCTGGGTAAGAGTATACCAATTGGTTGTGGAAGACCACATGGTCATCCCTGAAAACATGCATACAAGTAACATTATACAGACTGAGCAGGTTATATTTAGTAATATATATATATAATTATATATGTGTAACTATATAGATGTATGTAACTATAGTATATATTATATATCATATATATGTGACAAAAATTGATGACAAAGAGAAAAGAAGACATGAATTTGAAAGCAGGGAGGGATATATGGCATATGGCAGGATTTGGAGGAAGGAAGGGAAAGGAGAAATGATATAATTATATTATAATCTCATAAATAAAAGTAAATCATTGGTTTACCAAATTGGATGTTGGTGGTATATTTATGTGGCCTTTCATCAGTTCCCTTTGTGGCTTGTATAGTAAGTATCCCCAGGCATAGAGTCAAACAACACACTCTTAGAAACCCTGAACTCTGACTGGAGTTTAATGTGATATTTTGCATTTGAGGTTTGCAATTTCAACATTGAGACTACATGGCCTGACTTTTAAATATTCTCTGGAGAGAAACTATTGGATTAGGGGAAAAATGTGTAGTTTCACAATGAAATTATGCAATTTGCAGCCAAATGTATGGAACTAGAGAAGCTCATCCTGAATCAGCTAACCCAGACTCAGAAGGATACACATGGCATCTATTCACTTATAATCGGATTTCAGACATATAGTACATGATATCTATACTACAACCAATGCACCAAAGGGAACATGAGCATAGACTTTGTTACCTGTCAATAAGACACTTTGCCCTAGTGGTGCTGCCTTGTAGCCCGTCAGTGTATGAGGAGGCTCTAGGCCCTCATGACTGCTGAACTGGGGTGGGGAACTGATATGTAGGGACACTTCACTCTGGAGGAATGGGGTGGAAGGGATAGGGGGTAGAGGGAGGGAGGGAAGCACTGGGAGGGGTGGAAAGGTAGCTTATTCTTACTTCTATATAACTACAAAGGGAATGACTTTGTCTCAGTGACTTAAATGGGCAGATCAGTACATAACACTGGAAGTCTAGAGACAGTGACCCAGGGTCACAATTATGTCACCCATAATCTAGTTCTCTGTGTCCTTTTTCACTGCCCAGAATCTGGGTCTGAAGTCTGAAGATCATGAAGAAATATCCTGAATCCTTGGAACTCTCACAGAAGAGCCCCCATACACTCTCCCAACACCTCAGAATTCTTGCTGCAGTATCTATGCCCTGAACTAGGTGCGTGTTAGGAACTGATAAAAGAGAGAAGGATAATATTATGTGCTTTCTTTAGAGTAGTCAAGGAGAAAACTGGACATTCCTTGGACCATATAAAAAGGACTCAAGAGGAGGTTTGAACATTTCTCAACAATCTGAGAGCTTTCTGCTTGAACATTATAAACAGGATTAAATATAGTCAACCATATGTCAAGAGGCAGAGCAAGCAACAAGTTGACAGAGAGTGAACATAAGAAAAAACCAGTAGAGAGTAAGAGGAAGTCAGGAGGGTGGATAGAGAAAGATACACAGGAAGCAGAAGAGAGGGACATTGAGTTTGAGTGATTTTTAAGATGGCATGGGGAATGAGGGTTCCTTTTGGGAAGTCAGCTGAAGAGGAAGGTCAACTGGGTGATTTTTCTGCCTCTGTGAGCTAGCAGGTTTACACCCCAGCATCTGACCCCAGAGTCTTTAATGGTAAAATTGAATGTTTGAAATTTTGTTAGAAACAATACACATAGGTGTCCAGAATCCAAGTCCTGTGGAAGAATAACAAATACTTTTACTCTTTGAGGCATCTCTCCAGCCCTGACACAAGTGTCTTCAGAGAGACAAAGAACCAATACATTTTACTGTGTAGAAAAACACGGACTTACATTTGGTGGGGAGGGCACAGACATGGAGAATTATTTAAATTATCAAAATTTAGGAGACTATATACCAACAGCCTTAGAAAAACCACTAGGGCTGTGCTAGCATCAGGTTGAGAAGGCCTCACACTGGTGCTGGCCTTTTGTCAAAAATTCTACTGAGTCCTTATAAAAGGAGAATCTGAGAAATATTTACCTGGGGTAAAAAAATCTTCTGAAGGTCTTCTAAAAAATTTCTTTTTACTTCCTATTTTCAGCCACAAATTTAACATCAGGAAGTGAAATTTTAAGGAAATAGCTGGGAAACATTGTGTCCAGAGAACAAGGAAACATAGCCATGTCATTAGAGGATAAACAGTAATGTGCATAAAGGATGCAATACTAAAACACTTCAGAAGACAAAACAACTGAAGGCATATTGAAAACAGTCCTCCTCAGCCATTTCTTGCTGTCACCCCAAGTCTTTCTATAAAAGATACTATTTACAGCTGAAAGAACCTCAAAACAGACTCTGTCAAAGCAATTTCTAAGGAACACAAGTCAGATAGTATGAATATATTATAATCCATGGGGTATTCAAAACATGGGGTATTCAAAAAATGTTTGTTATGTTATGGAACCAAAGAGAAAATAGAATGGATAGTAAGAGAAGAATATTGCTATCAGAGAGATGTGAACTCTAAACGTTAATGGGAAGCTCATAGAAAATATTCACAGTAACAGAAATAATAATTCTTGTGTGCATGTGGAAAGACTTAGATTCAGCCAAATTGAAGATAAGCCAATGGTAACTCTCACATGGAAATGACAATAGAAAAGAAAATCAAAGTGAAAAAAATCACAAACAGAAAATACAATATCTAGGAGACAGTGCTAAAATATTTAAATAAAATTTAAGTATCAAATACAAAAAGTAAATGGCAAACTCTTTGTAGAATTAGTTTCTTGAAATTTCCAACTTTAAGTTCAAAAAGCAAAACTTAACTACAATAAGAGAGAGCACCAAGCAGCTTGTCCCATTTTAACTGTGAAAAACTGAAGAGGCAAAAGAAAATATTTAAGGAAGTTGAAGAAAATATCCATTGTACCTTAATAAATGATACTAAGAATACAAATTACCAGAGACTTCTTAATATACACCATTGCAAGCAAATAGAAAATGGGAGATTTTAAAATCTTTGAAAATACCATTAGCCACACCATTACTCTTCTGTTCTATTTGAAATTATTCTTCAAAAGCCAAACTTAAAAACTAAATGTAGTAGTGGACACCTATGTTCTCAGCACTTGGGAGGGAGATGAAGGGAGGAGGATCATGAGTTCAAGGTCGTCCTGAGCTATGTAGTAAATTTGAGGGGAACGTGGGCTACCTGAGACTTCTCAAACATAGAACAAAACAAAAGGCCAAAACCCAGTAAAACTCACTATCAGGAAACCCACCTTAGCAGAAATGTCAGATGAATAATTTGAAGCAGATGTAAGTTATAGAGAAGATAAACCAGGATTTTGTTTTTTAGATACCAGAGAATCCATAAAGGATTGTGAAATAAGATCTCAGGTTCCCACTCTCAATTCACACAAAAGTGAAGTGTCTGGTGAGGCAATGATAGCAAGTATGCATTGAGTGGTTGTGGCAGACAGATAAACGGAATAATAGCCATCATAAGTGACAGGGGAGGAAATTGCAAATGATTGTCACATGGATCTATGGCACAGGAGAGTGGTACAGGTTGCTTTACAGATGTGCACAGAAAGCTGATTTTCAAAAGAAACAGGATAAAAGGGAAATTCTCTAGGATGACACATGTACCTTAATATGCACGAGCATAACAGGGTAGCAGAATGCAAAGCCTGGAGAAACTAAAGGAAAGAGGCAAATCCACTGCAAGAGTGCAGACTGTGAGAGAGAGAAGCTTTGTGTACCCTCCATCCACCACCAGCAGAATAAACATTCTAATCACCCATAGAGTGCTCATTAAGATATGTTAATTCTGGACCACGAAGCATATTTTTTCTTGGTCTTCTGGTTTTATTATTAATTATTTCAGGATTTCATATGATGCATTTGGATCATATCAACCCTCTATTCCTCCTCCTAACTTTTACAAAACACACAGGTGTCTTCCTATCCCATTTCCAAGGTCACAGCCTCTTCTTTTCTTTCAGAACCCATCCAGTCCAATTTTTGATGGTCATGTGCTCCAGGGTATGAGGCTATCCAGTGAAGCATCATTGATAGACTCGGGACATTAATTCTCTCACCCCCCCCCCCCGCCCCCGCCACCAAGCTATCACTTGCTAACATTGCTTCAACTAGGGGTAGGACTATAAAACATGCTTTAATTACCACTTCTAGTGAGGTAGTTCAGTGGGTAAAGACCCTTACCACCAAGCCTGGCAATGGAGTATGATCACCAGCAACTGTATGCTCAAAAGAGAATACTGACCTCCACAATTTGTCCTCTAAGGCACTGTGCATGCTGTGGCATTCAGTGTGCATCATCAGTGCATGAAATAATAATGAATACAACTTAAGTATATAAATCAATAAAAATAATTAAAGTTATGTAAAATATTCTCTTTGACCACCATGGTATTAAAATAGAAATCAGTAACTATAAATAGATAGAAATTCTCACAGCACTTGAAGATCACTGGACCCTTCTGAATGAATCATGAGTCAAAGAAGACTTCCCAAGAGAAACTGTAAAATATTCTGTAACACGTGTAAATGAAAACACAATTCAGGGAGGGAGTGTTTGATACCTTTTGGAGGGCCCACATAGCAGCAATAACTGACTTGTTAAATTTTACAGTAGCTTCCTGGGAACCTTATATGGATTGTATGTTTGTGATTCAAATTGTGTTCTGCAGTGGATCAAATATTTTTTATTCATACTTGCTCTCTTTTGTTTTCCATCCAATTTTTGTCTCTGCTCCTTTTATTGACCATCTCTAGCCTTTATGAATTCATGATGTTGATTGTTTCCTTTCCATTTCCACTTTTATTATTATTCCTGGTAGCTAACATAATTTTGTTATCGATACATTGTGTTGAATATGATCTGGCACTTAAAATTAAAACTAAAGTCTCATAATAACTTACACAGTGCTTTGATCTTAGGTGTGTCTACCAGTCGGTGTTTCTCAAGTCTTTCTTAATTTTCTTATGATTATGGGTGATCTGCCTACATGTGTGTCTATGCAGCACATGTATGCAGTGTCTGCAGAGACCTGTAGAGGGTGTTGGATCCTCTGGAACTGGAATTACAGACAGTTGTGAGGAGCCATGCGGGTGCTGGAAATCGAACCAGGGTCCTCTGGAAGTATAGTCAGTGTTCTTAACAGCTGATGTATCTTCCTGGCCCCATTTCTTGCATTTTTTCTATTTTTTTATAATTTATTTTTTATTTCTTCAAGTTACATCTCAATCACAATCCCCTCCCTACTCCCCGCTCCAGTCCCACCCTCCCAACCCTCTTCCCTCTCAATCCCCCATCCTCTTCCCCTTTTATTTTTTTTAAGTTTAAGGTATATCTTTTTCCCCCCAACAGCTCCCCCTTTCAGTCCAACAAATGGTTCTTTCTCTTCTAACAATAAATACAATACAAAACAACAGAAATAAATAGGCCACAGTTATGAGGGTTATATGGCTTAGCATACATTCCCAAAGTCCAGTCCATATGTATTTGGCACCTGACTTTAACATTCTACTATCTAACCATCTCCATGAGTTTCAAGTTCTATATCTAAATTAGCTTTCATACTAACTTGAATCACAATTTTAAAAACATCTTCTTAGATCCAGAACACCCTCTTGATTCCTAAACAACTCAAACTTTAACTATGAGACTCTAGCTATCTAATCTTCAACCACCTCAGAGACCTGAGAGGGATAAATATATCTGATTATATAGGAAGTACAGGGCCCGCAGCTTCTAAAACTAAGAAATAACATATCAGTGGCTGCCTGGACAGTTCCCATTTTCTCTCCATACATTACAGCATCGATCTTCAGTCATTTGGTCCCGTTTCTCTGACAGACATTGGTTGTGGAGCAGGAATTATAAAGGACTTGCCTACCCTGCCTTGGCAGAGCTAGGCTGTCGACTTACCTGCTTCCAAGTTTTGTCCTATTTGGACAGCAGTCTGTTTACAGTTGAAACAAGGGGTTTTTCTTGCCAAGAGATAGGCTTGCCACTAATTCAACCATCTCCCACTGTAGATTCTTTGATGCTCATCTTCTACTTGGAGTAGAATAGGGGGTGCTGTCAGGAGCTGACATGTCTCGATATCAAAAAATCTTAAGAAAACATCTTTGAATGCCATATTCTGCAGATCTCTTGAGGTTTTTGAAGATGCCCTATCTATCTTTTATATTTAGATAAGCAACTGTTGCTTGTCTCTTAGCAACTTGATTTCTGATTAGCTTAGAAAATAACTGTGATAGACTGTCATAGTACCTAACAAAATGGCACGCTTGCATGACTATACAGCACCTTCAAGGACCAATGTCTGTGGCTCAGGGAGGATATTAAATTAGTAATCATAAACTTGAATATCTATTCTTCTCATTAATGATTATGGAAAAACTATATATCATATATATTTTATGTAAAATATTTATGTTTGTCGTCTCTAGATCCATCTTTTTTTAATGTTTATTTATTACTTCAAGTTACATCTCCATCACAGTCCCCTCCCTCCACTCCTCCCAGTCCCATCCTCCCACCCTCTCTCCTTTCTCCCACTTATCCCACTCCTCCAGTGTGCCCCTATATATCAGCATCCCTCTTTTCAGCAGTCATATGAGGACTAATAGCTTCCTCTTGCATTGGGAGCCTACCATGGCAGCTCCACTAGGGCAAAGTGTTCATCCCATTAACAGGTAACAAAGTCTATGTTCCTGTTGCTTTCAGTCTGTTGGTTGTAGGATAGTTATCCTGTACTATATGACTAAAATCCAGTTATAAGTGAATATATGCCAAGTACTCTTTCTGGGTCTGGGTTAGCTCACTTATAAAGATGAGGTCAGGATGAACTCTAGATGCATCCATTTGGCAGCAAATTGCATGATTTCCTTGTTTCTGATGGCTGAGTAGTATTCCATTGTGTAAATGTACTATAGTTTTTTTTAATCCACTTGTCTATTGAGAGACATCTGGGTTGTTTCCAGTTTCTAGCTATTAAAAATAAACCTGTTATGAACAAAGTTGAGGAGATGTCCTTGTGGTTTGATGAGGAATCATTTGGATATATGCCCAGAAGTGGTATGACTAGGTATTACTTACCTCTTACTAATATTTTATGTATTTTAAATTTATACTAATCACTCTCTCTACAGGAACTATTTATTTGTATTTATCAATAGATAATCCATTTTTTTCTTATTTCATCCTCCTGAATCCCACTACCTTTTTGTGGGCTCTTCTTTTGTGGTGGAGGGAGTATTTTAATATTTAAGTTAACACATAATTGCTAACTTTGCTCAGTCTTTGAAAATGTGAGCTTGTTTCCTTTTAAAATTCATTCTTGAATGATTGTGCACAGATTTCTAGGTTTATATTTTCTTTTTCTAGATTCTTAAAGACATTATCATATTAGATACAGTTTTCCATTATTACTGAAAAGGTGTTTATTCATTTACAGCCATTTACTTCTAGGGAAATTTCTTTTTATTTCTTCTTATAGTTTTCAATATTTACTTCTATCTGTCAAACAAATGACTGTCTTTAGTTTGAAAATGTAACTATTTCTAGAATGTCTAGTGGGGTTTTTTGGATAGACTCATTCATTTATCATTAATTCCATCATTAAAGAAATCTCTTCGATATCCTCTATTATATAGGTAAAATCCTACTATAAGTGAATAGATGTCATATGCATCCTTCTGAGTCTGGGTTAGCTCACTCAGGATGAGCTTTTCTAGTTCCATCCATTTGGCTACAAATTGCATAATTTCATTGTTCCTGATAGATGAATAATATTCCATTGTGTAGATGTACCACAGTTTTTTAACCCATTCTTCGGTTGAGGGACATCTGGGTTGTTTCCAGTTTCTAGCTATTACAAATAAGGCTGCTATGAACATAGATGAGGAAACTTCCTTATGATTCCGTGAAGAGATGTTGTTATGCTAGGTTCCTGTCTGCAAGCTTATCAGATTATCATTAATAGTTTCAGGAGTTGACTTTTTCCCATAGGGTGGGTCTCATATTGTGTCAGTCATTGGTTGGCCACTCCCTTAATCACTGCTCTATAACTATCACTGTACATCTTGTATGCAGGATAAATTATAGGTCAAAAGTTTTACATGTGGTTTGGTGTTCCCCTCCCTCTACTGGACACCCTGACAGGCTAGGAGGTGGCCAATCCTGTCTCCATGTCTTCCAGTGCTAGGAGTCTCAGCTAGGGTTACCTTGATATCCTCCCAGAAGCATACCCTTTTGCAAGTCTCCCGCTTGTTTCAGAGGTGCCCCTCCCTCATGTATTTCTGTGTATTCTTGGGTTCTTGTTTTTGGGAGTAAGTGATATTATTGGGTTCTTCCGGGTAAATGTGCATTGAAACCTACTTTATAGGAAATAATGATGGCTGTGCTGGTTAGGGTTTCCCCCACCTCCTTGCTATGTTGACCTTCATCTTGCACTCTCACCTCTGTCCTACAACTTGGTTTATATTTTTACAAATGAGAATCTCTTTATGGCTCTGTAGTATTATTACATGTGGAATACATTCACTTTGTAATTCATATGGCTATTTGCCAACATGTATGACAGTCCACCATGTGTGTGCCTTGTATATGTAGTGGCCAGAAGAGGGTGTCAAATCCCCTGAAATTACAATTACAGGTGGTTGAGAGCTACCCTGTGAGAATCAAATCCACTCTTAACTGGTGAGCTATTTCTCTAACCTCAAGTGTTTTTGTTTGTTTGTTTATTGTCATGGAGCCTATTACCATTAAAAGTGTTTAAATAACTTATTATTGCTATTAGTAACATTATTGTGTGTATATGTGATGTGTATATTTGTATGTACGCATATCAATGGACACATTGAGAATCAGAGGACAGCTTTATGAAGTTGTTTCTATCCTTCCACATTTTCCTATGGTCTAGGGTTGTAACACAGGTCAGCAGTTTGCATACCGTGGGCCTTTCCTCATTGAATGGAACACTTTTGCCCACTGAGACTTCTCAGCAGCCCACAAAAGCAATTTTTGTTAGAATGACAATAGAGCACATTTCATTTAGAAACAAATTCTAAACAGCCAGCTATTGGTCATGTTCTTCTTGGCATGTTCTCAGTATTCTATGCCGATTTCATCTCTGTACTGTCCATAGTCTCTTTGTTCTCGAATGTTGTCACAAAGAGCTTTCTTTTCTAAAGGTTTTCCTACCCCAACCCAATCCCCTCATGATAACCCAAGCATCATTCTTCCTTAAGAGTTTTAAATGAGGAAATGCATCTGTTGTGGTTCTTCAGCCGAATTGTCCAGGGCATGGCCCAACAGACTTCCCACTACAGTGCCACTCAGCTTCTGTCTGTTTATCCTCTTGCATATAAATACCACACTCCTTCACTGCCTCTGGAGTTACGCATTTAGTCTCCTGAGTACTGGGACTGGCCTTATTTAAAGATATTTCTGAGCAGGTGAGAGGAGTTAGAGAATAAAAACACTTGCCACTCAAGCCCGACCACCAGTGTTCAATCCGTGGAACCCATGTAAAGCTTAAGGAGAGAACCCACTCCCCAAAATTGTCCTCAACAGCCACAGGTGCACTGTGACATGCTTAGGTCTGCATCCCCATAGTGTAATACAAGTCTTAGAATGAACACATGTGAACAAACATTCTTTGGCTTAAGAAATGGTGATTACCCTGATGAATTTAATACCAAATATCTTAATAGTCTTATATTGCAATTAACTTTTTTACTCTGAAAGTGAAAACTACATTAAATTTAAAATATTTTTATTTGTGTCAATGTAATTTAAAAAAAATAAAACAAAAAAAGAAAGAAAAAGAAAAGAAACAGCACTCAACTACTGAGAATAATCCCCAACACAACCAAGAAAAGAAACCCAATTTTTCTGGATAGGAGGCTTTTCATTCTTCAACACTGTCTACTTAAAATAAAAAAAATTATACTTGAAAAAAAAATTTAAGCAGCTGATTAGGTTCTAATATAATAGTGACATTTCTTGTGTGTTCAAAAGCTACCCTATGTTTTACTCAGTACTTACACTTCCTAATTGCCACCAGTATTCTTTGTTTGAAGTAGTTAGGGTTTTAATTTGCATAGAAAATATCTTCAAAAAAAATGATGTCCTGGCAAGAATGAAATAGCTGTAAGAGATTTTTGTGATAAATCAGAAGGACCCATGTGAAAGTTACTTGATTGTATTGGATACTGTCCGTCCCTGTCAGTATTCTTCAAACATATTAATGATCTTGTTGGCTAATATTGGTAAGGAGATTTCTGATAATTATAGCAAGAGGAATTTTTGTTGGTTAAATATATACGTCACGTTATTTTGTGATTTGTTGCCTAGGCGAAGGTAACATTAACTTGAAACGATGAGCTTTAGAATTAATCGTGTTTAATGCCTACATATAGCTTATGTCAGCACAAGGGCAACTGCTAAAAATATCCCCTCTCATTAACAAAACATATGTTTTCTGGGTAAAATTCACTACTGATGTAGCTGTTTGAAGGGAATGCTAGATTGGATAGATAGTAGATCATTTTTCTTATATGAACCAATTAAGAATATCAATATGATTCATCTTAGGTATGTGTATTTATAAACTGCATGAACCATAGATGTATTCAGTTCCAAAGTCTAAATTAGAATATTGTGTTCCATATATTTATTCTTGTATGATTCTTTTTTCATATTTATTTATTACTTCAGGTTACAGCTCCATCAGAGTGTCCTCTTTCCACCCTTCCCAGTACCGCCCTCCCACCCTTTACCTCCTATCTCTTTCAACACACTCCTCTGGAGTGGAGTGACCCTAAATAACAGTCCCCTGCCCTAGTTCAGCAGTCATATGAAGGCCAAGAGTGTCCTCATACACTGGGGGCCTACAAGGCAGAACCACTAGGGCAAAGTGTCTCATTGACAGGTAACAACAAAGTCTATGTTCACCCCTAGAGCAAAGTGTCTCATTGACAGGTAACAAAGTCTATGTTCCTGTTCCCTTTGGTTGTAGTTATCCTGTACCATATGGCTAAAATCCAACTATAAGTGAATAGATGCATCCTTCTGAATCTGGGTTAGCTCACTCAGGATGAGCTTCTCCAGTTCCATTCATTTGGCTGCAAATTGCATGATTTCATTGTTTCTGATGGCTGAGTAGTATTCTATTGTGTAGATTTACCACAGTTTTTTTGTTTTTTGGTTTTTTTTTAATCCATTCCTCAGTTGAGGGACATCTGAGTTGTTTCCAGTTTCTAGCTATTACAAATAAGGCTGCTATGAACATAGATGAGGAAACTTCCTGTGATTTGGTGAGGAATCATTTGGATGTATACCCAGAAGTGATATGGCTGGGTCCTGAGGCAGAGCTATTGCAAGTTTTTTTTTAAGATATCACCAGACTGACTTCCATAGTGGTTGCCCAAGCCCACACTCCAACCAGCAATGGAAGAGAGTTCCCCTTTCTCCACAACCTCACTAGCATGTGCTATCATTTGAGCTTCTGATCTTAGCCATTCTGACAGGTGTGAGATGGAATCTCAGAGTAGTCTTGAGTTGCATTTCTCTGATGATTAAGGATGCTGAGCATTTCTTCAAGTGTTTCTCAACCATTTGGGATTCTTCCTTTGTGAATTATCTGTTTAGCTCTGTTCCTCATTTTTTGATTGGATTATTTGGTTTCTGGGCATTTAATTTCTTGAGCACTTTGTAAATTTTGGATATTTACCTTCTGTAAGATGTGGGGTTGGTGAAGATTTTCTTCCCAATCCGTAGGTTGTCGTTTTGTTTGAATGACAGTGTCTTTTGCCTTACAGAAGCTTTTCAGTTTGATGAGGTCCCATTTATTGATTGTTGGTCTTAGATCCTGAGCTGTTAGTGTTCTGTTCAGGAAGTTGTCACCTGTGCCGATGAGATCTAGGGTTTTGCCCACTTTCTCTTCTATTAGATTTAGTGTGTCTGGTTTTATGTTAAGGTCTTTGATACACTTGGACTTAAGTTTTTTACAAGGTGATAAGTATAGGTCTAATTTCATTCTTTTACATGTGGACATCCAGTTGGACCAGCACCATTTGTTGAAGATGCTCTCCTTTTTCCATTGTACGGTTTTGGCTTCTTTGTCAAAAATTAAGTGACCATAGGCACATGGGTTCATTTCTGGGTCTTCAATTTGATTCAATTGATCGATTGCTCTGTTTCTATACCAGTACCATGCTGTTTTTATTACTATTGCTCTGTAGTCCAGATTGATATCTGGGATGGTGATACATCCAGTTTTTGTTTTGTTTTGTTTTGTTTTATAGTACAGGATTGAATAGCTATTCTGGTTTTTTTGTTATTCCATATGAAATTGAGAATTGCTTTTTCCAAGTCTATAAAGAATTGTGGTGGTATTTTGATAGGAATTGCATTGAATCTATATATTGCTTTTGGCAGGATGACCATTTTTATTATGTTGATACTACCTATCCAAGAACATGGGAGATCTTTCCATCTTCTGATGGCCTCTTCAATTTCTTTCTTCAAGGACTTGAAGTTCTTGTCATACAGGTCTTTCACTTACTTGGTTAGAGTTACCCCAGGTATTTTATATTGTTTGTGGCTATTGTGAAGGGTGTTGTTTCCCTAATTTCTTTCTCAGCCCATTTATTTGTTTTATAAAGAAGGGCTTCTGATTTTTTAAAATTAATTTTGTATCCAGCCACCTTGCTGAATGTGTTTATCAGCTGTAAGAGTTCTCTGGTGGAATTTTTGGGGTTGCTTATGTATACTATCATATCGTCTGCAAATAGGGATAATTTGACTTCTTCATTTCCAATTTGTATCCCCTTGATCTCCTTTAGCTGTCTTATTGCTCTAACAAGAACTTCAAGTACTATGTTGAAGAGATATGACAAAGTGGACTTCCTTGTCTTGTCCCTGAGTTTAGAGGAAATGCTTCAAGTTTCTCTGTTTAATTTGATGTTGGCTACTGGATTGCTGTATATCACCTTTATTATTTCTAGGTATGGTCCTTGTATGCCTGTTCTCTCCAGAACTTTTAGCACAAAGGGGTTGTTGGATTTTGTCAAATGCTTTTTCAGCATCTAACGAGATGATCATGTGATTTTTTTGTTTCAACTTGTTTATATGGTGAATTACATTGATGGATTTTCGTATGTTGAACCATCCCTGCATTCCTGGGATGAAGCCTACTTGATCATGGAGTATGATAGTTTTGATGTTTATCTTTGTTAGTGAGATGCATTTCTTGTATGCAGCAAAATGATGGGTCTTGTTTAAGGATCCATTCTGTAAGCCTATGTCTTTTTATTGCGGAGTTGAGTCCGTGGATGTTGATGGATATTAATGACCAAAGGTTGTTATTTCTATTATTTTGGTGTAGGTAGTGGTTGTGTGTTTCTTTTGGTTTAGATGCAGTGGAGTTTTTTTGTTTCCTCTGTTTACTTGGCTGTAGTTATCTTCTCTGGGTTGGAATTTTCCTTCCAAAATCTTCTGTAGGCCTGGATTTGTGGGTAAGTACTGTTTAAACTTGATTTTGTCATGGAATATCTTGTTTTCTTCATCTATGTTGATAGAGAGTTTTGCTGGGTGTAGTAGTCTAGCCGGGCACCTATGTTCTCTCAGGGCTTGTAGAATGTCTGCCCAGGCCCTTCTGGTTTTAAAGTTTCTGAGGAGAAGTCAGGTGTAATTCTGATGGATCTGCCATTATATGTTATTTGACCTTTTCTCTTGCAGCTTTTAATATTCTTTCTTTGTTCTGTACATTTGGAGTTTCAATTATTATGTGGCAAGAGGAGTTTCTTTTCTGGTCTAATCTGTTTGGTGTTCTGTAAGCCTCTTGAAATTTTATTGGCATCTCTTTCTTTAAGTTTGGGGAGTTTTCTTCTATGATTTTGTTGAAGATGATTCATGGACCTTGGAGTTGGGAGTATTCTCTTTCCTCTATGCCTATAATTCTTAGGTTCCATCTTTTCATTGAGTCCTTGATTTCTTGGATGTTATGGGTGAGAACTTTTTAGATTTCTCATTTTCTTTAGTTGTTGTACTGATTTCTTCCATCGAATCTTCCATGCCTGAGATATTGTTTTCCATCTCTTGTATCCTATTTTTGATACTCATGGCTGTAGTTCCTGTTCTCTTCCCTTGATTCTCCTCCTCTAGGATTAACTCTGGTTGTGTTTTCTTTATTGCTTCTACTTCCAATTTCAAGTCTTGAACCATTTTTGTTCATTTTACATGTTTCCTGTTCCAATCTGCAAATCTTTCAAATATTTCAAGTCTTTCATTGCTTTTTCTCTTTCCTGTTCACGTTGGGCTGCATTGGCTTGGTGCTCTCTAATGGTATTCTCCAATGCTTTTATTTGTAAAATTGAGGATTCTTTGTATTCTTTCAGTGATTTAATTTCTTCTTGAAAGGACTCCAGCATTTTCCTAAGTATAGATTTGTCATCATTTTCATGTGTTTCAGCTGTGGTGGGTTGTTCAGGGATTGCTGTGTTAATGCCGCTGAATATCGTTGGAGTCATATTTCCCTGATTTTTGTCAGTTTTATTCTTTTGCTGACCTGTAGCCATCTGGTTGCCCTAAGCTGATTGTTCCTGATGTCTTCTGGACCATTTCAGTGGCACTATTGGTCCTCTTTAGGGTGTTGCAGTGACAGTGTGAATATTGATTGGGCACTCAGGTAGCTGGGAGGTACCTCTATCTGGCAGTTGGGACTACCTCCCAAGACCCTGCAGTAATCAGATCTATGGGAGACTGTACTGTTGCAGGAAGAGCAGCCCTCTGCCCCATCTGAGTGCAATGTTCTTCCAAGTGATTGTATATCCAGTAGAGGGACCTTTATGTCCAACACCTTTCTGGGTAATCCCAGATATACTTGTGCCTCCCTGCCAGCTGCTGCGTGGCCTTTGCCCACTTCTGTGGCAGGGTCTGCACTGGCCTCTGCTCTGGGTCCTGGGCCTGTGTCCCATGCTGCTGGTCTCCGCTTTGGACCCTGAGTCTGTGTCCCTCCCCACTAACCTCTGCTTTGGGCCCAGATACTGTGCCCCAAGCTGTTGACCTTTGCTTTGGGCCTGAGCCTGTGTCCTGTGCCAGTGGCCTCTGCTTTGGGCCTGAGCCTGTCCACTTGCTGGGTTTTTTAGTGGCTCTTGCCCACTTCCAGGGCTCGCTCCTCAGCCTGGATTCTGCGCCATGCCACGTCTGGGGTCCCTGCCGCGCTGCTTCCTGAGATCTGGGTTCTGTGCTGAGCAGCATCCTGCCTGTGTCCACACTAGGTTCTTGGCTGTGCTGTGCCCAGCAACTTGAGTTCCTGGGCACGTTGCTCCCTGCTGTCTCCTCTCTTGTATGAATCTTATTTATTTCTATTTTTCTTTTTCTTTTCACTCTGTGAGTATTGTGAATAGCAGACTCACTTTGGAACATAAAGGTTGGATTCCCTCCACTTTGCTCTGCTGGGCTGATAGTGTAGGCTCAGAGCTGAAGTGAAGTCCGAGGATCTGGGCTATTGGTTCCTCTCACTCCTGTCTTGACGGCTGTGTATAGTGTTTTAACATCAGCCCCCCCCCCCCCAACCAAAAAAAAAAAAGAAGAAAAAGAAAAAGCAGAGTGAGACTGGAATCAGGTAGAAAAACATTACCAGAGTCATTCCTAAAAACTTTCCATGGTTCTTCTACCTGTCTACCAAAGTGTTCTTAGTATCACTCTGAAGTATCATTCATGTCAGGAAAAGCAATGACAAAAAAACTCAACAGGGCCGTTTGACATGCTTTTGAATGTCTTCATACTAGAAACTGAGTTAGTTTATCAAGTGCGGAGGATACCCAAAGAAATATGAAGGTTATTCATGGTCCACTTAGCCCACTTCATACCACATATGTAAAAGCTGGGTGAAAACATCTTCATTCAAACCTATAAACTGCATCAGACATTTCTTTTCTAATAAGTCTTGGGATATCTTCAAATTCAACTCTGAGCTTCATGCATGGACACTGAAAAACATCCATCCTAAATTAAACTAAAACATCTGAAATTAAGAAAACTGGAAATATCACATACAACTAAATCTAAAAGATGGAAGGGAGGTTCACTTATTTGAAAAGAAAAACATATTGGATGAAATGTTTTTCAGTTTCCACTGAAGGTAAATATATAAATTCCCTTTGCTCTTGCAATCTCACACCTGGAAATGTAACCTGAAGACATTAAATGCTTATGCATAAAAATAACATGCAAAAATAAAGATTCATCATCGAATAGCTACATAAATCCTGGCATATTGTTACAATGAGCACTAGACATTACTGAGAAAAACAAACCCTGACACACTCAAGGCCATAGATAAATTCCACAGACAAAATATTGAGTTTAAGACCACAAATATAAAACAGCATTTTTATATGGTGCCAACTGTATAAAGCTCAAAACTGGCAAAAAAAATCCAATGATACAGTATGAATAGCAGGAGCCAAGGGTTACTTACATTCAAGGGGTTTAGGGCAACTGTGAGTTGCTTACTCTGAAGGGGTTTAGGGGAGTCTTGGGGAGTACTGGGTTTTGTTTGTATCTTGATCTGAGGACAGTCAGAATGATGGTGTTTGTCTTACTTCCATTATGTTGACATGACAACACATCTGAGGCTGGGTACTTTGTATCAAAACTTAACACAGTTTTTTAGACTGTTAGTTCAAGATTTGGCAGACCCCTCTGTTGGACCCCTAGTGAAGATCAGGGAGATGACATCACAGTCATAGTATCTTTTAACTGAGAAAGTGGAGTGGGGTGGGATATGGCAAGAAGCAGGAAGCCACAGAGAAACAAGTCTCACTCATATAGCAAAAGACCCTCTGGCTTATCCAGTTTCAGAAACCTGACAGATCTAGGAGATAGAATCATCATTCAAGATGGTAGCACCTATAACCTCCTTACCTTCCATGAGGCCCCACTTCTTATCCAAGTCATCCCACTCATTCAGAAGAGCATATGGTAATGAGCCTGAGGAAGACTATGGCTTCCTGTGGCTTGGATGTGGTTATCCACATTGCTGCTGTGATGTGGATAGAGGATTGATCCTAAGAGTAGTGCTACAGAAACACTGGAACCCTTAGCAGATAAAGTCAAGGAAGGTCATGCTGGTGTTGTCCTGGGAAGAGATTACTAGGTCCTGTGGGATGTCTCAGGATGGGATGCACTAGCCCATTCTTCTTCTAACTAAGTAACCTTTTCCTATTTCATGTACTCCTGAGCTGTGACCTTGGCCATGTTGAGACCCTCACCATAGCTAGGTTGGTTATAAAAATTACCCTTGAAGATCAAAGAACTAACTAAAACTTAAAAAATTAAAACTCCTCTTGACCTTAAATTATCCTGCTTTAGATATTTCATTATAATAATGTAAATTAGACCAACACACAGATACTAAAAATATCTGTAGCCTGATTTGGAAGGAAGTTATATGAACAACTTTCTATGTGAATGGCTATCAATTTAAATAGGTTTAAGATTGTAGTATTTTGCTGTATGGAAACTTCACTTCACAAAAATCACATCATCTACTCCCAGCAAGTAAGAGAGAGCTCTGTAGACCAAAGCATATTGGTGGGATTGTAAACTTGTCATAATAATGTCTATAGCATGTGGGTACATAATCTAATGGGTAGGAAAGAAGAGTGACAATTAGAAAGGAGAAAACAGCAATCAGACTCGCAGCTAAGGGCTGGAACTGAAGAACATACAGAGGGAGAATGCTGTGAAGCTTCATCAAAAACAAAACAAACAAACAAACAAAAAACCCAAGCAGTTGTGAGAATCATGGAGTCTTGAGAACAGGAAGGAGGCACCAATATCAAAGAGACATATGGATGCTGAGCTCGGTGCACCTTCTTTTGATTGAAAGGGGCTACAGTTGCCTCTGGTTGGCTTTTGTTGTTGGCTCACAGAGGTGTGAATGTAGGTAACCGACATATTTCCTTAGGGTGTACCACACCACAAATATGTATTATCTACTATATCAATTCCCACCAAACTGTATATCCTCCCTAGTAAAGAGGTCCGTGAGACTAAGAAAATGAACGAACTTCAACTCCATGTGGAAATTGAAACACAACAGATTTACTAGAGCCACTCTCCAATGTTACAGAAGCAGAAGACAATCACTGAGGGAGGACAGGGTTACCAACTGAGCTCCAGCGAGGAGACTCTGCTATCTATTGAGCTACCTGCAAGTTCTGCAGAGAGTTCCAGGGTCACAGTCACCATGAACCATCACCCATGTTACAGTGGGTGTATTCAAGATGCAGGTGCTTTTGAGTAGTCTCTATTTCTGTAGGTAACCCTTACCCATAGTCCTGTATGCAAACTCATAAACACATATGTTTGCTAAGATGGACTTGGGTATAATTGTAATTATTTTGTCTATAGTGAATTCCCTGTCTCACACAATATGCCTCCATGTGCAAGGTTCAGATATTAATATAGTATCATCAAGAATTCAGCAAAGTTTCCTCTCTGTTTGAGGAGACTTTTTATATTACTCTTGTGTATCATTAGACTAGAAGTTACTAGTGACTTACTAAAGGTAGGGTGAATATAGAATCCAGAGATGTTGCTAGGCCTTCACCTAAACTAGAAGAGATTATAGTCCTGCAAAGCATGAGGTCTTCATAGATATAGTTCAAGGCTAGCTAACATTTTCCATAACCTTTATCTCTGTGGTGACCATACATGTGTGGTAGCATGAATGAGTCCTGGTTGGCCAGTGTATTGTACATGCACACATTTAGCTCTCCAGTCAATCTTTTTTTTTAATTTAAGGTGTAATCTTAATTTTGTACCAATATACAAATATATGAGTAGATTTAATAATCTACCCTCTTTTCTTTATCATTACTATATCATGTTTATATCCCCCCCTTTTTTTCTTTTGAAAACCTTTCCCCCTACATAAGAGAGAACGAAGGATAGATAAAAGAAAAAGAGAGAAATGCCTGGGTCTAACCTCCTAAACTTGTTTAACAAGGCCATTTAACAACTTTCAACTAATCCCCCTAAATGACAACAAACATCTATAACCCATCAAATGACCCCCTCAAAAAAATCACCCACCCACCTTCTGGGAATATGTGGGATATAGGAAACCTCTTTGAGGGCACAAATAAGAATGGAAAAATAGTTAAGCAAGTTAATAGTAACATTTGTTATCTAGTCTTTTTGTGCTCAGCAATTTAAATGTCCAGAGAAGCTTGTAGTCAGAAGCTGAACTTTGGATGGGAAAGTTCAGGGCTTTACTGAAGTCCTGACTGGAACAGTCTGTGAGGCTGGACCATCTTAGTTAGCTGTTTTGAAGTTGTTCTGGATGTAGAGTTTTGAGGAAACAGCTATTTTGGCAGTCTGGGAAACTGGATCATCTGGGCTACTTATCTTCTTTGGTGTCTGGTCCTTTTTCTTCAGAAGTTTCAGTTGTCCAGTTGTCCCTGGACTCCTTGGATGGATGCTTTTAATCTCCTGGAAAGAGAAGAATAGAACCCTGCCCTAATCCTAACTCCAAGGTGTTACTTTTTTGTCAGGTAATATCTTTCCTAGAACAAATTGGGCTTTTTGACAATAGAAAAAGTATTATCTTTCAATTGAGATTTAAAAAAAATTTTTGAAAATTTGGAACTAAATATACCTTTAAGTGTATATATTTGGAGAACACAAAGGATATTCACTTTGAATTTCAGCCTGCCTTTTGCAATTGGCTTTTAAACTTAAATCATTGTAAATCTTATGTGCCTGCCTCTGCCTCCGAAGTGTTGGGTTTAGAGGTGTGAACAATCTCACCTGGATCTCAGTTTTTCTCTGGTTGGAACTTGCTCTGTATCAGGTGGCCTTGAACTCATAGATCTGCATGCTTCTGACTCCAGTGTGTTGGGATTAAAGGTGTATGCCTCTCAGGTGTTGAGGTTAAAGGTGTGAGCCATCTCCATCCTGTTCATTGTAATATAGAATTTAAAGACAACTAACTCTATAGTGATTTCCTATCTCTGCTGGGAATAAAGGCATGGGCTAACACCACCCTGTTCAAATATTTTATCTTAGCTCCAAATTTCTTCAACACTTAGAGATTTACAAAAGCAGGTTGAACTTTAGTAACCCTAAGTTTACTTACATTTTAAATATCTTACCTGAATTTTAATACCAAACAATGAAAATGTCCTTTATATATAAGACAAAAGTTTACAAGCTGATATCCAAGAGGGTGTGAGCTATGTGGCAACCTACAGTCTAACTTTCTAAATTAAGACAAATTTTCATTTCATGCCAGTAAGGCAAGTATTCCCTTGGTAAATTATCATCTGAAAATATTATTTTTTATTTTTATTATATTTTTACACTTAGTTAACTGTTTTCTTAATTAATTAATTTTTTCAAGTTACATCTCAATCATAGTCACCTCCCTCCTCCATGCCCCCCATCTCCCTTGTCTTGCTCCACTCCTTCTCCTCATATTAGGTAGGCCCCCCCCACATATCAAACTCCCTCATCTCATCAGTCACTTGAGGGCTAAGAGTTTCCTCTTGTACTGGGGCTTGTACTGGCAGCCCATCCAGGGTAAGGTGTCCCACTAACAAGCAACAGGGTCCCTGACTAGAAGCTGGGTGGAGTTTTTCATAGGATAGTTTTGTTAGGTTCCAATCTGTTTTCTCCAGTGAATCTTAAAAGGCACCTTTGCACAGAAGCTGGGTGGAGTTTTTCATAGGATAGTTTTGTTAGGTTTCTATCTGTTTTCTCCAGTGAATCTTAAAAGGCACCTTTGCACAATCTCATCTTCCCCATCTTTGCACTTGCCATGTGTTCAGTGACTATTTGTGGAATGCCCATGTGCACTGCTAATAAATAACATGATAGTTTTATGGCTTGATGAAATAAGAAGTTACCAAGGGTGGAAAACATGGAAAAGGCTTGCCTTGATAAGTTATGACTCCTTTGGGAAGCCAGCTGAAGAAAACAGCCGGTCAAAGGTCCAGGAAGAAGAAATGGGGATAGTTTTCTGAGTGAGGCTCTTGCCTTTCAAGCATGCGTACTGAGTTCAATCCCCAGAATCCATCTGGAAACATCAGTTGTGGTGGCACATGCTTATAGTCCCCTCACTTGGACACTCGATAGTTAGCCAATCTAATCTAAGTGATGAGCTCCAAACCAATGGAGATCATTATCTCAAAGGAAGTTGATGATACCTATGTCACTGTGCAATCAACCAGTCTCATCTACTATCTGAGATTTTTCCTCTGTCCTCCACATGCATATATGCAAATACACACACACAAAGAAGCTGGAAAAAATGATCTCAATGGACAACCAAGAAGAACATTTATTAGCTAAATAGATATTAATCTATGAAATGCAGAACAGTCTTTGATTCTTTCAAGTTTCACTAGGCTGAAATTAATGCTATGAATTAATGCTATGCTCATGGATTTGCATTTATCTCCTTTCAAACACAGGCAATTACACCATAACGTTCAGGTCATGGAGCTTGTTAAGCAGAGTTTATCTGGGATGCAGGTGTGGGACTAGGGGAAACCCATCCATCACACAAAGCTATATTAAGATTCTTAAACCCTCCCTATAAGTATGTGCTTCATCAGCATGGCCACACACTTTTTGTTTCTTTGAATAAAGGAAAATATTTTTAGCTACTAAGACTCTTCTTTTAATTGAAGCCCAATGTGTGTTTATTGCTGACACATGTTAAAATTCTTGCTTATCCAGTATATAAATCTCCACAGCCAATAGACTTACATTGTGTTTCCTAATTAGCTGGAACACTATATGAAAAATGCAGGAGACATCTGCTAGGTGGAGTTTCCTATCGGTTTTAATTGATTCCACTTGTCCTGGATAGTCCAGAGGCACTTCTGGGTTGGCTTGTCATGAAGATTCCTTTAATTACCTTTTTTTTTCAGGTGAATTAAACATAGTACTAATTGGGAGGTAGTCTTAGTAAGTTCTACATTCAAATTGTGTTCACTAGCAGAGTTGATCAGCAATGACCATACACAGTTGTCTGGAATGGTCTAGAGTTAGAAATGGAATACCACGATGTCTCCAGTGTCCTGACATCAGATCTGAAATGTGAAGACAACAAATCAGGGGCTAATCTACTCTTCCAGTACCTGACCTAAGGATAGAGGGCGTGCCTTCTTATTATGTCTTTGTTTTCATGAAATAGTTTATATATGACAAAATAGTCTGATATTTAGCCTATTTAAATGTATATCCTTTTACATGGACAGTCAACCATCTACCCATGACTTCTCTCTAAATCTGAATGTAGATGTTTTCTAGTCACTCATCCCAAGATACGCTTTTGCCCAAGAGACCCTTCTCAGGACACCACTAAGCAATCTGCAGCAGAAGAGAACTGGACTTCGGGTCCCCTGCAGAATACTTCAAAAGTTATTATTCAGCCATCCTTTTGATTTTACAACTACCAATCAGCTAGTGACCTAAATTCTGTGTCTGTGGTTCCATTCAATATGCTCCCTCTTTTCTCTCACCATCTTGTCAAGCACACTCTACACTGGGAACAAGCTGAATATCTGAACTCAACCATTTATTATGTTTTACTATTGTTCAGTAAAAAAAAAAATCTACAACACTTAAAATCAAAGCCATTTCCATATTCATTCTGTACTCTTAGTGTCTAGCATGTTGTCTGGCATGCCCCAAGAAATTAGTAATCAAAAGAACTCATTTATCAATTAATAAATGAGTAGAGTTTTGAGGAAGCTATGATTAACTTTGTTACAAAATTGACATAATGATTGCACTGATCCATGCTGATTTTGTTCAACACATATCTCACAAAAATACATGGCTCTCTCTCTCTTGCTGGGTTGAGATGGTACATGCCTTTAGTTGCAGATCATCTCAAGACACAGAAGCAGGTGGGTCTCTGTGGATTTGAGACCAGCCTGGTCTACAGACCAAGTTTCAAGGTAGCCAAGTATACACAGAGAAACCCTGTCTCTAAAAAACCAAGCAAATAAAAACAAAATTGTAGTACTCTATCTAAAATTAATTAGAGAATTGTCTATATATTTTTATGATAAGTTAATTCAACTTTCTCATATAAATACTTTTATATGAGTCTCACTGGGTTGAACTAGAAACATCTATGGACTCAAAAAAGATCACTATTTTTTATAACATGAATAAGGAAAGAGAAGGCAAATGACTGTGGTGTTGGAAAAAGTTTACTTTTTTTCATGGGTATCAGTGAAGGAGTGTTTGAATACAGGTCAAGAATAGGCATATAAATTCTCTTTATCGGTGTCATCAATGTCAATTGGACAAGAACTGAAAATCAGGCTGTATCAAACGATGTTTGATTTATAAACACCATTTCAATTAAGCATCGTTAGAGATGCTGAACTAACAATTCACACCTGCATCTCACAGAAGACAGTTCCTACAGAGACGAGGTCAAGGAGAGGTGACAGATAACCACTGAAATAATGTCTCTTCACAACCATGTTCATTGGGAATCTCCGTTCACAGACTGAGCTAGAAGAAACAAGAAAGTTCTAACAAGAGAAAGATTAGAAAGAGTCAACCCCAAGCCATAAGATCCATCAATGAACTGCCTTCTGAGCTTATGTTCTCTGCAATTTTTAAATCATACTTAACTGGAGTTGTGCAAGACTTCATTATATCTGATCTAACTCCGTGACCTTGTTCGTGTCAATGATCAACAATTCAGTGGAAATTTTTTATTTCCTTTCTTCAAATTTCACCTCTTTCCTCATGAAGAAAATACTCAATTTCCCACTTTCGTCTTCCAATTGCTGTAATCAAAATTATAGGTACCAGTTTGCTTAGCAATTTACCACGTAAAAGCCACTTTCCAAAAGGCCAAGCCTTAAGGAAATTATACTACTTATTTTAGAGTTTAAAGATGAGTAAACTGAATGCCAGAGACATGAAGTGTATTATCCAAGGTCAGTTTTAGCAATGTCTGCCTCCTCTTTCTGAGTCGCATGTTTTTCCATTAAAATCTGTGCTCTTATTCAAACCAGTAGAAAAGCTTGACCTACTCTTCTCAACCTCTCCTTATTTTTGGAAGCCTCACTGAATACATGTCAAACTTCCATCCTTAGTAAGGTATCCCAAGAGCTCCCATCCAAGGTGAGACTGAGCTGTGCACAATGTGGATTTAGTACCATGAAATGATTAATTGTTATCTTTCAAACTAGTGAGGCCAAGCACTTAGATGCTAGATCAAATGTTAGTCTACATGTTTCTGCGAAAGGATGTTTTAGACATGATAAATATTTAAATCACAAGACTTCAAATGAAGTAGGTTTGTCTTCCATAATATAAATCAACATCTCTCCTCTCTATCTCTATCACTCACACACACACACACACACACACACACACACACACATGCACACTGAACTGATTCTAGTTCTCTGTAGAGCGCTAACCACAAATCATGCTCCAAGATTCTAGTTCATAGCCTCTGGTATGTAGCATGACATCAGGGAATCATCGAAGAGCAAGGTGCCTTTAAGTACGGAAAAATAATGTCTTATAAGCACAACAAACACAAGGAACTGCACTTCTTTAGGTAAGTGACTGTCATTTCACTACAAACAGTTTAAAGATGCATCCCTGTGTAGTACTGATGTGTACTGTAAGTTTTGAAGCCTCTAAAACATTTTCTTTTCATATGAGGGAAAGACAGGTGACTACTGAACTGATTACTCATTGGGCGTTGAGAAACAGTGAAGGATTGCTGAACTCTCAAGGGTCTGAGGATTTGAGAGTACTTCTGTTAATCACTAAAGGCAGGCATAAAGTCATCTTGTCTGAGAACCTTATGCCACTTTTTGTACAGAATAGAAATACTAAAGTACTTTAAATGGAAGATTCATTTGAGATCCCCCAGGGGCAATGATCTCATGAAGAGTATGATTTTTTCTTCCTCTTGGAGATATTTAACAATGCATAGGAACAAATTTTGTTGTCACAACATGGAAAAATAAATAAATACCAGAAGTAGTGAGCAGAGGTCACACACAAAGTCTACAAGACCCATGTGGTAAAGATTTATATGAATCTATATGTCAATCTTCTCAAGTTCACAAACCTTCCTATTCAAATTCTGCATTCCCTGAGGTTGTCTTGAGGAATCTGAACAATTAATTTCTTCATCTCCAAGGCTGGAGATCATCTGCCTCCTGGAGATGGATTCGTTTTCTCACTTATAAAAATAAATGGAAAACACCCAAACGAAAACAAGCTGACTATTTGCTCGGCATGTGCTTTAGTGATAGATGGTGTCATTGGCTTTCTTTTGCTCTTGGCTGAGCTTTTATTTGAGTGGAGAATAAAAGCTTTATTTATTTATTTAAAGTTTTGTTTAAAAAATTATTTATATATATATACATATATATATTTGTGTGTATGTGTATATGTGTCTCTGTGTGTGTTTATGCACATTACTGCAATGTTAGCAGATGCCAGAAGAGGGTGTGTGATCCCATGAAGCTGTGAGGTTATGAGCCACCCGATGTGGGTGGGTGCTAAGAACCAAGTCCTGGCTCTTTGCAGGAATCTAATAATCTCTCCAGGCCAGAAAACCTTTTTAATGTAAACAAAAGAAAGGCTTCAGGTACACCTTACTGTTGGCATGGGGAAGCAAAAGACAGAGCTTCCTATGTGACTGACTACAGGGGTGTCTTATCCTGTGTGTCTGGCTACAGCCACATTTTAGTCTTCTGCTTTTGTTTTGGCCCCAAGTGGAACAATCAAAGAGACTAGGAGAAGCTCTATTTCTTAATCTATTTTTCTGCCAGCTTAGATTGATCACTACATAATTTTTTGACATCCTCAATTGGCCCCCAGAGCTAGCAAATTAATCACCATATTAGCGATATTAGTCAATTAATTAATTAATCACTGTATTAATTGTTGCAAATAACACATTCCACTCTAAGAGGATCGCTGCTGGTTGTGGGTCAGAAATCCATCTTTGTTTACTTTGGACTGCCCATCATCACCTTGCACATTTAGTCCTTGAGACTTGATACCCACAGCCCCACAAGGTGTGGCATTTTAACATTTCTTTGGATCTAGCTCCAAAAATGTCCAGCAGTCAACCTCCACAGCAAGTGTAGAAAGCAAGAGATGAAAATGATCACACACACAATTTCCCAAGGAGAAAGAAGATACAATTTATAACTATTAATACACAAGTTTAAAGAGATGCTGGAGAGAAGGACCAGAGGACAAAAGCACGCACTGCTCTTTCAGAGGGCAGAAGTTTGGTTCCCAGAACCCACGTGGCCGCTCACAACTACCTGTAACTCCAGTTGTAGGGCACCCAATGCCCTCTTCTGGCCTCTGTGGGCATCGGAAATGTACGCAGCGCATGTACATGTATGCAGGCAAGGCAAACCCCCATAGTTATAAAAATAACCAATCTCTTAAAATTAATGTTTTCACGTGTTTAAAGAAGAGAGTAATAACATCTTGATAATTCCCTGCATGTTTATTCATGTACTACTTTTCATTCAACTGCTTTAATACCCTGCTCTTTTCTGATGAAAGTTCTCAAATTTCTTTGCCAGGTATTTCTTTCCTGCCAACTTCATATTATCTCCTTCCCAGAAGAGGTGTTCAGGAGAGATCAGAACATGTGGAATAAAATCAAAACAACGTCTCTCCACTTTTGTGTTGACCTAGAAGCAGCTGCTGGCAATCCCAAGAACATCACCGAGAAGGAGCGGTCCGGGACTCTCATCGTCCAAGGATAAGCAATGCTTTTGTGCTCAGTCCTTTGAAAAGTGTCTCTCCTTTCACAGTATCAAGCACAGACCTATGAACCAAGCACCTTTTAACCCAGAGGAATCTGTACTTCTGAACATCAAGAATCAACATTTATTCCTCTTCCCCTTTCTTTCCAATCTCCCTTAAACAATTTTTTTTGTGCCCTAGACCTTTTAGCTCCCAAGACTTTCATTAAGTTCCTTTGGGTAGATAGATGGGGAGACTCTGCTTATATTTATGTTATCTTTACAGACTGTGTTTTGTGTTAAATATGAAGGTTTCAAAGAAAAGAGTTTAATTTCCCATAATGAGATTTATTAATGTATGACGTGTGTGTGTGTGTGTGTGTGTGTGTGTGTGTGTTTGTGTGTGTGTGTGTGTGTGTGTGTGTGTGTTCATGATTAAGGCTATTCCTGCCATTCATGCATCTACCCGAACTACCCAATTTAACTGAAAGTTTAGCTCTTTATTTCTCCCACTGTGATGGAAACCATTGTGTTTCCAGTTTTTCCAAGCACCTCATAAGCAAATTACTTCCATTGATTTCTAAAGTGGAACGGGTTCACAGACAACATGCTTGCTCAGCAAAGCAATTAATAACATTCACTTGGCTACTTTAGAAAACAAAAGGTTGTCTCTTTTGTGTTGGGTCATGATCCTAGTTAATGAACCCAAAGTATTTCTAGGGGATAAGGAATTGTATTGTCACATAAATGTAGGGCTAGGCCTGAGCGGGGACTTGTAAGAAGATTCACTGCTTTAGTTTTCTTTCATTTAAATGATGTGAGAGGAAGTAATTTGTGCTCCAAAAAGAAGCAACACATTTCCCTCTGTCTCTGTCTGTCTCTCTCTCTCTCACCTATCTTTTCTTTATTATACAAGTCATGTGCTTGGTAAGTCTTCCTGATTTTATTTACATCAAGTAGACATTCAGAATTCAATTTTAGTAAGACTAAAGCAAGGCATGAGTACCATCTTAATATGAGAAATTTTCCAGTGACCTTTTCCATCTACATAATACCATCCCTATCCATGCTGCCTTAGAAATGAAATTGGGAGATAGAAACAGAAGAAATAAAAACTTCATTTTTCTTCTTGCCTAATCGACTTAAGGGAACCAATAATCCTTTGCTAACTTTTTCCATCAGAGCAAGCATATGTTGCCAAGAATCACTTCAGGAAAACAGTAGGTGACAGTCAATGCCAAAAGTAATTTAAAGAAGAATGGTTTGCATTCTGAGTGTGTCAGATTCTCAAGGTTCAATCAAATGGCTTTGCTTATGGGATCTGAGAACTTTTCATAGACAAAGGCAATGGGTTCTAGAGGGATCTGAATCTTGTTCACTCTAATTTATTTTAGTATGTTATTGAACCTTCCTACATGGATTGTGTTGTTTGAAAATGACAATCTAAGTTAAGGCAAGTTTCATTGCAAAAAGAGGATATTTAGGGCAAGGTACAGTGTGTGTGTGTGTGTGTGTGTGTGTG
>CAJQZJ010003646.1:11794101-11831364 GCA_907164525.1 Lophiomys imhausi
ACACACACACACACACACACGCACACACACACACACACACACACACACACACACACACACACAAAATCTCCCTGACCCCACACACCTGCTCAGCTCTTGAAAGTGAAGCCATTTAGAACAAACAGCAAGAGACGAAATAGAGGCAACCGAATTGGTCAGTCATGACAGCTGTTGGACTTGTGTGGTTGATTTTCACTCTATTTATTCAGAGCTACAGTATTTTGCTGGAGCCCAGCTCTCCTCTTCATATAGCACTGGCTCTGCAAAGGCCCCTTGGCTAAATCACATTCCCTCAGAAGGAGCATCATTCTAGGAGCATGTGCAAGAGTGAGAGATTATACATCAAGACAGGAAAGTATAGTGAGACCAAATAAGGCCAGACTGACTCTATTAGAACCATCTCTTAAAAACTAGCCAGTGTCCCATGGAAACCTTAAGGGCAATGCTCTCAATGGCTTAACTACTTCTTACTAAACCCTACCTTCTGAAGACTCTATGTCACCTCCCAACATGGCTATAGAGAAGATCATATACTCTCTAGGAGCCTTGAGGGAAGGATTAAGACATACCAAACCATGGCAACAGGTAATCTTCACACTTTCTTTTCTAAATGAAATCAACTTTTCCTAGATCTTTATTTTGAGCATTGTAGTTTTTTAAAGACAAGGTCTCAGGCAGACTAGGCTAGCCTCCAACTCACTGTGTTTCAGAGAATGACTTTGGACTCCTAATTCTTGTACTTTGACCTTTTGAGTGCTGGGTTTTGGGGCACATAGCACATGCCAAGATTGTGTAGTGCCTGAAGTGATAGTCAAGACCTGCTGTATGCTGGACAAGAATTCTCCTGGTCAAGATACATCCCCATCCCTGAGTGTTATAGTCTTGATAATCTTTAAATCCAATTTCCTTTTATAAGTGGTTACTGAGTTCATATATACATCTTGCACACATCTTGTGCATTGCTCTTGATCTTATTTTATTTATTTACAATTTTGGATATTCTGTAGATTAATATAGAGTACAACACATGTTAATCTTATTAATGAATACCTGGACAGAATCCATTTTCTTGAAGAGGAAGGTCTAATATCTTCTCTGACTTTAACAACAGCTCAGACTGTACTTGCTTTTAGAGGTGTCTACATTCCTGAACTGACATCTGTGTTTCTCCCATCTTGCATGAAAAAGTTAGACAGAAATTCAAAATGAGCATTTGGTTAAGCTAATTTAAGCACTTGGGAAACATGACATAAAAACACTCACCTGAAACTGCAGAATACAATTTAAGCACCATCTTTTACTTTCTGTTTTATAATAGAAATCACACTGAAGAAATTCACAGACTTTTCCCTTTTATAGTCAGCTTGCAAAAGTTTCTTAGTAAAACACAATTCAGAAACAAAAATTCAATGAGCTTAGTTTTTGAACTTTCTTCTCCCCACATTTGTGCTAACGAACAAGAAACAATCAGAACGATGAATTAATTACTCTAATAACATCTCTCCTCTTCACATTCTTTTGAGAACAAGGGTTTGTCTTCCCTCTTGTATTGAAGAACAACCAATCAAAACACAGAGGTAATTATTCTGAAAATGACTTGCTCTCCCTTTTAATACAATTATTTTAAATATCCAGGGAGAGAAACTGAGGAGACACAATCAGAGGAGGAATTAATTACTGTATTAACTGTTTTTCCTCAGTTTCATTTATTCAGAGTTAGGGAAGGGGGTCTCCAGAGGTCATCACTCCATGTATCTTCAACCTGTCAGGGATGCTCCAAAACCATACAGACAGATGGGCAGCCTCCTGGTGGCTCTACTTCATCATTTAGGGTTGTTGTCTCCTTTGTTTATCTTTTATTATTTGTTTTCGTGTGCATTCTTGGCCCAACAACTAATTATATGCACAGATTCAGGATTTCTCCATTTTGGCTGATAATTACATTTTACTCCAAAACTATATTTCACCTGTAAAAGTTAATGTATCTTCAAAGTTGGTCCCAGCATAAAAAATGTGAGGTGAAATACTAAAAGATGGGTGATGCTCACACTCTGAGAGCAGTCGAGAGTGCTCTGGGAAGACAAACCACTGGGTGTCCTAGTTTCTTCTCTGTTACTGTGCTTAAACATGGTGGCCAAAAATGACTTAGGAAAGAACGGCCATACTTGGGCATACAGTTCCATCATGGTACAGAGACATGGCAACAAACAATAGGCCTGTCTGTAGCAACAGTAAGCTGAGAGATCACATCTTCAACTGCTTTATACCAGTCCAGTTGAAAAACATGAGATCTTGGTTCAACGAAAGACCCATTCTTCAAAAGTATGAGGCAGAAAAATGATGAAAGAAGACCTCTCCTTGTTTCAATAATGCAACAGGCTTGCATGCCTATGCATACACACACATATATACATGATGCGTATGCACCATGATCTCTCTCTCTCTCTCTCTCTCTTTCACACAAACACACACACGCATATACACACACACAATGCTGAAAAGAGTGATATTAGGTATGATGAAAAATTCCCAACTTGAGTTGACCCTCTGCCCTCTTGAATCTCAGAAATGCAGTCTTGTGCTTGGCATGGAACTGAATCATGGACTCTACCTGGAGTTCTTCATCGACAAACACAAGCTGAAATACTCACAATTACCATACTAATCAGAAGCTCTCTTAAAAGAGGTTACACCAGAAAACTACCTAAAATCATATTTCTGTATCTTTATTTGACTTTATGATAAGATTCTCACAACTGTTGGTTTTGTGGCAAGACACAAGATGCAGGTGACAAAGTTTCTCTGTTACACCATGATTCTCCTTGGCACGTTGCTACACTGGAGAAAGTTAATCCCCTACAAAGTCTCATGTGTATTTTTTAAGATTGTCTCTCCTTCTCTGAAGATCAAACTTCAAAGGACTTTTGAAATTCTATAAAGCACACTATTTGACCAACTGACAAAAGAGGGAAATCGATAGTGAGTTAGACAAAGTGCAGTATTAGTATAAATTGATGAGAATGTCAGCTATACTGGTGGACTGTAATAGAACATCACCATCACCAGGAAATATTCATGAAGCTTTAGAGGCAGAGAGCTGTGCTGTGTATCATATCAGAATGGTTCAGAAAAGAAAAGAACACAGACACATAATCAAGAGTAAAATATTAACAGTAGACAAAAAGGAATAAAGTCAGAAATATGTTCTTATATCCTTTTTACAATTTTCATTTTTGTACAATTTTAAATTTTGAAATTATTTTAAAATGTAAGACAGTAATGGCCAGCAGTTCCTTGGGGCCTCACGAACCCTCCCCAGTCCCTGATGGGATGTTGACAGGCTCCATCTTGTGTGGGTCTTCTGCAGATAATCATGGCTGTGGCGGGGTCATGAACCTGCCCATGTCATGTCCAGAAGACTCTATTCTTAGGCACTCCGCCCCAAATCTCAGCTTTTACATTCTTCACACCCCTTCTTCTGGGATGTTCCCTGAGCCTCAGAGGGGATAACGTAGATGTCCCATTTGGGGATGAGCAGTCAATAATCAGTTGTTCTTTCCACTTGAACTAGTTACTTATCTCTGTAGTAACTGGTATCTACTGCAAGACAAGGTTTCTCAGAGGAGCTGCTTGGCAGTTAACGGATGATGGAAGGGGGAGGGAGAGACATTCTCTTCAGTGGTATAGATAGTGGTAAAATTTCCATGACCTTGTAAACAACCCATTACCAATGCAAGTAATCCTTATTAAATTCAGTGGGACATGTGTGCATATGCATACATGAGTACACACACACACACACACACACACACACACACACACACACACACACGTGCACAGAGAGAGACAGACAGACAAACATAGACACACAGAGAGTGAAACAGAGACTCAGCAACAGAAAAACAGTAGGCATGAAAGTAGAATGGTGACTAGCTGTGAAGGAGTCAGTAGGTTGGGCAAATGATATGAGAGAAGGTTATGTAGGTGAATATGGTCAAAATACATTATATACATATATGAAATGGTCAAAAATAATTATAAAAAATAACATTAAAATATTATTTTGTTGGTTTTATTCCTCTTCACCAAAATGAAATAAAATCAAGTTTTGTCAATGGTAGTGCCTCCTGCTTTGCACTCTGACACTGAACAGCTGCTGTTTGAGTCCCGAGAAGAGGTAGTGTTGCCTCTTCCAGAAAGGTTCTGATTGGTCATCTCTCCTTTAAAAAGCCACGTTCTTTGAGTTCCCCCTCACTCCCAGAGCATAAGCAGGCAGATGACTGTGGGCTGCACCAGCTGTCCCACTAGGAAGCTGATCTCCTGCTCAGTAGCCACACTCTCTCAGAGGCAGATGATAGGGGGAAAAACAGGTGAGTGAATTGTCAAGGGGACTGGCAGTGAAGACTGAAGCCTGTATTCCAGTGTGCTTTGTGAACAGGAGGATGGGCAGCAGAGAGTTGGCATCATGCTCAATGGCCCATGCTGAGTGTGAATAATAGCTCCCTGATATTAATAAATAAAAGGAGATCCTCTCTTGCCTCTCTTTTATCACAGCTGATGTGCAGTCACAAGCTCAGTGCTGGGTAAGGACAATATTGCATCCTAAATAGCTCTTACTCAGGAACTAGATTATCCGAGGCTCACCTTGGTAGGGAGGGAAGGTTAAGTGGCTTTGTTTCTTGCTAATCACTGCTCCATTGAGTTGTATGTTATATCCATATCCCGTCATTTTTCACAGCTTTCTGTTGACTTGCCTTACAAAAGTTTGGACTACCTTGTAGCTTAAACTCTTACTGACACAGTTATTAATACTTGGTGTACTTTAAAGCTTTGAAATCAAATTCAGTTTTAAACTTACCTTCTTCTCCTTCTTCTCTTCTATCTGAACCCACAGCATCAGTGTCACAGCTTTCATCCTAACTCTCACCTGGTCCAGCTTGCCTAGATGTCTGCAGCTGGACAGAGAGGGAGGAATCAGCTGCACTTTCTCTGCCTGACTGGGTAAGGTTTTCATTTTCTGGTATGGACTTCTGCCACTTCCACTGACATTGCCTGCCCTTTGCTGTGTTTGAGATGGTTGATATGTAGTATGTGAGTGATGGAGGAAATCCTTGGCATTGGTTCACCTTCTGCCTTGTTTGAGACAGGCTCTTTCTGTTGCTGTTGTTCATGGCCAGCATGCCTAGCTGGCCCTTACTTTTGGAGATTCTCCCAACTCTGCCTCCTTCTTGTCCTGGGAGCAAAGAGATCTCAGATGCTCACGTCTACATCCACTTATATGAGCTCTGCCATTGGAACTTAGATTGCCAATGAGCCACTTTCCCAGCTCAATTTTAATGTTTTTTTTTCTCAAAACTTCTTCATTATTTTAAAAAGAGAGTATTACCGTGTATCTCTACCTTGCCTGGAACTCTCTTTGTGACCAGAACAGCCTCGAACTCACAGAGATCCACCTACCTGTACCCCCTAAATGCTGGGATTAAAAGTCTGTGCCACCATGTTCAGCCAAATCTAGTGTGTCCTTATTGTTTTCTCTCCCTGGGCTCCTACTAGGACTGCACTGTGCATAGAGGCCTTGCATTTCATTAGCATCCATGGCACTGTAAACAGATGATCAGTCTTGTTTTGATGGCAGGGACAATTTTGAGAGATATTGGTCAAGTATTTTGTAGTATGTTCCTCTGTGGGAATTTGGCTCATGTTTTCTTCAGACATTACTTGAGTTCCACAATAAATCAGTGCTGGGATTTGGAAGAATAAAACTACAGAGGCAAAGTTAAAGGCCATCTTTATACATCACAGTGAGGAGACATGTTTTTCATGACTTATCCTTGTACACAATGCCATCCACCTATGGCTGGGCATGATGGTATTCTCTCTGTACAGTTACTAGAATCCTTTTTTTCCCCTTCCATCATGTAGTCTTTGAAAAGAATTCAGAGGAGATAACTCACAGATAAAGCTCTAGGACATAAGGTTGATCCTTAAGGGCATTCACTTCCATAAGTTCTTTTGAATTCTCAAGCGAAACTTGTCCTTTCCCTCTCTTATTTACTTATGTATCAAATCAATGTGAATAATTACATATATCTTTTTTTTTTACTTTGGATTCTAATCCAATATCGGTACATTTATTTGATGGTTCAGACTTTTCCATGTTTGACTGGTATGTATCTTTGAAATATCACCATTCTGTAAGGACTGGCGTTGCTCACTACCTGGCACTACAGACTGTTCTGGAACAATTTTACGTCATGCAGCACTCCTAAAATAGACTATATCCCCCTACTTCTTTCTGTGAGGGTCACTGGCTTCTTCTATTAAATAATTTTATTGAAACAATGTCCTTATATACAGTTTGCTTATTACAAATGGTTGAGCATTCATCTTCTTAAGCCCTCTCAGTGGGATAGCAAGGACTCTGTGTATAAGTAATTCTTATGATTATTCTTATTGTAGATACATATTAACATTGGAGAAAAATTAATTATTTAATAGAAATGGGGATATGTGGTAGAAGTTAGGCTTATTAGTGAGTGAATTAGTAGGCAATTCAGATTAGCATCTGGCAGCACATAAGGAAATCTTGGTATCCCTTTACTTGTTGATTTGGACAAAGCCAGTTGTGCCAAATGATATGTCCTGTTGAAGGGGCGTGGCTAAGAAAACTTACAAGCCACTCAGATGGCATCATTTGCTGTGAGAAGCAATAAGACTGTTGGACATCACGAGAAATCTCGTGGACCCTTGAGACCACCAATGATCACAAGATAATGCCACATGTAAGCCAGAGACTCCACATGGTTGCTCTCTTCCTCCTGCCCTCACTGACTGAGAATGCTGAAGAAGAGCACAGCAAGGCACGCCATTAACAGAATTTAGATTGTTATATTCCAAGGCAAAGGCCTGGCATAAAACTGCGGAGAGTTCCTTGAAGACATCTGTTGGTCTTGGGGCCCCAGAGCACCAGAAAAATGAGCCAGGGAAGCCGAGTTCAGAAGTTGCTTGGAGAGGCTTTCAGCCTTGAGACTTTCCCAGGGCCAAAGAGACTGTGGAGGCAATTCTTAGTTGATTGAAAAAGACACACTCAGTTTGACGGTTGGGGCAGACTGATTTTATAAACCGGCCACAATTTGGTGGTTGAAGTAAATTGGCCTTGCAATCTGGCAAAGTAAGGCCCAACAAACAATAAGCTTTGACATGGACTTCCGAGATTGCCGTTAACCAAGTTATCTTGCATGGAGTTACTCTAAGAATATTAATATTCTTTTAAGAAAGTTAAAATAATGTTAGTTAAGTGTTTTTAGATAGGTATTAGAGTGTTATTAGATATTAGGGTATTCTTAGATTATAGATTTTAGATTATAGGTTTTAGATTATAAAATATAGGTATTTATAGATGTTTGTTAAGTATTGATAAATATAAGTTTTTATAAATAAAAATATTCTGTTACAACTCTGTGTATATTAACTGTATATGTAAAAATATACATAATAGTTGACTAACTCTCTTAAGATAAGCCTGAACTCCTACTGATGTCTCTGACTTGAGTCTGTTGAGCTGTGGATCACTCTAGCACCCCTTTCATTCTCTGATAAATTCCCGTCTGACTGGTAAGAACCCTGGATGCCGAGTGTCCCACTCATTTAATTCCTGGTTATATCTGGTGTTTGCTGCAACTGTGCTTTTAATTGTTCACATGGTACCCTATGGGAAGCAACCATAGGAACTGAACTACAATAAATGTTTCCATCCAGCCAACAACCTACCAACTATATTCACTTCTGCTGTCCTTTGTTTCAGACTGCAGAACTAAGTGAGTTTGCTTGGTACACTTTAAAACAGTTAGGTTTTCTTATCGCAGCCTGATTTTTTCTCAGACTCCATCAATCTTTTAGATAATGCAGAACTGCATTGGATACATGAGGATCCACCCTTCTGCTGGAAAGGTCGTTGGGGTTAGAAAAGTTCATGCTTCCTGTACAGCACGTCAGCATCAAGCAGAACATTTCCCACTCTGAAAATTTTCTGTGCTTCAGATATCCAAGATCCCTGCCCCAAGCAAACTTACCTTTTATTTTCTTCATGATTTTGCTATTGGTACATTGTCAACTCACTGAAATGATATTATGCCATTTTTGGATCAATTTGTTTGAATTAAAGGCATGAAGATAAGATTTATCTATATAGCTTTGCAACTTGGAAATTTATTTACTTATCTGGTGAATAATACTCAGCAGCAGAATACAAGCTTATTAACCTCGGGTAATATCTTGGTAGTTTTCAGTTTAGGTAATTATAACTAAACCTACTGCAGTTAGAATTTTATGCAAACTGTTCTGTTTTGTTTTGAGACCAGATTTCATTACATGTCTCCTATTGCCTGACACTCAAAATATTCCCGCCTCTGTCTCCTGGCTATGTAACATCCCAACAGACCACACCCACTTGTAACTCTATCTCCAGGTGCTCTAGCTCCCTCTTATGGCCTCCTCAGGCACTCTCATACATGTGGCATATACTCACACAGTCATACGTGCATTCACATAATGATTTAAAATGACATAAATAAGTTCAAAACACACAGAGAGTCAGAAAATGAGCTTAACTGAATATAAAATGCCCTTATGGCTATATGCTAATGGGTTGTTTCGAGATGGATGGGCTTGGGAAGTAGTTGGATAATGAAATCTTGAGCTTTGTTTTGGATTGGTCTATTAGTGAGTGCATAGTTTGATGTGCTTCTAGGAACTGACAGAACGTTAGGGGATGAGGCTGGGAAAGAGAAGTGGCTCCTGGGGTGTGCCTGTGGGGGACTGCCTGGATTCTTTTTCCTGGCTTTATTTTTTTTCCTCTTTGAGCTGGTTTCTCTGAAGTAACCTTTTTTTCCTGCAGTTCTCCTCTTGCCTTCCCACAGAACTAAAAGCAATGGAGCCAAATGACCATGGATGGAGAGTTCAGAGACCATTAATCAAAATAGAACTGTCATCTTCAAGTTGACTTTTTTCATCCATATAATCACCATGGTGGAAAAATAACATATACTCTATGTCTTCATGTTGACAATGTTTCATAGGACTAAAGAATATAACAAGCTATCAGTTTAAGAATAACTATTGTTTGCAGAAAATATAAATGAATATAGTTAGATAATATATTAGTTGATAAAATACTTAAAATAATCAGGGTAATTTAGTAACAACTATGTGACTTACTTTTGCATTTTTTGATAAAAATACCTTGCAGAAACACTTATTAGAGGCCAGTCTTATATCAGGTCATGCTTTCAGAGGGCTTAGATTGTCATGGTGATGGGCACTACATGCATATGATTCAAGACATGCAGACGAAACACCCATATACATAAAGTTGTTTTTTTTTTAATGTACAGAAACATTCAAATTCACATGGTAGAAATGATCTTCCAGGAAAAATAACACCATGGTCAAAATCAAATAGAAACATAAAAAAGAAAGACCAGGAAGCTTTAGTGGGCCATGGGCAGCATATTCATTTGCAGGAAACTTCCAAATCATAATGTCCAGACTTACCAAAGTAAAATTTAGTTAATTATGTTAGATTGTCTTCCAGGCAGGAATTAGTAGCTTTCAAGTACAAAAAGTCAACTTTTACAACTTTAAACATGACTGAAACAGCAGAAGCCTAAATTCTACATTTTTAATGACACTTAAAATTATAACATCCAGTGAGTCAAAAGTGTAAGGAAAAAAGTACTTTCACTTATGTATGATAGTGGAGGACCAGGGTGTAAATTGGAATAACTTCTATGAATACACAATGTTTATGTGTACCAATAACTTTAAAAAATGATCTGTTTGCCAAACTTTCAAATGGTAGATAATCCTCCCACTGTGTGTGTGTGTCTGTTTGTATGTGTGTGTGTTGCTATATGCATATGTATGTTTGTGCAAGTGTAGACAGAGCCCAGAGGAAAACATCAGATGACTCACTCTATCACTCTATACCTTATTCTCTTGGGACAAGGTGTCTGAGGAAAACTAGACCCAGGCTGGCAACCAGCCCACCCCAGCAATCCTCCTGTTTCTGTCCCTGGTAGGATTAGGGTTCTAGATTTGCTCCTGACCATCTTAAGCATTTCAGTAGGGTGCTTTAGATTCTAACTCAGGTCCTCATGCTTGCTCAACAAAAGCTCTTATCCACGGAGTCACTTCCCCGGTCTCCAAGTATATGATTTCAATCACAATTCCATACTATGAGATCAAGCATGCTGAAGTAGTAGGAGCTATTGTATTGGGAAGTGTGTGTGTGTGTGTGTGTGTGTGTGTGTGTGTCTGTGGATTTGTCTCTGTGTATAAATGCATAAGCAACAAAATAAAAGACTTCATACAATTAGTGATTTAAACAGGCCACATAGCACCATGATAAATTATGACTCTTCTCTGCTAATGCAGCATTCTACAAGGAATTATACCATCATGCCAGGCTAGTGTAAAAAGAAACCATAATGGGGCATGGTGTGGAAGTCATTATGAATTTATCATAATTATGTCATCTTTATAATAATATTGTTTCAACTTTCCCATAGGTAACTGTCTTAGCTTTCTTTCCAGCTTTCTGTGACTAAAAACCCTGACAAAATAAACTCAGGGAAGAAAGGGTTTATTTTGGCTTAGTTCAGAGGGAGCGAGTCTATCAAGGTGGGAAAGCAAGCATAGCTACAGGAGCAGGAGCCCAGCATCAGCATTCCCAGTGAGCAAAACGTAGGGGAGGATGTAAGACTCCAAAGCCCACCTCCAATGACCGATCTCCTCCAATGAGGCTCCATGTCCTAAATGGTCCACCACTTTCACAAAACAGCACCACCTGCTGGGGACCAAGAATTCCCACACAGGAGCCTGTGGGGAACACTTCTCATCCATTTGACATTCAAGTTGCAGCAGTGTCTTCCTCCACATAGATACTAAGGAAAATTCTGAGTGGAAAGAAACACGGATATAGGTGGGCATTTCCTTGAATGATATTTTATTAGGAATATTGGATTTCTTTTGTCAGATTTCCTTAAAATTTCTGGAGATAAATTGAAATATGGGGTATTTTTAACTTTTTAACATTTTTTTCTTATTGAAAATTGATGCAACATATTTGTATTCTACTGACAGTTTGATTAGTGGATTATGGTTAAAGTGTTTGGATGTCACTGCAAGTGCAAGATATTCTTAATAAAAATTAAGAGTTTTTATAGGGGGCCAGCTGAAATTAGAAATTTTCTGTGTGGCTCAGTAGTGAATTGAAGATGTGTAGTTTCCATTTATGCACATATAATGACAGTATGTAATGGTGCTCAGTACCTGGACACTCTGGGAAATGATTTGGGCTCTTTTGCTTTAACACTATTTTTAAACTGTTACATTTACTTGTCTGTGTGCATATGTCCAACCACAGTGCATGTGTGGAAGTCACAGGGCCACTTGGAGAAGTCAGTCCATCCTTCCATCTTTTGGGTCCTGGGAGTCACACTCAGGCTGTGAGGCTTGGTGGCCAATTACAAGAGATACATCCAGCCTCATCTTGTTTTTTTTTCCCTTCTTTTAAGAGTTTATTTTAAATGAGTCTTCTTCAGGGAGATTTAACACATACCATTTCATTTTCCTACCAAGAACCCATGTTATCTTTAACACATACTCATTTATTTTATATGTGTATGGATACATGTTTGCCTCAGCCCATGTGATCAAAGGACAACTAGCAGGAGTCAGTTTTCATCTTCCACCATTTGGGTTCCACGGTCAAATTTGTGAGGCTTGATGGCAGGCAACTTTACACACCAAGTCCTCTTACCTGCCCCACGTTCTATCATGTGGGTCCAACCCATGTAATGCACTATTGGTCACATCTGACTGAGGGTACCTATGAATGGGGACCCAGACAAAAATTAAGAACCTACCTAACACACACTATAAGTTTTTGTGACTTGGTTGTGCATTTTTTTAAACTGTGAAATTTATAAATGGCAATGGCCTATTGAGATGTCAAAAGTTGGGTCTGACTCTAAGACCTTTTATTTGATATTTAGTCTTTAATTTATTTCGCAACTGGAACATCTTGAAGCTTAGTCTTTGAGTTTGTTTTGGTGCCTTTGTTCTCAGAGTGATGGATAACATCCTCTCTGTGAGACATCTGAGACACATTCAGCTTTGAGTCATTTTATATTGTCTGAGGGAAGGTTTCCTAACAAAATAGAACCAAAAACTGACAGGTAAAATACTAGTCACGAATTAGTCAACATAGAATGAGAAAGTAAATCATAGCCAATATTTTTGAAATTCAGAAATGCAATAAATTATGAGCTGAAAGTTCTATTGCTACTTAGTGCCCATTATACATTTATAATTTATTTGGGCTGTGCTGTATATGCCAGTACATGTATATGCATGCATGGGTATGTGTGTGTGTGCATGCATGTTTATGCTGTGTGTGTATGTATGTGTGTGCTGTGTGTTCTGTGTGTGTAAATGTATGTCTATGTGCACAAGTATGTGCATGTGTATGCACATGTGTGTTTGTTATGTGTGTGTGCTTGTGTGCCTCTGTGTGCATGCATAGGCATATGTGTGTGCATGTGTGTATGTGTGTGTGTAGATGGTTCTATGTATTCATGCATGTCTGCTCAGAAGTATATGAAAATTAGAGTGTGATTATGGTACCTTCCTATGGTATCTTCCTTGATCTCTTCATCTCATTTATTTTAAAGACAGAGTCTCTCACTGAACCTGGAGCTCAGCAATTGGCTAAACTATCTGGCCAGAAGGCCCCAGGGATCCACATGTATTCATCGCTATAGTGCCATGTCCAGCTTTGTATATGGATGCTAGAATCTGAAGCTGAACACAGGCACTCATGTTTGCCAGACAAGCAAGGGGCTTACTGATCCATCTCCATAGCTGCTGGGCTATGTGTTCTTTGATTATTTTTCACAAAGCTGGGGAAAATTCTGGCTTTGGTGGGCTATAGATAAAATAAATACCGGTATGCATGCTTGTTTATTGAGAAAGGAAAGACTGGAGACACTGCATCTAGTTGAGTTAGCCTTTGCAAGTAGTCCACCCATCTGCAAACATGAATAGAAGAATGGCAGGAGACAGAAATGGGTTTGCAATATAGATAATCCTCTGTGTTATTTATATGTTGCCTATGGCTGATTATGAGTAACAGTGAGAGTGAGATAATTCTATATCTGCTTTGTGAATTATGAATGTTTTCTTTATTCAACTTGATTCCTAAATAATAACACTACTATTGCTATGACAATTATGATTGCTATCATGATTATTTACAATTAAATTATTTACAATAGTTGTGTAACAGGTTCATTTCTATTGCTGTAATTTTCAGTGTGTGGTTTGGGGACACAGTCTTCATTCCAAAATTATGAATCCTGGGACCGGAGAGATGGCTCAGTGGTTAAGAGCCTTTGCTGTCCATGCAGAGAATAGAGCTTCCATTCCCAGAACCCACATCAGGTGGCTCATAACCGCCTAGAAGTCTAGCTCCAGGTTATCCAGCTCCCTCTTCTGGCCTCCCTGAGCACTGCCCACTCATGGAGTGCATACATGCACTTTTCTTACCCCTAAACTAAAATAATAAAAGAATGAGTCCAATTCTATTATGTGCCAGACTGTGACTGGAATTTGCAGTGTATGGATGAGACACTCACAAAGTTCTAGGGAAAAGGGGCCAAAGAATCAGGTGAAGCAGTGTTTTCTAGGTTGGTTTGTTAATGGGCAGCGTAGAGACTAAGCCTAGACACAGAGCTTCTGCATCGGACCTTCATAAAGGTAAGAGGAAAGTTTCTAAGAGAAGAGATCAGAGAACCAATGTGCAGTAGACAGAGAGGGTCCAGGTGCCAGATGGAGGGAGGTGAGGAGCATTTCTCTTCTCGGCAAGAAGCTTGCAGATTGGAGTTCAGAAGGAAGCAACATGGCAGACAGCTGCTTTCTTCCCTACTACAGTAGAACCCATGCCTGTGTTGGTTACTCTTCTCATTGCTGGGACAGACTCCCCACTAAAAGCAGCTGAAGGAAGAGGTTTTAGTTTTGACTCCACATTTGCAGATACAGGCCACCATTGCAGGAGAGTCATGGGGGTAAGATCATGAGAAACCTGGTCACACTGTATCTGCAGTCAGGAAGCAGAGAAGATATACTGCAGCTCAACTCACATTACCACTTGTACTAACTCAGGATCTCATCCTCTTGGAAGGTGTCACCTTTAGGGTGTGTCTTCTCTTCTCAGAAATCTCAGCCTAGAAAGTCCCTCACAGACATGCCCAAAAGTGTGTCCCAGGTGATACTAGATCCTATCAAATTTATGTTTCTAGAACCTATTAAGTTGACAACCGATACTTTCCAGTAGAGTACCCCAAACCCAAGATCACTACAGGAAGCACACTGGAGTATTTATGAATAACATTAAGGGTACACTCCCCTTGATTTGGGGCTCTAGATATCTTTTGTGTTTACAAACTGGCTTTAAATATCATCACATAGTAATTTCTTTTTAAATCCACAATTAAATGGTTGATCATGTGCTGTAATTGCAAAAGGTAATGGAAGAAGACTGTCATTAAATAGAACTGACACATTAGTTACCTGTAATGAAAAAAATCAGCAGACTGAATAATAGAAAGCCAGCAGCCTTAGAAATCCAAAGGCAGAGGGAAGCAGAACTCTGAGGTGCTGCCTGGGACACGTTTCTATGGCTCTGCTTGGAAGAGCCTTGGTCTTTAATGCCACACCTGATGCTTTCTGTTTGTCCTCCTCTTGACTTTGAATTTCTGTGTGTTTGTTTGTTTGTTTGTTTGTTTTTCAAGAATTGGCTTTCATGAGATCAAACTGTTCCTTTTTTATTCCAGATTCAAAGCTTTCGTAATTCTGTTCAGAATCCTTTTTTTTTTTTTTTCCAAAAAAAAAAAGCACAAATGCGTGGCTAATGTATGGAGATTCGGAACCCAGCAGCCTAGGGAAGTAAGTAAGCAAAGTAAGCAAAAATGGTGTACAGGAGGTCATGGGAGTTGTAGAAAAGAGTAGACCTTAAGCCCTTCCAGAAAAGAAAAATCTGATATTCTTTCAAAAGAGTTGCTGATGAGAAGCTGGCAATGCAGTTCCTTATTTGTGGAGGCAGAATGATAGACACTTTTATTTTGTTTTGTTTTTATTATCTATATATGTCTCCATGTGGTTATACACACATGAGTGTGTGGAGTGCATGGAGCCTCAGAGGCCAGAGTTACAGGAAGTTGTGATCACCCTGATGTGGATGCTGGGAATAGAACTCTGGAGGATCAGCAAGCATTGTTAACCTCTGAGCCACCTTTTTATGCCCAGAGAACTTGATGTTTATAAGAATGTAGAGCACATGTATTTGACAAAACCTACCACCAACAGCCTATGAGAAAGCGCCAGATAGAACTTCCCAAGTTCCCGTTGGATTCATACCAGCTACACAGCACTCTACACTAGTTGATTTTATGTTTACAAACATCCAAGCGTAGGAAGTAAGAAGCATGTTTAAGGTAATAAGTGATAAAGTTTTCTATATTTCAGCAAAAAAATAAAAAGTTTGTTTTTTGAAGAGAACTTTTTTTAAAGGGTGGTATTTTAATTTTAATTGCTTATACATGTGTGTGTCTATATGTGGACTTGTGCACATGACTTCAAGTGCCCTCTGAGGCCAGAAGACAACACAAAAGCCTGTGGAGGCTGGAGTTACAGGGATTTTGAGCTGCTCAGCCTGGGTACTGACAACCAAGCTTAGGTCCTCTATGAGAGAGGTGAATGCTCTTAGCCATGGAGCCATCTCTCCAGGTCCACAAAGAGTTGTCTAATTCCACTCTATGTTGTGAAATTTAATTTGCCTCTTGGAGAAGACATTTGGAAACTATTGTATTTTGTACTTGGTAGATTGCCGTTGGTTATTTTAGAGCTCTAAAATGTATACATTTAATTTGAATATGTTCTCTGGCATATCCCTTGGGAAAGTGGAATGGTAATATGACTGTTAGGTTTCACTCAGGAAGAGCCTGTTTCTTTGTGGTGACACACTCTACATGTCTCTGCACAATACCTGGTGCCATGGGTGGGGCAGAGTTTATTATGAATTTCTGTTGTCCAGTAAGTGGCAGGTGATTAACAGTCAACTGTTTAACTTCACATCTTTGTAGGCGGGGTTTTAGATTTTTATGTTTATTTTATGTAAATGGAGGGAGTGTGCCACATTGCCTGTAGAGGTTAGAAGATGACTTGTGAGAGTTCATTTTATCTTTCCATCATGTGGGTCTGGAGAATCAAACTGAGGTCACTGGGCTTCACTGCAGGTGCCTTTCCCTGTTGAACCATCTCATCTGCCCTGTAAATGGGTTTTAAATACCATGTGCTCAGATCATTTTCAAGTGAAGATGATAGTTTATTTGTGATCCATAAAATTGTTTAGCAATAGGAAATGCCAGGTGGTGGTGGCGCACGCCTTTAATTCCAGCACTTGGGAGGCAGAGGCAGGCGGATCTCTGTGAGTTCGAGGCCAGCCTGGTCTACAAAAGTGAGACCAGGACAGCCAGAGCTGTTACACAGAGAAACCCTGTCTCGAAAAACCAAAAAAAAAAAAAAACCTGTTCAAAAATGTCTGTTTATTTATATGTGTTTTTGTTCATATCAAATATTGTTTCATTGATTTTTTTTTAAAAATAAAGAAGCCCACTCACTAGGTATGTAAGAGATTTATGCAGACAAAAAAAAAAGACATTTGTGTTCTTCAAATAGCCTAGCTTAGCTAACTTTATAAGGGATAGCAGTACAAGAGCCTATGTACAAACTTATCTACCCATGGCAGTACATTCCAGTGATTAAGAATGTTGACTTTCAGAAATTTCACCCAGCATGGCTGCTTTCTTGTGCAAATTCTTGTGAAAAAAATATATGTTTCCCTGAAACAAACCTTGGAAAAGATGCTTCAGACATCACTTACTGAAGACTGGTGTCTAGCTCTTTCAGCTATATGTGACATTACAAATGTCTCCTCAGAACATTTCTCCATCAGAATGGCTGTCAAAGCCCAGGGTGTTCTTCTCTTTCACATGGGGCACTTGGTGACCGGAAATGCTGCTGGTAAGATTTGGTAGGAATTTATAGGTTTCAACATGAACCCATAAACGAGCTTCAGGGTGAGTTTAGAAGTGGATTCTAGAATTTTCTCCATCAGGAAAATGAGCAAGTTGGATTCAGATATTTAGAGATCTCAACTAGATGTCTTGAGAACCAGCACTGATATCTCAGCTTGCAATTGTCTGTAATTCCAGTTCACAAGGGTCTGATGCCCTCTTCTGAAGCTCACATGGTACATATCCATCCAGATAGACACTCAAACACATAAAATAAAGATCAATATTTTTTTTTAAAGTATAAAGCAGTCAGAATCACTGGGCAATGTGACACCTATGGCAAGAGAAGAAAGAGCAGCTACTGTTGCTTGAATCCCTACTGTGTGTGATGCATCCCTACTGTGTGTGATGTGTTCTTCTCAATACGAATAGCCTCACTGCATCCTTAGGCTTCACAGAAGTTTTCACTATGGATGGACTCTAATCATTCCATACGACAGGTGAAACCCACACTCAGAAAACCTATCTATGTAAACTACTCAATACTCTTCATCTAGAAACAGACAATTTGACTGTCCCTAGAGACATTGCTGATGTGACTGCTATGTCCCATGTGCATCAGTAGGTGGCAGAGAGGAGAGAGGCTATGTCTACATTCAGTGTTCTGACTTATGAACATTTGAAATAGAAGCCTAACATTCCTGGGGGAAAAAAAAGGAAGCTGGATACCAACACAACGTTGGCACTATGGGGTAGCCTGTGATGACTACCAGGCCAGTACCAGGCAAGCACCAGATGGGTTCCAAGGACAGGAAATAAGTCAGAAACTAGAAGAAATCTGCCTGGCTCTGGATGTGGGGGTTGCAGAGACCTGGGGTGAGATCTGGCCCAGATAGGGTCACAAGAGCAGAAGAGCTGTCCCTGCCCCTCAAATGCTGCAGCACTTGGGAGAGCAGGCCCTGCACCTTGCCTGGGTAGTACACTACAGCTGGTCCTGGATATGGTAGTTGTGGGTGAGCTAGCCCTGAGAGAGTGAGTGTGGGAGAGCCAGTCTTGCCTTCTCTCTGCTGTGTGGTGGGGTTGGCTAGGGAGAGATCCCTTCCACTCCCTTTTACCCTCACCACCACTGACCAACAGGAGATCTGGCCCAGATGGGGTCACAAGAGCAGGAGAGCTGTCCCTGCCCCTCACATGCTGCAGCACTTGGGAGAGCAGGCCCTCCACCTTTCCGTAGTAGAGGTGGCCCTGCAAGTGGGGGTTGCAAGTCCAGAACCAGGGCTCTGAGTTGGCCCACCCCAACATCTACCCCATGGATGAACTGCTGGAGTGTAAGAAGAGGCCAGTTCCACAACCCAGGACTGCAGGATCTCCATGACACAGGACAGTTACAGCATATCTGAGAGGAGTTCCAGTGAGGTTCCAATAATGACAAAGTAGCAGAAACCAGAGGCCTCATACTAGACCAAGGAGTCATTTTAATGAACATTTGCAAGCAAAATGTGTGGACAAAAGGGAATATTATGGGACACACTGAGACACACTGCAGCTTCCACAATGAGATTTTATTTTTTATGCTGGGACAGAATGCAAGGGTGGAGGGTGGGTCTGAGGAGAGGTGGGAGATGACAGAGAACAGGGTGCATGATGTGAAATTCACAAAATAAAACTTTTTCAATAAAAAAATGGACAGTTTGAATACAAACCTAGGACAGGCAAATTCTATTTGCTTTTATATTTCACTTCACTTTTTGTAAACTTATAAACAAACAATTTTACCCTGAATAGGGGAGAAGGAAATGAAATAAATTGACCTTTAAGTAGAATCTACCTAAGAAGAATCTGCATGAGCCTTTTGGTGGGACCGTGGTGTACATAAACACATTTAATTTAGGATGCCCTCTCAAAAGTCAATATTACAGACAGAAACATTGAGCAGGCATTCAATCAAAATATAAAAAAAATCTTTTGTTTAACTTTATACATTTATTACACAACTATCAATGTTTGGGAAATTGCACACACTACAAGGGGATAAGGAACAGATTTATGAATTTTATTAAATTCTGGGGAAGGGTGGACTTCTAATGTGAGACAAAGTCCAGATCTGGGTAACATCAGGAGTTTAGGCTAGCTTCAGAAGCCTTGCATGGTACAACGGAAACAATGGTCCCGATATCAAATTTTAGTTTAAAGTTATTCCATCTTCTAGTGGAAGACAGCACATTTAGCATTCTCTGTAGGAAGTTAACTATAAATTTCATTTGAATAGGGAGACTTTTAAAATTCAGTCTGTATAATAACCTGACTTTTCACAGAAAATATAAAACAGAGATGAGGAGGAGCCAAGGGAGTTAAATATATTTTCCATTAACATTTTGTCTGAGTCACAAGGAGAGACATAACAATGTCCAGGAAAGGTGTGAAGAAAGGGTTAAAGTAAATGAGACTTTTCACACACACGCACATGTAGGGATTAGATAAATTAGATTTAGAAAATATATAGGAGTTTCTGATACTGTCTCTTAATTCGGGGCCTGAAGAGCATTATCAGCATGAAGTCAGGAAAAACAGGAAAGACTTAATAGACTGAAAAACAAGGTTGAAGTCAGGAAAAACAGGAAAGACTCAATAGACTTGAAGAAACAAAGTATCTGACCTGACATTGTTTTCAGCTGCTAAGTGGGCGGAGCCCAAATTAAGCTGAAACAGAGTTCCTCCTATTTAAGGACAGTGCATTGAGCTCAGAAAGGGAAGAGGCCCCTGATGCTAGAGAGCTCCAAGAGTCCTGCTGAAAAAAGGGCTGGCCATTGATGGCCAGCTCTCTCCCTGAAGCAGAAAGAAGCCGGTGAGCAAGAAACCAAAAGGCCAAGGACTAAACCCTGTGGCTCAGCTTTTGCCTAGAGGGGTTTGATCTGTCCAAACAGTGGCCTAAAAGAAATTGTGCCTGGCTTTAAGGACTGAGGCAGAGCAGCTGAGTTCCTGATTCAAAAGAAGTAAGTTGGCCTGCAGACGGCTGGGGTCTTCCATGGAGAAGAAAGCATGAAGCCTTATTTAAGGTGAGACTGCAATAACCAACTTACCCTGACGAACCTGCATCTGAGAGATCCAGAAAAAGGACTGCTAAGTGCGTTAAAGAATCTACAACAAAGATTGTGTTCCTGACGACTGAGGACCTGCCCCAGAGACTGTATCATTCTAAAAGGTTAGAAATATAATTATCAATAGGTTTAGTGGATAGGTTAAAGGGGTTGTAGGAATTTATAGGATTAATAGTTAAGAAATTGTTGGTGTTTGTTATAAGTGAATTTAGTAATAAATAACTAAGTGATAAATAATATTTTAAAAGTTCGGTTACACACACACACACACACACACACACACACACACACACACACACACACCAGAGGGAAAAGAAAGCCACAGGAAAATAGGTCCACTAATGAATGAGGAAAAGCGTGAAATTAATGATGATCTAAAACGGCTGAGTTATTGAACTCATTTTTAAAATCTCCCTTTAACAAGAGAAATGAAGCAAAAAAAATATATAGACAATTAGGGAGTAATGAAGACATTGTAAAAATCATTCTAGCCAACAGAAAGAGAAGGGAAATCCTTACTTGGCAGACATGGAAGGCCCATATCACCCACAGTGGTTAAGGGGATTAGATAATGTGTTTATTCATCCGTGCACATTTATTCTTAGAAAATGAAAGAATGTATAACATATTGGGGAATGTAGACATAATAACTCTTACAGGGGCAATGAATGGTTGTGTGGATTTTTTTTTCTGAAGAGACACAGTGAACAAAACTTCTTTCCCTAGATAGCAATATACTCAATAACAGAAACAAACCCTTGATAGCTAATCTTGGTTGTCAATTTGAAATATCTTGGAAGAGGGACAGCAGCTAAGGGATTGCCTTCATTAGTGTGGACCATAAGCACATCTGTGAAGCATTTTCTTGATTTATAATTGATGTAGGAGGGCCCATCCCACTGTGGGTGGCACCATTCTTATGTTGGTGGGACCCAGGCTGCATAAGAATGATTTCTGAGTGAACCAGAGGGAGCAAGCAAATAGTAACATCGCATGCATCCCTCCATGGTCTGTTTTAGTTCCTGTCTCTTTGTTCCTGTGTTGGCTTCCCTCCAGGAAGGACTACAAGCTGTAAGCCAAATTAACCCTTTCTTCCCCTAAATTGCTTTTTGTTAGAATGTTTTAATCATAGAAACAGAGAAGCAAAGTAGGACTCACCTAAGTGTAGCTTTGTGAACCAAGGAGACTAGATAGCGTTACTGACAGGAGCAAGGGCAACAGAGGAGTGCCACGAGGAGAAAGTGTCTCTCTGCGGCAATGATTTCCTCTACACCCTTGGGGTAGGGTATAGCTTTATGAGCCCCTTTATCTAGAAACCATTAATTACCTATAAATCTTAGAGGTTGGAACCTCTTGGTCTTCTCCTCTATTAACTGCTAAGTATGAGGCCTAGGGGAAGAAAATACAACCTTTCCCTTCTACGATGGAAAGTTGGTGCGCCTAGTAGTGTGCAGGAATTCTTTAGGTCATCAAAGTGGCTAGTGGCGCAAGAGAGGAAAGGTTGAACAGCATTCCAAAACAAATGTCTGCCCAACAAGGAACACACGAGGAGAGGATGGAGTTTGGTACCCCAGACAAGGATAAGAATAGAAAATAGCATATCTTTAGTGTTAATGAAGCAGCCCTTGAGTATATTACTGCTTTGCTCTAGCACAATTCCACAAGCAAAACAGCAGAATGAAATAGCTCGGCAGATTGCCTCTGATGTGGCAAGTCACCTGACTGTTTGCAAAGTTAGTAAGAGTGACTCAGAAGCAATGGTTCAGTCAGGATTTTGGAAGCAGGATGAAGACAGCCATGGTAATATGTGGCGAAGTTTTAAAATGAATAAGGGGCACATCTGGGCTAGTACTCAGACTGCTGTTTTAAAAAAGGTTTATGATTAGCATCATGATTTATGGGTTGTTTAAAAGATTTTTGTAATGGTTGTTACTCTCCTAAAGTCCAGGAAAATTTACAAAAACCTCAGAGGCAAACAGATCAAACTGGACTGTGGGTCAGATGTGACAGTGGATGAAGGTGACCCCAGCAGTCAAGAGGCTGAGGCAGAAGGATCACTGTAAATATGAGGTCAGCTGGATCTTTGAGACTCTGTCTTAAATACACATATTAAAGGATGGACTATAAATTTCAAAGTGTAGGTTATGTATAAAAAGGGAGGAGAAGGCCTGCAAGATGGCTCCCTCAGCAAAGGTGCTCGATCTGCATGCCTGCACTGAGTTTGATCCCCAGAAGTCATGGTGGAAAGAGAGAACTGTGGGTCTGATTTCCATATGCACCTTGAAGCACGAATGATGAATAAAACAAAGCTAATAAAATAAAACTGGGGCAAGACTGGAAGAGGATTGTCAAGAATGCAAGGGTCATATTTTGATAACTGGACAGCTACCCAAAAGAGACAGATGTTCAACAGCAGCCCCTGACTGCTGGTTTCACAGGCACCTAATACTCTGATAGAAAGAGAGGGGGTGCTACAAGGAGACTTTTTCTTTTCTGGTTAGAGCAATGTGAGAAACACTATGTTATAAGCACCATATATTCATCAAGAAAGTTAAATGAACGCAGAAAATTACCAATGACAACACAGAAGAGGCCACTCCAATTTCAAATGCCCAAGAACATTTTAGTTAGCTCTGAGACCATGTATTCTTCCAGGACTTTCAAAGGTGCTCAAAAGTGCTAAGATTAGAGAGAAGTGGAGCAGATTAAACTGGTTTACAAGATGGATGCAAAAAATACTAATTAATGGAGAAGGATATATTGCAAAATGTGGGATTGTCAAAGGGATAGGTCTGGAGACAAGGAATTTAACACTCACATTGGCATGGGGAAGACCTCATAGCAGGAAAAATCTAAGAAGTGACCAGAGTGACTTCATGTGGAAAGTATCTTGAGGTATCTTTGGTGTCCCTTGCATTTTCAGATTGCATTTATCCACTTATTTATTTCTTTGTGTATGTTTGGTTTGTGGACACACATTTATCATGTTAAGTGTGTGGAAGTCATTGTATGATGTAGCCAATCCACTGTCCCTTATCAGCCTCACCGCTGTCCAGTCTCTCCTGTGAGTCCCAGCAGCACCTTTACACAGAAGAGGTCTTTCATGTCCAGCTCTGTGCCCTCTAATTTCTGAGGAAAGCAGGGTGAATCCTCCACCCTGACAGCTGCTTGTGGCAGGCCAGACAGTCACAGAAGTGCCACCTTGGACCCAAGCCAGCTGGACTTGTACTTTGGACTTTCATTTTCTTTCCCATTTTGTGACAGGTTCCATTCCAATCTGGACATTCAGCTCACAATCCTCCTAGCCCAGGCTGCCAAGTGCTGGATTATAGGTGTTATCTGCCATGACTTGCTGGCAACAAGATGCAAAACTCTGGGGCCTCCTTTCCCCTGGGGTATCCATTAATAATAAAATGAACTGCACCACCTCCCTTATGTACACATATTTAGATGGAGGAAATAGAGGAAGAAACACTAAGAGCAATCTTTGGTCTCTCCACACAGGTGCTCACAAATGCACATGTCTACACACAAAGACGGACCACACACACACACACACACACACACACCAAAAAACAAAAACAAAAAACCCTAAAGGTTTGGACGTGAGTTATCATTATATAAAATAAAACAAACATGGTTTTCCTTCAAATCATGAAATATTCAATCCAATGATTGCTAATGTTCTTTCCTAATGATATTTTAAGATAATGTAAGATATAGATTAAGCGTTAACATTCCCTTAAGTGCATATTGCATAGGTGAGATTTAGAGTTAATGTAGGACAAGCAGTAAAATCAGACGAATTCTCAGGAAAGATCATGTACATGAATGACAATCCAAGCACAGGTGATACTTTATTCAAAAGCCTTATAGACTTGGGGAGGAGGAGCACTGTTACAGAGATGAACATTGGAGCTGCCTGTGAAAAACAAGTCAGTGTGGGAAGAGCCAGAAGAACAGCAGCCCAAGGCAGGGGAATTGAGTGTGAACTTAGGCAGTGGTTGGTCTGAACAGAACAGAATCTGTTGCCACACAGTGTGGGAGGAGCCACGATGGGGAGGTTTCTGAAGACATTTTACAAACATACAGAGGACACTTAGGTTCCTTAGTGTGGTTCTTGGTAAGAGGAGATCTGACACAGGAAAGTAGAAGATATATTGTCACAAGGCTTCTAAGCAATCTGACGTTTTGTGCTCATCTGCCAGGGGTACAACGACCCCAGAGCTCTCCGAGAAAAATTGCAGACTGCTAATTCCTGAAGGAAAAGGCTCTGGCTCTTCCTCCTTCAAGGGATCAATGGATTCCCACCCACCTCGGAGTTGGATCCTACATTTGTCATTTCCTGTCCTGAATATAAATTCCAAGGTTTCATGTGTCCCAGGGCACTATTAAGTCAAACCATTCGCTATACCCTACCAAACTCATATCTTTAACACTGTGTATGATCCTCCAATGACTTATTCTGTCCTTGACTATTCTGCTCCCTAATGAGGAAATTTTCATAAATGCTCAACTGTTTCTCCAAACATGTTTGCAGTAAATAAAATAAGGCTATTTTCCCATAAAACTCTTCCTCCTCCTCCTCCTCTTCTCCTCCTCCTCCTTCTAAATGTGCCCCTGTGTGTACCTGAGTGTATGCATGTGTAACACGTGTGTGCAGGAGCCCACAAAGATCAGAAGAGATCCCTGGAACTGGAATTATATGATTGTGAGCTGCCATGTGGGTGCTAGATACTGAATCCTGTTCCTCTAAAAGAGCAATACCTATTCTTAACCACTGCACTGACTTTCTAGCCCTGTTCAGGTTCTTTTGGATGTGCTCAAATCTATATACCTTGCCTATCTTAGAGGACCTGGTTATCCTGCCATAGGTTGGGTTATATATTATTGTTTATGGTGCTGAGGATTGAATGCAGATTCTTGTGCATGCTAGGCAATCACTCTTCAACAGGAACATCACCAGGCTTTGGTGTTTTGAGGCCAAGTCTCACTAAATAGCTCAGGTCACATTGGACTTGCTACATAACCCAGGCTAGACCTCAAATTTACGATTGTCCTGCAGCCATCTATTAAGTACCTAGATTGCAACCATGCACCACCATGTGTAGCATGGATCTGAAATTTTAAACCGGCTACATGTAACCCACACACAAAACTCTTAGACACTAACTGGGAACAGCTTGTCTATAAGAGCTTATGCACACAGCAGTGTTTAGAAATGTGAAAAAAATCCAACATTCTGTAAAAGCAATAGCAGTAAGCAGATGTAACTCCTTATTACTACTCATTGGTGAGTTTTTTATTTTCACTAAGATACTAAGACTTCTGTGTTAAGTTCACAGTTAAGAAGGTTTGGAAAACCCTGGAATCATACTCAAAGATGCCTGTTTAAATCCTAAGTCCTCCTAGATTTCATGCTGAAGTCCTAATGAACCTCTTTTAATCCACAATGTGGACAATTCTTCACTATTCTTCCTGTTCCTCTGCCTCAAACATCCTCATCCATCGAAGAGTTTTACTCACCTGCTAATTCCCACTCTGCAGATAGAGACTAGCATGTACCTTGTTGTGATAGACAGCCCAATTCCCAGTCGGGGGATTGGTTTTGCTGAGCAATGACACGGTGCAGATGTTGTGACATCTGCCAGTGTCATTGGTTATTTCACACTCTTTGGTTCCCTCAAAACAAAATAGTGCCTTAAACCATCAGAACTCAGTAAACACTTGTGCAGTGGTTAAAGTCGAGCAAATGTACGTTTGAGCAAGGCATTGGTGGGTTTGTGGGTTCTGGTTCCTTGCTTCTAAGTAACTGCAGAGACAGCTGTTGAAGTCTCTGATCGAAGAATATGCACTAAGGCTACTCTTTACTCATCCTTGAGCTTGTTCATTCATCAAGTATATATCTCATGGCATGTTTTTGTGTCAAAGGCCAGCCCAGCCTTTGGGGACCAGCAAGGTGTAAAGCCAACATGTAAAGACACTTGCTGCTGAGTCTGATGACTTAAGCTTGATTCCCAGAGCTCACATGCTGGAGGGGAGAGAACCAACTCCTGCAAGTTGGCTTATGACTTTCACACATGTGCATGTGTATACACACATGTACACACACACACACACACACACACACACACACACACACACACACACACGGTAAATAAATGCAATTTAAAAGTTTTAACTTATCCATTTTATTTATTCCTTTATTTTTGGAGTTAGTGATATTGACAATGAGTCTTTGCTGTCTAGCTTCTGTATCATATTGATTTTTCATGTTCTCTTAAAATACTAATGGTCATCCCACTAAGAAAGCCTCTTTTTGTATATTACATGTTTGAAAGTTTAATAGTGAGTGTTCTATTAATTTTTCCTGAAGAATTTTGAAGTAATCAAAAACTTGTCAAACTAGGGCTTTTAGTTACTCTTCCTCAACAATTCTCGCACATACACATGTGTGCAGCATTTGGTTACAAATGGAGGAGGAAATCTGCTGTTGTCTCTCTGAACAAGTGCTCCCCACTGAAGTGATGATTAGCATTCAGAAGTCCTCCAGGTCTGGGATTAGCACTCAATGCTGTAGATGTGTGAGGTGCTGTGTAAGCTCTATTATAGGCAAGAACTTCCCCAGGAGTGAAAATACATTCTTTGATCAAGATATTTTAAAAATTCAAGGAGAAATGGCCCATGCAAAGAACAGTACTTCCTCTATATTAGAGCTTCCAATCAAGCAAATATAATAATATAATCATCTAAAAGGTAAAGGAAATGTTCTAGATAAAAAGAGGATCCATGAATGAAGTCTCAGTCTGAGTCCCAGCTTCAACCTTTTCCCTGAGTTTTGAGTGCCCTTGTCAGCTATTCCTAAGTGGCTCACTGATAACTCTTTATATACTTCCTGTATATACATTATATTTGCGTTTCCATCCTGTAGATAGACCAAAATTTATTTATCCATTCTTTGATATCAATAGACATCTGGGTATTTTCAACACTTGCTTATGGTGAATGTTCATTGCTGTGAGCATTTAGGTTGATTTTAACTATTAACATGATGTAACCTAGAACTACCATGGGGGAGAATCCTAAAAAGGAATTATTTACATCAGATTGGCTTGTGGGTGTGTCTGTGGGGGTTAGTCTTGGTTGTAAATTGAGGTGAGAAGATTGACCCTGAATGTGGGAGGTACCATTTTATGGACTGGGCCCTAAGAATTAAAAGGGCTGACTGAGCATTGGCTACAAGCAATCAGGTAGCAGGACTGGTACATTTCCTCTTCCCCCTCTGGACTTGATGTGTGTACATCACTATTTGCTTTGGGTTCCTGCCTTGACTTCTGGTTAATGATGAGCCCAATGAGCCCTTTCCTCCCTTGAGCTTCTTTCGTCTTAGGGTGATATTATTTATTTGGTTGATTTGATCACAGCAACAGAGATGACACCAGAACGGCGCCTAGGTTCCATGTGAATTGCTACTTTCAAATACTACGGATATATAATTAGAAGTGGAATTGCTGAGTCCTGCAGTAACTGTTAAGTCTAAATTTGAGAGGTAGCACAAAACTATTTCTTTTGTTCAATGATTTTTCTTTGGAGAAATGACAAGGACACAAATTATGACTTAAAAGGTCCGTAGTTGCTGTGAAAATACTGGATGGCAGAGGATCAAAACAGAAGCAAGAAACAATTTAGGATTTAGTTGCAATAATCCAAGTGAACGATGATAAGCCAAGAGCCAGGAAATTGGAAAAGAAGAAGACACACCTTGCTATGTGATAAAAGGTAATGCTGGCTTGGAAGAAGAAGCAAAAGAATTTGCAAGGATAACTAAAAGGTTGTGAGTCTATGTGTATGTGTGTGTGTGTGTGTGTGTGTGTGCACACATGTGCACATATGTGTACCCTTGTGTGCATGCATATACACACATATGCACACCTATTTATGAGCAAGCAAACATGTATGTGGGTACACTTACATACATATGTCTAGGCATGTGGACTTTGGGTTTCGTCCTCAGTCACTCACTATCTTGTTTTCTTTGGTAGGGTCTCTCATTGAACATATGAAAAGCTGATTCAGGTGGGATGAGTGGCCATGGAGCCCCAGGGCCTGCTGGTCTTAACCTATCCAGTACTGTGGATTACAAGCATGTGCAGCCATGTCTGGCTTTTATTTTTTTCTCAGTTGAGTCTTTATATTCCTCATGATTAGGTAAGCAGTGTACTGACTGAACCATCCCCCCCTTACTAACTATAAACTTTTAAAAACGTATCCTTTCATATTTTCATACACACACACCACACACTATAAAATTTTTGATCACATTCTTCCTCCAAATATACACTTTGTTTTTAAACTCTAAACACTCAAAAACAGAATCTGTACACTTTCTAGTAAAGGGGAAACAGGAAAGTACTAAGTGTAAAAGCTACAACCAGGGCTCACTTTGTATGTGTTGTTTGTGTGATTAGATAGCAAGCCTCTGTGACATTAGTAAACAGCTGCATCCTATGTCTTTTACTGTGTAAAAAGCCACTACAGCTTTTCCAATCTCTGCATCCTTTATTTTGAAGTAAGCCACTGTATCATTACGCAACCTGTGTCTCACCTCCCTGTCACTAAGCAAAAGCCACTGTGTTAATATTCAGCATATGTACATTTTCTCTGCTGCTTTCTCTCCAGTGACTTCAGGATGAAGTAAGCAAATTGTACTTACCCAGGAATCTCAGTCACCATTTAAACTGGACTCAGCTTGTGATGCTGTTGCCTGCCCATGTGTCCTGCCCATGTGACGTGGACTTCTGTGGTGGCTGTAGGCTGGCAGAGTCTTTGGAAGTTTGATAGGCATGGGGACTTCAGATAGAGAAGATGAGTTATTTCCCCTCTCTGTTACTGTGCTTTCTAACCCTTTCACTCTGGTTGTTTATTTAATGTGTGCTCTTAAAGATTTTCTTTTTTAAGTTATGTGTATGTGTTGGTGTGAGTATGTACATGTGAATGCAGGTGACCTGGGGTGGGGGGCAGAAGAGGGCATTTGGGTCCCTGAGCTTGGAGTTGCAGGTAGTTGTGAGCCTCCAGATGTGGGTGCTGAGAACCAAACACCACTCCTCTGCAAGGGAGTGCATACCTTAGCCGCTGACCCATCTGCCCTGTCTATTGCCTGCATTACATTCTTCTTCTTCAGGTATTTTAAAAGAAGTGTCAGAGTGTAGTCAAGGAAAGGGAATAGAAGTTGCAAGGTCCCTTGATTTACCATTCCCACAGTATCCCCTCCAATGTTTTTAATAGGTATAATGAAGTCACAAGCTTTGCCTAGGTTCTTGATGGGACATCACAAGGGAGCATTGCATTGCAGGCATTGCAATGAGGATTCCAAGACTGTGTGTGTGTGTGTGTGTGTGTGTGTGTGTGTGTGTGTGTGTGTGTGTGTATGAGTGTGTGTATGTGTGTGTGTGTGTATGTATGTGTGTATGAGTGTGTGTGTGTATGTGTGTGTGTGTGTGTGCATGTGTGTGTGTGTGTGTGTGTGTGTGTGTGTGCGCGCGCGCGCGCGCATTTACCCTCCAAAAAAAGTAGAGATATTAACACTGTGCTCACAAGTGACATGTGCCTCAAATCTGGTAGAGAAGATTGGCCCTGGTAGAGAACTGACGTCGAAATGAGCCTTTCCAAAAATTAAGCCTTAGTATGTTGCAAAATTTAAAACCAGTGTGATGAAAAGGAAACAGAAAAGTAAAATGTACCTACCATTATAGTGGGAGGAGACAAAGAGTTTGTCTAATAAGTTAAACATGAGGTAGGAAAGTTCACCAAAATGTCTGTGCTTTCCATGTGTGATATTAACACAGTTAATGGCTTTTCTGACAGCTAAGAGTCTTTGAAGTGATTCAGCCCATCTGTAAAAGTCACTGTTTTCTCTCTACCCCTAGGCGAAGGGAGACTCAGTGGTTTATTTGAATACCAAAATTCCTCCTATTTTAAGCTCATTAAAAGATCTGTTCTTCCATTAATGCCCTGGGAACTGAGCAGGCATGCTCTACAATGCTGGTGGGAGCCATGGATTTGCTCTCCACTGAAGTAACAAGGCCCTGTGTTTTAAACTCTGGGAAAACTCAGTGGTGAGGGCAATTGAAAGACAATTACTTTATACTGCATTAAAAAGTATGTTATGGCTGGGGGATGGAGAGAGGCTCAGGGCTTAGAAGCACCTACTGCTCATGCAGAGGAGGACCTAAGTTCAGTTCCTGGTCCAAGTTGAGTGACTTACAAATATTTGTAACTCTAGATCTATCAGGATCTGACATTTCTGGTCTCTGAGAGTACTTGTATTCACATGTAAATACACACACAAGCACATACACACACACACAAATAAAAATAACAAAGTTCTTTTTAAGCATAATATAGGGCTAGCATGATGACTTGGAGATAAAGGCATTCATTTGCCACCAAGTCTGATGACCTCACTCCACAAACTGTCCTCTGACCTCCACACACACTGTCATGGACCCCTACCCAACCACAAATAAAGAAAGCAATAAATAACTAAAATGATAAAAGGCATTATACTTAATAAATATCTTCCTATATATAAAATCCTTCTTGGTCTACACAGTTATACAGAGTCATAGGGAGTACTTGACATTATTTTTTAAGCATGTTGCATTCAATTAAGAAAGCATACAGAATACATCCGTCAAAATGGTAATGAGAAGCTCAATGATATGCAGACATATACACATAGATAAGCCCAACCTGGAAAGACACATTTAGCAATAGGATTCATAAGAGAAAGCATACAAAATGAGTCAGAAGTTAGAATTAAGGAGCCAGAACCAAATTCCAACCACCCACCCACCCTTGCTCAAATTAACCTCTTAACCCAATAACCACTGGAGCTGCAATTTCTGGTTTTTGGGAAATGCCAAGTGCCAGATTTCTAGATGCCAAGTAATAACTGACTTAGTCATCATGTCAACCAAAGAGCAATGAGACATCTAAGTCTGTGCCAGAGTTGAATTGGCAGATGGTTTGTGGTCCATGCTGCCTGCTCCTCTTAAAAGGCACATGCTATGGTGTCCCCATGTTCATTCTTCCTCAACTGTCCCCAGAAGCTGGGAAAGCCACTTAGTCTGCATGTGGAAACAATCCTCCGGGGAACAGAAGCAGGGGAGTGGTAGATACATCCCTCAGCTTTGTTTGCCTTGCAAGGTTGTCAGGGAAGTATGACAGGGGGTGAGAGAGAAAAGAAAAAGAAAATGCACATGAAGGAAACCAGTTGGCAGAGAGGAGAGATCCATCACCAAGGCTAACACATAGCAGACAGACCATGTGCGAGTGTTTTTAAAATTCCTTCCCAGAGGAGACATGGCAAGATCTGCTCATTCTCCTAAACTCCCAACAACAAACTGAGGCAGAATCCTCAAACTTCACCCCAAGGAACAAGTGAGTTTAGAGCTTGCTTATAGAGTATAGAGGAGGGATTGATTATTTTAGGAGTACACATACATGTTCCTCTTGCCAGCAGGGCACACCTGGGGAGTCTTTCCCCGGCAAGCACGAGAGCTTCCCAAGAGCTGCACAGACAGAGTCCCCTTCCCTTTGACATCTCACAACCTTGAGATCCAGGAAGGCACCTACCAGATCTGATGTCTGCAAAGATCAGGTTGGGATGCCCTCCCTACAGTCCTTCGGATGATATTCAAGGGACGGAGCTTTGGTTGTTGTCAACAACTGTCATTTCTTCCTTCTCTGTATTGTCTTCCCTATACTGATTCCTGTGCTTGCCTTTCTACTCCCTGTACTCTACCCAAATCCATGCCTTGGCACTCTTTGTGGAGAATCCATACTAATACAGAAAGAAATTGCTCAACACTGTAATTTGTTATTTACATCTGTGTGTGTATATGTGTATGTAGAGGTCAGAGGAGAGGTTGAGGGAGTTGGTACTTTTCTTCCCCGATATGGGACCTGCGGATTGAGTTGGGATAGAGATCTAGACATAAAAACACTGCTCCCCAGGACTCCTAACTCCTTATAGATCTTTGACCCTGGAGATCTTGCAGGTTTTTTTCTTATCAGGTCATAAGTCCTGACGGCAATTACTTTTACCTACTGAGCCATCTTGTATGACCAAGTTGAATTCTTTAACAGATTTTTTAAAGTAAGAAACAGTTCAGAGGGGGAACCAAGATGGCAGTGGCCTGCATGGACGCATTTTGATTTCGACGTCAACAGTCACAAGGCAGCAAGTGTTGCAGGATGCTGTACAAAGGGCACTACCCCTTCTAAATCTCACCCAGCTACACAGGGACCACCGAGGATCCCTGGGCAGGATGCCTTTTCCCACTCTCCGACACACTAGGAAGCCGCTGGTCCCGGGAGTCGGAATAACCCATCCCCCAACAGGAGAGAGACTTCCGGTAAGTTTCAACCTAATACCCATCCTGCAGATTCAGAACCCACACAGAGATAATCCCCACCCTGCTGGGCACTCCCAGGTCCCACACAGATGATCCAGTTATCTGGCGAAAGGTTGCGACCCTTGGAAATGAGCTTAGCTCCACTGCAAAGTGCCTTCAGACCACAGATCGCAGTCTGTGACATCACTGGCCAGTTTCCAAGCTGCGGGAGTGGCAAGGCTATTGGAGCTGAACTGCAGATTTACCCGCTACAGGAACCAACCCCGGGCAAACTGCAAGATACTTGAAAGTGTCCTACATCGGACTTTTGTACTGGTACTGGCCCTTCTGGCGGGGAACCAGAGCTTACTTATACACAGCTCCGCCACCTGGATTAGTTATGTCACCACCTGGGAGGCAGGGCTGAATGACTCATCTTATAGGGGTGGAGTAAGGCAACTCAAATCTTACACCAAAGCACCCCTTTGGACCCAAGTCCAGAAGACAGTAAAACAATTCCACATGGCCAGAGGCCCCAGACCAAAAAAAAAAAAAAAAAAAAACCAGAGCGAAATGTCTCCAACAAAGGTAAGCAACGCTATTCCATCCAGCCCGAACCACCTCACCACAACTGAAACACATGAAAACGATGACAATTCTACATCATGGAAAGTGATAGAGTCCCTTCAAGAAGAACTTAAAACTATGAAGGAATTCAAAGAAGCCATAATTTTACAAGTCAAAACAATGAATAACACCATTAAAGAGCTCCAAGCCAAGGTGACCCAGTTTGAACAGGAAAAGGATAAAGCAATGAAAGATCTCCAGGCAAAAAACAAGCAAACTGGAGAAGGAAATGTACAAAACGAACAATACCATTCAAGACATGAAAATAGAAATGGAAACAATAAAGAAAACACAGTCAGAGTTAAAAGAGGAAAATGGAGAATCAAGAGAAGAGATCAGGAACTGTGGATGTGAGTATGAAAAATAGGATGCAAGAGATGGAAGACAAGATCTCAGGCATGGAAGATTCAATGGAAGAAATCAGTACAACATCCAAAGAAAATGAGAAAGCTAAAAAAAATCTCTCACCCACAACATCCAAGAAATCAAGGACTCAATGAAAAGACGGAACTTAAGAATTATAGGCATAGAGGAAAGAGAAGACTCCCGACTCCATGGTCCAGGAAATATCTTCAACAAAATCATAGAAGAAAACTTCCCAAATCTAAAGAAAGAGATGCCAGTAAAAATCCAAGAGGCTTATAGAACACCAAACAGATTAGATCAGAAAAGAAACTCCTCTCACCACATAATAATAGAAACTCCAAATGTAGAGAATAAAGAAAGGATATTAAAAGCTGTAAGAGAAAAAGGCCAAGTCACATACAATGGCAGACCCATCAGAAACACACCTGACTTCTCCTCAGAAACTTTAAAAGCTAGAAGTGCCTGGATGGATGTCCTACAAGTCCTGAGAGAACATAGGTGCCCAGCCAGACTACTATACCCAGCAAAACTCTCTATCAACATAGAAGGAGAAAACAAGATATTCCATGACAAAATCAAATTCAAACAATATCTCCTCACAAACCCAGCCCTACAGAAGATCCTAGAAGGAAAATTCCAACACAGAGAAGATAATTACACCCAAGAAAACAGAGGAAATAGAAACCTCCACAGCAACTAAACAAAAGAGAAACACAAGACAGCCAGCTATACCAAAATAATGGGAAATAACAACCCCTGGTCACTAATATCCATCAACATCAATGGACTCAACTTGCCAATAAAAAGACACAGACTTACAGACTGGATCTGTAAACAAGACCCATCTTTTTGCTGTATACAAGAAACACACCTCACTATTGAAGATAAACACTATCTCAGAGTAAAGGCCTGGGAAAAGGTTTTCCAAGCAAATGGACCCAGGAAACAAGCTGGAGTAGCCACCCTAATATCAAACAAAATAGACTTCCAATTGAAGTTAATAAAAAATGACAGAGAAGGGCATTACATACTCATTAAAGGAAATATCCACCAAGAGGTCATCTCAATATTGAATATCTATGACCCAAATACAAAGGCACCTATATTTATAAAAGAAAGGCTTCTAAAACTTAAATCGCACATCGATCCAAACACTTTAATAGTGGGAGACTTCAACACCCCACTCACAACTATGGACAGATCATCAAGACAGAAGCCAAACAGAGACATAATGAGTCTAACAGAGATCATGAACCAAATGGACCTAACAGATATCTTCAGAACGTTTCACCCAAACACAAAAGAATACACCTTCTTCTTGGCACCTCACGGAACCTTCTCCAAAATCGACCATATACTTGGACACAAAGATAGCCTCAACAGATACAAGAAAATTGAAATAACCCCTTGTATCTTATCAGACCTCCATGGAATAAAGCTGGACTTCAATAGCAAAAGAATCAACAGAAAGTCTACACTCACATGGAAATTGAACAACTCTTTACTAGAGGACCACTGGGTGAGGGAAGAAATAAAGAAGGAAATCAAAGACTTCTTAAAATCCAACGAAAATGAAGACACAACATACCCAAACCTATGGGACACAATGAAAGCTGTGCTGCGAGGAAAGTTCATAGCACTAAGTGCCTTCAAAAAGAAAATTGTGACAGCTCATATTAGCGAATTAACAGCTAAACTGGGTGAATGGGAAAAAAAAGAAGCAAACACTCCTAAGAGGAGCAGAAGGCAGGAGATCATCAAACTTAGGGCTGAAATCAACAACATAGAAAGAAACAAAAAGAACTATACAAAGACTCAATGAAACCAAGAGTTGGTTCTTCGAGAAAATCAACAAAATACACAGACTCTTAGCCAAATTAACTAAAAGGCAGAGGGAAAAAACCCAAATCAACAAAATCAGAAATGAAAAGGGAGAAATAACAACAGACATTGAGGAAATCCAGAGAATATTTGGATCCTACTTTAAAAAATCTATACTCCACCAAATTTGAAAACTTAAGTGAAATGGACAATTTTCTTGATAGATTCCACCTACAGAAGCTAAATCAAGATCAGATAAACCCATTAAACAGCCCTGTAACCCCTAAGGAAATAGAAACAGTCATTAAAAATCTCCCAACCAAAAAAAGCCCAGGGCCAGATAGCTTTAGCATGGAATTCTAATCGGACCTTCAAAGAGGAGCTAACACCAATACTTTTCAAACTCTTTCACAAAATAGAATCTGAAAGAACACTGCCAAACTCATTCTATGAGGCCACAATCACACTGATTCCTAAACCACACAAAGACCCAACAAAGAAAGATAACTTTACACTAATCTCCCTCATGAACATAGATGCAAAAATACTTAATAAAATACTAGCAAACTGAATTCAAGAACACATCAAAAGTATCATACACCATGATCAAGTAGGCTTCATCCCAGGAATGCAGGGATGGTTCAACATACGAAAGTCTATCAACGTAATTCACCATATAAACTAGATGAAAGAAAAAAACCACATGATAATCTCGCTAGACGCAGAAAAAGCATTTGACAAAATCCAACACCCCTTCATGCTAAAAGTTCTGGAGAGAACGGGCATACAAGGACCATACCTAGAAATAATAAAGGCAATATACAGCAAGCCAGTAGCCAACATCAAAATAAATGGAGAGAAACTTGAAGCATTTCCTGTAAACTCAGGGACAAGACAAGGATGTCCACTTTCAGCATATCTTTTCAATATAGTACTTGAAGTTCTTGCTAGAGCAATAAGACAACTAAAGGACATCAAGGGGATAAATATTGGAAATGAAGAAGTCAAATTATCCCTATTTGCAGATGATATGATAGTATACATAAGCGACCCCAAAAATTCCACCAGAGAACTCTTACAGATGATAAACACCTTCAGCAAAGTGGCTGGATACAAAATTAATTCAAAAAAACCAGAAGCCCTTCTTTATACAACAAACAAATGGGCTGAGAAAGAAATAAGGGAAACAACCCCCTTCACAATAGCCACAAACAACACAAAATACCTGGGGGCACCTCTAACCAAGCAAGTAAAGGACCTGTACAACAAGAACTTCAAGCCCTTGAAGAAAGAAATGGAAGAGGCCTTTAGAAGATGGAAAGATCTCCCATGCTCATGGATAGGTAGAATCAACATAATAAAAATGGCCATCCTACCAAAAGCAATATATAGATTCAATGCAATTCCTATCAAAATACCAACACAATTTTTTATAGACTTAGAAAGAGATATTCTCAATTTCATATGGAACAACAAAAAGCTCAGAATAGCTAAATCAATCCTATACAATAAAAAAACATCTGGAGGTATTACCATCCCAGATTTCAAGCAGTACTACAGAGCAATAATTGTAAAAACAGCATGGTATTGGTATAGAAACAGACCAGTAGATCAATGGAATCGAATTGAAGATCCAGAAATAGACCCACACACCTATGGCCAACTAATTTTTGACAAAGAACCCAAAACGGCACAATGGAAGAAGGACAGCATCTTCAACAAATGGTGCTGGTCCAACTGGATGTCCACTTGTAAAAGAATGAAATTAGACCCATACTTATCACCTTGTACAAAACTTAAGTCCAAGTGGATCAAAGA